>NQII01003092.1:37925-89044 GCA_002778355.1 Clitarchus hookeri | reverse complement strand
ACTCCCTTGAAGACCTCTCGCATTAATGTAAGGGAAGTATGAATTTTCCAAGCGAGTGCTAAAAGGAGCTAGAGCTACGTCCCTACCCCATAAATATTGCGGTGCGGGTTGCAGATAAGAAACTGATCACGAGGAAGCAGCTTGCATTCGTGACAGTATACATAGAATAAAATATTTCGGTTTCATAATGTATACTGATTGGATTCCACATTGCATTGAAAACAGTTCAATGGTTAACGTGATATAGGAAATGGAAATGTTTTTTTTTAATTTTAATTTCTTTTTTGGTTTAATTTTCACGTAGAACTTTCTGCCGCTGTAGTTGTTGGATTAAAAATGCTTTACTGATATTTTTTATTCAAGCTTACTGACAAAGTACGTAGTGCTGCATAACAAGCCAAGCAGCAATGTCCTGGGGCAGAAGAAAAGGTATGAAAGTGCCACAAAGGACACCATATCTGCAAATGTTTGCAAATTAGACTTCGGGACGTGAAGCTTTATTATACATTTATGGCAGGATTGAATTATCATGCCATTAAATATTTTTATATAAATATTTTAATAACATGTAAAGAATTATCTCATTTAGTTAAGTGCATATCATGAACAGTATTAAAAAAGTTTGTTGTGCTGAATGAAGTCCCCACTTTCGAAGTTGGGGAGATAATTTGTCACTTCGCATACAAAATAGGTGCATTGAAATTGGCACATAGCACGTTATTTTTAACTAGTTTAGAATTAAATTTAAATTGTTTGGCACGCGCATGTGAAAGTTTTCTCAAATTTAACTTGGTTTCCTGCTAAAACCATTTTTAAAAAACTTGACAGAAATTTAATCCTACCAGATATTTCTAACATGCAGCGAATTATCTCATTTAGTTAATACGTAACATGGACAGTATTACCACCAATTTAGATTGATATTAAAATGGCTTGCCAAATTTCTGTCAGTATTTTTACAAATAGTATTAGCAGGAAACTAAGTTACATTGAAGCAAACATACATATTCTAGCGCACTCTCTCATGAACCTACACAGAAGAAAAGGGCCGAGGAAGTCATACAAAAACACTCTTTAGAATGAAATTGGACTACAAAGCCATATACTTTTTTATAAAGTTTTTTTCGTTATAACTATTATCTCAAAAAAAAAAAAACAATGCTGCTTTTTCAATGGGAACTGCCAAATTAAAAACACAAATTTCTTCCAGACTTACACCGGTCGTGTATTTAAAAGAGAATGAATAACGGCTACATTAACATGCCAAAACATTTCCCAAATTGCAGACAGAAAAATAAGTTTGTATACCGCTGGCAAACATGATGGAGTCGCTTTTGTGATTACATCACAGTCGGTAATTCCGCCAGTTTTCTTTTTCATCTTGTCTCTCTCTCTCTCTCTCTCTCTCTCTCTCTCTCTCTCTCTCTCTCTGTCCAGCTTATTTGTCCACAAAGGGATGCGAAATAATTCCAGGTTATGTAAGAGCGGCGTGCCGCAAGAACTCGCCATTAAGGTTGGAACGGAGCTCCATTTGTTGGACGAGTCCGCCTGGCCTGGCTCGGGCCGCGGGAGGGGCATTGAAGCTACGCTACTCTCTTGGTCGAAAACGTTCCATCTGCTGCAAGCTCCAAAGGCGAAACGTCGCATTTCCGCAACGAATAATGCCAAGTTCAAAAGTAGAATTGTTGTCTGCGTTCTGGGACAAGGGAACGAGGAAGTAGACGCCAGGCTCCGTCCAACGCCATCTTGAATTACCCTTTTTCCCCTTTTTCTTTCAAAATTTCCCTTTTTTCCCTTAAAAATTCTTGTAAATCCCTCAAAAAACGCTGATCGCCTCATTTGCAAAGAACGAGTCCTTTATTTCCAAAAAATATCCGTTGGAAGGATTTGGTGGCTTGTTTTTACCTGTGAACTTGACCTTCTAACTTGACCCTGTGTCCAATGACCTTGAATAACCTTGAAACTAAAACATTTCTAAAAAAATTGCAGAAAAATACAAATCCCAAAAAATTTATAACAAAACTTAAATTTTTTTTTTTNCTAATATATACATGTAGGAAATCCGGGGCTCGATTCCAGGTGGATCGACTAAGCTCCCAACACGACCGGACCTCGCCAGGTCGGCCAGTGTCGATCTCATAAGCCATGTTAGATGTCGATGACCTTGATCTTGACCTTCGACCTTGACCTTGGATGACCTTGCAGCCAAAATTATAAAAAATCCCAAAAATTTCTATCATATTCAATTAATTCTCAAAATACCCTTGAAACTTGACGCAAAACCCTTAACTCAAGACTCTTGACTCAAGTCTCAAGACATTTAATCCAATACTCAAGACCCAAGACTCGAGACCCTTCGCTTTAAACTTAAGACTCTTGACTCAAGACTTAAGACTCAAGACTCAAATCTGCTGATCCAAGACTCATGACCTTTCACCCAAGACCATTAACCATTCAATTTATACCCAAAATAAAAAAACACCAAAAAAATATAACTTCCTCAAAATTACTAAAAATTAATAAAAAAAAGTTTAAAAATAATATAAATATTCAAAAACTTAAAAAAATATTTAAAAATTGTTATCAAAATTTTGGAGGTTTGCTCAGCAACACGTCCAGCAGACTGAAACTCACCAATGTTTCTTATTGGTTAATTAGTCGGTTCCCATCCACTCCCTCTGCCAATGTTTCTCATTGGTTGATTACTTGCGCTTGCTTAACCCCCCGAAAGGGTTTTTTATTGGTTCACTATTCACGCCCGTTTGACCCGACACCAATATTTCCCATTGGTTCACTAGTCAAAAGGCCTTTACCCCCCTAATCTTTGCTCTTTCTGTCGAATGCACTCCACCCACCATATTCATTTTTTCGTTTGTTATTCGTCTTCATTTTCATCACCTAAGTGATGCTAGTGTATTAATTATCGATTTAGCCAACAGACGAGTTGCCGATTTAGCCACCATGTTGTTTGTTGTCGACCTTGACCCTATGTGACCTTTAACCCAAAATATCTAGAAAAATCACAAAATCGAAAAAATCCCAAAAATCGAGAGAGAAACTACATTATTGACACCAACTACCATCTTGGATTCAATTTTGCTTAGTCACCTTTCCATCATGCTCAGTCATTCCTTATAATCTAGGCCTCACCCACCATCTTGTATTTTAGCCATGCATTGTTATTCTAAGTCAGCCATCTTAGTTTCCATCACTACCACCTACTTACTTAACATCGTCACCATACTTTCCACGTTCTTATACTCTATCATTACATGTCAGACATCTATGATTTAATTTGTTTAAGCTACCAGACGAGCTGACGAAATAAACATTCTTTCGTGCTCTGTCATGCCATGTTCATCATATTTGATTTCGATTTCTTCTTAGTTACCTTTCTTTGATTCCTTATCATTCCTACTTTATTTAGTCGCAGGCCATCATATTAGATTTTATTCATACTCTACCATTTTACCTCGATTAAGTAGCCTGCTGATTCCTCGGTCTCCTCGAACCACCATAAAGTATTAAGTAACTTCTGCAACCATTGATTGTAAAATATGATCTTGTCCTTTGACCATAATGTTATTACATTTAATTCGTAATTTGTGTTTACTAGAAAAATAACTGTGGTGTATTAGAGCAGGACCGGGTGAGTAGACATTTATGTAGGACCTCTCTTCGCCATGCACTGCACTAAATCAGGTCTGGCCAGGCTTAACTCAGCAGTCGCCCTTCTCTCCCTCCATGTCCCAGTGTCAAATTTCTAACACTTAAAAAACTGACTTCCAAGACTGCTACATCCAACCTTCCTAGAAGGCATTACAGTATTAGTCTGCTATTTTTTTCTGTACGCTTCACCATATACCTTTGCTACATTATCAATGATTATGCACATTCAGTGATTGGCCTACACAAGAAATCTTGAAGTACTAACATTCAAATCATTATATCTTGCCCACTTAATTTAATTTATTTTTATTATCATGCTCACTTAAAATACCGGCCTGTAGTGGCAGATCTGAAAACCAAGGCTACCATATTCCCCATATCAAGGAAAATAGGCATGCTAGAACAAGGTACATCAACACTTGCGAGAAATAAAACACTTTTGTTTATTCATTGAAAACACATATTTTTTTACGTACAACAGACTACAAACATAAAATATTACAGAATATTCACATTCTCCATACTAGACATGCAGTGTCTTTCCAGCAACATGCTCACATTTCACATAATTAATTTAACATGCTTATACACAGCTCGAGACATTCTACGCCAGCAACCATCCACCCAGTACGCTTAGGGATATATTCTGCTTCTTCTTCACAACAAAGGTTTTTCTTTCATGGCCTATAGAGTTTCTGGAANTCTTCACGACAAAGGTTTTTCTTTCATGGCCTATAGAGTTTCTGGAATGCTATCAACGTTCTACAATGCTTCATTGCAGTCTTGAATGCCCGCCGGCTGATTCCTTCATTCAAAGGTTGAGGCTTTTCATAGGTACACGCCAGCCAAACATTATATTTTATGGGACCTTCTTCGACTTCTTCTGTTAATTGATTGATTATCCTTTACTTAATGTAGAACATGTATGCATATATGTCTTTCGTACCAACAAAGTTATTTCCAATTACATAATATTTTAAAAAGCTCTTTGAAAGCTGATTTTTTTTTAAGGTAGAATCCATTCGATGTGGTTTCACCAGTAGCTAGTATATGGCGTTTTTTTAGCTGCAGGAACTCTGCCTTTACAGTTCATGATATGTATCTACAGCTTAGCACCTCGTTATAACATACATTTGCATTTAACACATTGTTGCATAACACAGGAAGGACTCTTCACACAAGTAATTCTTTCGTGCTTCCTTGGACTTTGGCTGTAGGCAAATATCTTGTCACAGTAACAACAACGAAGCCTTGACTAAGTCATCGATGACGGTACTGCTTTAGGTGCTCCATCCAAAGAAGTCGATGACATTCCTGAAGAAGTAGATGGCGACACTGCTGTAAGTGACCAATCCAAAAAAGTCGAAAGTGCTTTCGGCGTCATGCCTGAAGAAGTCTATAGCAATGCTACTGTAGGTATGCCACTCGAAGACGCCGACGGCCCTGCTGGTACCACTCCCAAAGAAGTCGATGGCAGTTCCATAGATCCCATTAGTTTTGAAATGTCCGAATACATCGCAGATGCCGAATAATACTTTCACTCAGACGCGAAGCCGCAGAAGCTAGCCGAGACGATCCACCTTTCACGTCAGCCGCTGTCAAACTAGCCTCTCAGCTGACCCCTCCAACTGCTTGTCATATACCCGTGTGCAATCCCTATGACGTCATGTTCACATTGAACCAATCACATTACGCCAATAAGACATTGTGTGGACATCGACCAGCCAATCACAGAGTTGCCACGTGATTACAGCTTGCCAATAGCATGCAGGCATTGAGACCTCACATACAAGAGTCAGTTAGAGTGATCGTGGTGAATATGGTGCTGATTGTGGTGCGTATGGTGCTGATAGTTGTACGTGTAGAACAGACTGATGAAGACTGCAAAGTATTGCTGTGGATTGTGAAGGATGATTGCGAAATATTGAAGGAAAGATTGCTGAGGAGGAGGAGGATTGCTGAGTAGGGTTTCTGAGGAGGATTGCGATGGACTGATGGAAAAACTGACCACGGCATATGGACCACACATTGGTAATAATTACAACGTTAGTTCACACAACGTGTACGGCATTTTTCATAGCACTTTTTGATTACTTCTATTATTATTATATTCGTTTCACCCTCTTTGGGGTACGATGAAACAGTCATTTCTTTGAGTGTTGCTCCTTCCTTTGCACCCAGTACTTCTTCATTCTTTCAGATCTTCTTCTTCTCTCCTCATCTGAGATGATGGGTTTCGACCTTATTTTAGATTTTTCTTGGAACCTTATCCCTTCGTCTTTAAATTTTATCTGTACTGTTCTATCAAGTAATGACTTTTCTGTAATTTTTAATTCTCTTAGGTCTTTTTCAATTTCTGTGAACCAATTAGGCTTCGTTTTGCGGTTACTGAAGAAATCAAAAATTTGTTAAGTTGATCTATTAGAATTCATTCTGAGAAGATGTCGGTAACATTTTAAGAAAGATCATAGGAACAAAATTTCAGGACAATAATATAGTATACATCAAGAATGAAACGCTATACAAGNAGAAAGATCATAGGAACAAAATTTCAGGACAATAATATAGTATACATCAAGAATGAAACGCTATACAAGAAAATTTTTCTTTCTTTTATTTCTAATTGTTCCAACTGACCTATGCGATTCAAGGTTAGAGTTTCTGCTGCATACAATGCTTCTGGCTTGACCACTGTTTTGTAATGTTTAATTTTGGACCCCCATGAAAGAGATTTCTTGTTGTATGTCTCTCTTGTCAATTGGAAGGCCAACTCCATCTTATTTTTTCTGGATTCTATTGCCTTGCGTTCTGCTGCATTCCAACTGATCCATTCCCCCAGATATTGAAATTCTTTCACTATTTCTATTTTCTCTTCTTGGACTTTTAAGTATTTATTAGGGTGTTTGATGTAGCTTTTTTTAGCTTATGATCTCAGATGTCCTGTGGAAGAGATATGACAGCTATGAAACTGGCGTGACTAAAGACTTATTATAGAACAAGAAACATANATATGACAGCTATGAAACTGGCGTGACTAAAGACTTATTATAGAACAAGAAACATACGATTATTTGGGAAGCATTAGAAAAAGAAAGATTTTTAGATGTCATCTGAAAAGAGGGAGATGTCAATAATGACCCAGGAACGAATTAAAACAGTTTACTTTTTCCAACCCTAATATATATGTGTGGCGGATCGCTGCTATTAAGTTCATATCCCAGGCTCATCTAACCTGACATTTGGGATACATGAGTATGTTGCATCCATTGATGATGAGTAGTGTATTTTCTCGAATATTTCTGCTACCACAGACAAAAGATTTCATATTTTCTCGCACTTAATGCTATACCTTCATTGATACAATATGCTCACCTTACTATGAGAATGNACAAAAGATTTCATATTTTCTCGCACTTAATGCTATACCTTCATTGATACAATATGCTCACCTTACTATGAGAATGTTCATATAACTCAATAACATACAGTATTTTCAATGATTAATTTTGGTGTTGCCAAATGCATTTAAGATAATAGATTTAATCTAAAGTAGAATGAAGAGATTTGGGTGATTCTTAACAGCGAAGTCTTGGGAGCCGATGAGGGTGATTGAAGTGAGTATGTTGCAGAGCCCGGGGAGGGGGCAGGGGTGGAGGAGGGGACACGGGAGATCTCCGAGAAAATCCAACCAGTGGCATAGTCTGGCACGATTCCCATATGCGAAAATCCGGGAGTCATCCGGCCGGGGATGGAATCCGTCCAGCCTCTTGGTGGGAGAGGAACAGGCCAACCGCTCAGCCACCGCGGCCCCTAATCTAAAGTAGAGTTAAAAATATTAATATTTTATTCTTTAATGCGAATGAGATACTGTTATGTACCTGCTACGCAAGTTCCGACTACTTGAGGAGCCGTGATGGTTGAGCGGTTAAACTGCTCGCCTCCCACCAAGGCGAGCCGGGTTCAATCCCCGGCCGGCCACTCCCGGATTTTCGTAAATGGGAATCGTGCCTGACGATGCCGCCGGTCAGCAGATTTTCACGGTGATCTCCTGTTTCCCCTACACTTGCATTCCGACGCTGTACCATTCTTACCTCATTTCATCCTCATCAGCTCTCAAGACCTCGTTGTTAAGAGCCGCCCAAATCTCTCCTCCTAACTCCAACTACAAGATTTGTTAGCTCACTTATCAAAAGTTGCTTGTAATTTAGCGCGATTGTACAGGTTTTTNCCTAACTCCAACTACAAGATTTGTTAGCTCACTTATCAAAAGTTGCTTGTAATTTAGCGCGATTGTACAGGTTTTTTACAGGAATCAAGTCTTTAATTAGGCAAGAAACTGACGCAAATAAATAAAATACCTATTTAATATTCTGGTTGATAAGTATGATTATAAAAAAAATTAGACGAGGAAATGAATTATTTTTTAATTCTTAAATTATTTGTAAGTTTATTCAGCGATGGTCACTTTATATATAGTACAGAGCTATTGAGCTAAAGTATGAATGATAACATGGTATTTTTCGTGATCAGCAGTAATGTAAATAACTTGTGGCACATACTAGCGAATGTACTACTTAAGTTAATGTTGTAATGCCAAATATAACGATATGTTAAACGAGCAAAAACACAATGCTGCTTTAATTTCAGCTATTAAAACTGTTCATTTTAGCGGTTTGATCGTGGGGAACGTATAGAAGGGTGTCGAGAATTTATTGGACTATAATTTAGAAGCCAAGGGGTAATAAAATATGATTTAACGTGTAAAAGTTTTAACGATGAAATTTTTTATAGTAGATACCTAAAGGAGCACATTACAAAACTGGATAAGTTTTTTAGAAAATTGTTAAAGGATGTTAGAAAAAATTTGTTTATTTGTAAGGGAGAGATTAACTTGTGCAATTTTAGAAAATGGTGAAACCCTTTTTAAAAACTATTTCAGTTTAAGGAAGTGATTTTATCACTACAAATTGAAGGGAAAGCTTGGAATGACGATATACTAAAACGTTTTTCTAGAAGCGTATTAAGCGGAATTCTGCGTTATTTCTTTCCTAACGCGAAAAATTTATTTCTACGTGTATCGACAAAACTAAAATCCTGTAACATTAAAACCGTTATTTAAAAATAACAGAATGTTGAAAACATCCACCTTTGTCATGAAAATGGTCTTATCTGTTCCCAATTTCTTGACGCTACAAATTATATAGTTTTCATCTTCCGTATTTTTCATTTTAGCACAAGGTTTCATTAAAGGATATTTAAATATTTTTGAAATTATATACTTTCGTTTGCATTTAGGATATAACATACTTGTCATTGCATTTTCTTGAGACAGTCATTCTCNCCTAACTCCAACTACAAGATTTGTTAGCTCACTTATCAAAAGTTGCTTGTAATTTAGCGCGATTGTACAGGTTTTTACAGGAATCAAGTCTTTAATTACGCAAGAAACTGACGCAAATAAATAAAATACCTATTTAATATTCTGGTTGATAAGTAATATCATAAAAAAAATTAGATGAGAAAATGAATTATTTTTTAATTCTTAAATTATTTGTAAATTTATTCAACGATGGTCACTTTCTGTATAGTACAGAGCTATTGAACTAAAGTATAAATGATAACATGGTATTTTTTTGGGATCAGCAGTTAGGTAAAGAACTTGTGGCACATACTAGCGAACGTACCACTTAAGTTAATGTTGTAATGCCAAATATATCGATATGTTAAATGAGCAAAAACACAATACTGCTTTAAATTCTGATATTAAAACTGTTCATTTTAGCGGTTTGATCGTGGGGAGCGTATAGAAGGGTGTCGAGAATTTATTGGACTATAATTTGGAAGCCGAGGGGTAATAAAATATGATTTAACGCGTAAAAGTTTTAACGATGAAATTTTTTATAGTAGATACCTAAAGGAGCACATTGCAAAACTGGATAAGTTTTTTAGAAAATTGTTAAAGGATGTTAGAAAAAATTTGTTTATTTGTAAGGGAGAGATTAACTTGTGCAATTTTAGAAAATGGTGAAACAGTTTTTAAAAACTATTTCAGTTCAAGGAAGTGATTTTATCACTACAAATTGAAGGGAAAGCTTGGAATGACGATATACTAAAACGTTTTTCTAGAAGCGTATTAAGCGGAATTCTGCGTTATTTCTTTCCTAACGCGAAAAATTTATTTCTACGTGTATCGACAAAACTAAAATCCTGTAACATTAAAACCGTTATTTAAAAATAACAGAATGTTGAAAACATCCACCTTTGTCATGAAAATGGTCTTATCTGTTCCCAATTTCTTGACGCTACAAATTATATAGTTTTCATCTTCCGTATTTTTCATTTTAGCACAAGGTTTCATTAAAGGATATTTAAATATTNGCTACAAATTATATAGTTTTCATCTTCCGTATTTTTCATTTTAGCACAAGGTTTCATTAAAGGATATTTAAATATTATTGAAATTATATACTTTCGTTTGCATTTAGGATATAACATACTTGTCATTGCACTTTCTTGTGACAGTCATTCTCNATTGAAATTATATACTTTCGTTTGCATTTAGGATATAACATACTTGTCATTGCACTTTCTTGTGACAGTCATTCTCTTCTTCATAGTGATGCATTTAACGCGTGTTATATCGATCGAAAAGGTCAAAATTTTCATATTCACACAAACGAACGGACAAGAGTCTACATACTCTGCACTGTGTGTCTGGACAGACAGTCTGCTCACGAGAACGATATTAACACGGCTACAATTCTCAGACGATATTATGCCTCTGTCTCGTTCACCGTTCTCTAATGCATTTGTCACTCTTTAATATAGCTGGCATGTCTTGATAGTTAAAACGCGTTTCCAAAGAACACAACACAGGGAAACAAATCGGAACATGTAAAAATAATTCTGAATACGCCCGATTAAAACGGTTCTTCTCACCACGAAAAATTGTATTTACACGTAATAACTACCACGCACCTCTCAATCCTATTCACGGACTGGTTNGTTCTTCTCACCACGAAAAATTGTATTTACACGTAATAACTACCACGCACCTCTCAATCCTATTCACGGACTGGTTAAAAATTGTTGGGAATGTAGCATTATGCACACAGTAGTGAAAGTCGAGAAAAGTCTGGAGTGCGCACATATTCAGCAGCTGTGATGAATTTTCTCAACCGAAATACGTTTTCGTCTCCTTCCTANGTTCTTCTCACCACGAAAAATTGTATTTACACGTAATAACTACCACGCACCTCTCAATCCTATTCACGGACTGGTTGAATATTGTTGTGAATGTAGCGTTATGCACACAGTAGTGAAAGTCTGGAGTGCGCACATATTCAGCAGCTGTGATGAATTTTCTCAACCGAAATACGTTTTCGTCTCCTTCCTATCTTGCGTTCTGTGCGCGGACCTGCATCAAAGTGTTCGGCGAGTCTGCTCGAAAATAAACACGAGCCGTCACCAGTTTACGGCCTCCCAGACGTTACATTAGCGGATTGTGTATGTGAGCGTGCATGGACTGGAAGGTCGGAATTGGCGATGTATCAAATGCTCCTTGGCTCGCGTGGTTGCCGATGGGTATAAGACAGAAGGTAAATCACAAAACTTAATACTTGCTTCGATAGTTAAATGTATACGGCACACTCTCTACAAAATTTAATACTTGCCACCAGAACTTTTATATTTCTGAATTACTGATAAAATCCGCGTTTCAGTCAATTTTCTTTGAAAAAAAAAACATACCTTAGGATTCAGTCGAGAAAATTAAATTTATGCACAATATATTCGTAAAAGACATATCAAAAAGCTATTGATATACCTATATACAGTCGGTTCACGACTGGAAGAAACTTTTGAAAATCAACCTTCGAAAAAACACCCTAGCCGTTAGCTACNAAAAGCTATTGATATACCTATATACAGTCGGTTCACGACTGGAAGAAACTTTTGAAAATCAACCTTTGAAAAAACACCCTAGCCGTTAGCTACATGCGTATAACATTACAAACAGCGGCGAGCGCGGATACAGTTATCCCGTTAGGTTGCCAGCACAAAGAGAAGAAATAGTTCCAAAGTTTTAACGTAATTGTTAATTTGACGCTTACAAATGGGTGTCGAAAAGACTTGTATCTTATTATGCCAATTATTAATGACGTGATGCAAACGTATTTAGATTTAAACGTTTCTTGCATAGTCACATGATCACGCTCAAGGTGAAAGTAACGCGGCCATTTGTTTACTAACCTTCGTTCCATGTGTTGTTGACACACGTGCCAGAGAATTTGTGCGATTATCTCGTTTAACCTATAATAATTCATTTATTTGTCTTGTTTTACTAATATCCGCTCTTTATTATTTGGTTTTTAATAACGTATGATTTTAATTTGTGCTCACTTTCAGTTCTAAATTCTGTTGTTTTTATGTGTTTCGTGCACGTGTCTTTCCTTTGCCACTCTATTCTAACGTTGCAGTATTTGCACATAAGAATTGTTTTCACATTGTCGAAGACGTAGAATCTTTCACTCGCAAACTCTGCCATCCTGTCGGAAACCGTCACAACCATTTTTTATTAACGTTTTACAATTGCGCGAAACATCCGACTCAACCACCACGCCATTTTAACGTCTGTAGCAATTTCGATCAATACTGATGATCTTGCCTTCGATTAACGGGAATTTATCGAAAGTCACTAACAATCGATTGTAAATAGACAACAACTATCGATTCATCAAAATACTAGCATTTTGGGATTATAAAATGAAATATTTTTCGTTGGCATCGCATATTCTTTTCTGTGAAATTCTCTAGATTAAAA
Organism: Clitarchus hookeri; assembly: GCA_002778355.1. Lineage (NCBI taxonomy): Eukaryota > Metazoa > Arthropoda > Insecta > Phasmatodea > Phasmatidae > Clitarchus > Clitarchus hookeri. The sequence goes on along the minus strand of NQII01003092.1, from coordinate 76,554 downwards.
ACTTTACGCTTGTGGAATATCCATTAGTAATATATACATGACTTTTATAATGGCTACGTGCATGTACGAACACATCTACACACACAGTGGAATGTTAACATTGCATGTAAACATTGCCATGTGACTGCCACACGGCAGTCACATGGCAATATTTGTTTACCTTTGGCGGAAGGATACGAAATGGGCTTGAAAGTAAATCTTTAGCAGGGCATTAAGAAAGTTTCTTCCAGTCGTGAACCGACTATATATATATATATATATTTATATATACATGTATAAAACATATGTTTTAATAAATATATCTATAGCTCTGTGCACTTGCAACCTGGAAAAAGCGACCATCTAAAAGTTGAAAATATTTCTTTCTTTCTGGTTCATGCAACCTGCCGAAAATAAACTGTGGCTAGAGAATATTCTGTCTGTAAAGCGGGGTACTGTATATAAGAATTACGATTTAAAAGTCACTTAAGCGAACAAAAATACATTATTTCATCGGATGCCAAGAATATGCACTAACGGAAAAGTTAAGAATTTTAGAGCAGCAGAAAGCATAATATTTTATATTTTAAATGTATCACATCAGATAAAATTTTAATTTTTAAATAATTTGTACTTTTTATATAATTAACAATTAAAATCACGCCAATTTTTGTTTTTCAAATACAGATATCGTAAAAACTCACAGAAATGAAACAATTTGCTTTGAAAAATTATTCCAGCTCTTTTCATGATAACTATCTAAGGAAACAAAATAATTGGCCATTAATAATTTTTATATAAAAAGAATTTATCCATTTTTAATTCCTGTTTTCCAAAAATTTATGACAAAATATTGCTAGCCTTACTCAAAATTGAATAAGGAAAAGGTTTTCACTGTCACTTGTTTAATATTTTTTAATGCTCTGGATTATGTTATTTGAGTGATACACAGTCACTAAAATTATGATTTTAATATATGGTTATGCAAAAAAGTTTAATATTTTCCTTTAATTTCAATCTCATGTTTAACATTAAACGGTTTTTTATCACGAATATAACGTAATAAAACTTTTGTATTGCAGAACCATAATTATTTTCACTAAATATGCGCAGTTCACAGTATTCGTCTGAAGTTTAGGCCAATATCACACCTTCCACTTTTAAAGTCATTTTAATCTGAACTGTGAACATATATTTTATGAGGAGTTGGAATTATCACGTTTAAATTATCAGAAATATTTGCCTTGTAATAACAATCTTAGAAGAGCGTGTTTGAGATCTTGAAGTTATTTGCCTACTAGTTGTGTAAATTTTCATGCGGCGTTTTATGTTTGTTAAAAAAAGGAACGATACTGCCCATCAAGTTTAAGAGGTAAAATTCCCTTTAAAAAAATATTCGGCTAAGGAATTTGTTGTAGCGCTACAAATATTTACTAATTACATTTAATGAACTCGTAGGAATTTCACGAATTTTGAGGATTCTTTTNTATAAAACATATGTTTTAATAAATATATCTATAGCTCTGTGCACTTGCAACCTGGAAAAAGCGACCATCTAAAAGTCGAAAATATTTCTTTCTTTCTGGTTCATGCAACCTGCAGAAAATAAACTGTGGCTAGAGAATATTCTGTCTGTAAAGCGGGGTACTGTATATAAGAATTACGATTTAAAAGTCACTTAAGTGAACAAAAATACATTATTTCATCGGATGCCAAGAATATGCACTAACGGAAAAGTTAAGAATTTTAGAGCAGCAGAAAGCATAATATTTTATATTTTAAATGTATCACATCAGATAAAATTTTAATTTTTAAATAATTCGTACTTTTTATATAATTAACAATTAAAATCACGTCAATTTTTGTTTTCGAAATACAGATATCGTAAAAACTCACAGAAATGAAACAATTTGTTTTGAAAAATTCTTCCAGCTCTTGTCATGATAACTATCTAAGGAAACAAAATAATTGGCCATTAATAATTTTTATATAAAAAGAATTTATCCATTTTTAATTCCTGTTTTCCAAAAATTCATGACAAAATATTGCTAGCCTTACTCAAAATTGAATAAGGAAATGTTTTCACTGTCACTTGTTTAATATTTTTTAATGCTCTGGATTATGTTATTTGAGTGATACACAGTCACTAAAATTATGATTTTAATATATGGTTATGCAAAAAAGTTTAATATTTTCCTTTAATTTCAATCACATGTTTAACATTAAACGGTTTTTTATCACGAATATAACGTAATAAAACTTTTGTATTGCAGAACCATAGATATTTTCACTAAATATGTGCAATTCACAGTATTCGTCTGAAGTTTAGGCCAATATCACACCTTCCGCTTTTAAAGTCATTTTAATCTGAACTGTGAACATATATTTTATGAGGAGTTGGAATTATCACGTTTAAATTATCAGAAATATTTGCCTTGTAATAACAATCTTAGAAGAGCGTGTTTGAGATCTTGAAGTTATTTGCCTACTAGTTGTGTAAATTTTCATGCAGTTTTTTATGTTTGTTAAAAAATGGAACGATACTGCCCATCAAGTTTAAAAGGTAAAATCCCCTTTAAAAAAAAATATTCGGCTAAGGAATTGGTTGTAGCGCTACAAATATTTACTAATTACATTTAATGAACTCGTAGGAATTTCACGAATTTTGAGGATTCTTTTNGGTTGTAGCGCTACAAATATTTACTAATTACATTTAATGAACTCGTAGGAATTTCACGAATTTTGAGGATTCTTTTCTCCCTTAATAATGACAGTATATCGTATACAGTAATATGCTTCCGTTCTCATTTTAAGTAAATAATTATTTCATAGGGTTTCGGCTTGGCATTGGGAATAATTCTGCGTGGAATGACTACAGAAACCGTATTTATGCTTTTCACTTTATTCAACTACTGCCCAAGTTAAGTGATGCCCTTTTTTTTTTTAGCAACAGTCCTCGCTCAAACTTAGTTCATTCCAACACATCCGGTGCCACGGTGGTGTAGTGGTCAGACTACTCGACTCCCACCTAGGCGAACCGGGCTCGATTACCGGTGGGGTCGCTTCCTGATTTACGCATGTAGGGATCGTGCCAGGACGATGCCGCTTGTTTTCTCGGGGATTTCTCGTTTCCCCCGCTCCAACATTCCGGCGCTGCTCCATGCTCACNCAGGACGATGCCGCTTGTTTTCTCGGGGATTTCTCGTTTCCCCCGCTCCAACATTCCGGCGCTGCTCCATGCTCACTTCACTTTGCCCTCGTCGGCTCTCAAGACCTTTATGCTAAGAGCTGCCGAAATCTGTGCACTCCACTCCAGCACATCCGATGAAAAGTTAAGTGACTGGAGTGACTGAGTGCTAAAAACGTACGATCATTGGATTAAAATGCTGACCCGAGGGAAAATTCTGNGTTAAGTGACTGGAGTGACTGAGTGCTAAAAACGTACGATCATTGGATTAAAATGCTGACCCGAGGGAAAATTCTGCAAAAAAATACTTTTATTTATATGGCCGATTTGAGCACAACTGCTGGAAGCGGGAATAGAATACCTACTAACTTAGAGCGGTTGAGATAGTAGAGACTGTACCGGGGTTTGTAAGAACACTTGGAGGAAGTCGAGGAGCTCGAGTTGTACCAAGGGATTGGGAGAGAACGAGATGCCGGCAGGGGACACTTAAGTTCAATTGTTGTAGTGATCACTCAACTTAGGGAATAAAGTACGTGGAATGGACAATACAGAAGTTTCACACGTGTCTGCAGACCCACTTTCAGCGTTGATAATGGTAGAGATTGCAACTCCATTGCGTGAAACGGGAGTAGTGGGAAATGCATGTGGTGATTTAATGGCATTGTAACGCGCTTATGGCTTGCGACATATATTCTTCTGCTGGTCTTAGTTTTCGTATCGGCTACACATCATCCAGCCATTACGTAAGTTAATAATTATTAGTTTAATTATTTTTTCGTTCTTTCACGGTAATATTTTGTTTCTGTTACGAGGATTATCTTTGGAAACTCTGATTCCAAAAGAATCTTCCGTAGGAATACAAAAAGTTGACTAAGAAAACATAGCCTATCTGTAATAAATTACTACAAAAATTGTATGCTTCTATTTTAACTAACGTAGTATAAAAATGTAAATACAAGGTTTTACTCCGCTCTTGAATACCATTGTCGTGGATACATAAGACATACTTATTATGCAGATACTGTGTGTATATATATATATACGAAAATACGTAAAATGTTGAGGAATCCAAAAATTGAATAAGCAATTCTTGAATTAAACGCGGAAAAATGTTACCACACTGCTGTTACGTGTTAAGGTATTACCTCTTATTTTAATGGTATGATACGGATATATTAGCTTGGGAAAGTATATTATAATGACATCTATTAAGAAGAATTGAGATTAGTGATTCAGATAATAGTTACACTTAGTGATGTCATTAAAATGTTTGCAGGTACACCTTTCCGCAATTGCAGTTTCATATTTGCAGAATACATGGTTTCATAAATATTTGCAACGGGATAACAGCCACTGGCATTACACATNGTTGCAGTTTCATATTTGCAGAATACATGGTTTCATAAATATTTGCAACGGGATAACAGCCACTGGCATTACACATAAGAAAATATTCCAGTCTGTTCGTTTGGTTACAAACATTATTGGTCAAGGGGGAATACATATAGTGCCATGGTCGTATGAGTATGTTAGCTAGATAGTTAGCAAAAACGCAACGAAGCTTTCTACACTCGAAAGTAGGTTACAAGCTAACTTACTCTCTTTCAGTAATTATTATTTCATAGCAAGACATTCCTAAACAAATTCGCTTGTTTCAAATTAAATATTTGTTTCATAATATTTTAGCTTGCATTTTTGACTTCGCGAATTGAAATTTTTACTGGTTAAATGTTAATTTTTTTAATATATTTATTACAAAATACTGTTCTAGTAAGTTTACATTTTTTTTTTCACTGGACACTATTATAATTTTACAAAAATTTAAATTGTACAAATAACTTAGTTTAATTCACGAAAAAATCCTTTAGTGTTGCACGTAACTTGCGATAGGCTAATGATCCTCGTTCAATTTCCATTATTGTTGTATATGAGGCTGTTTATATTTGATTACTTTCCTTTTTGTGGTGAATATACAGTTCTGAGAATAATATAACTGCGAGGACGTGCTGAATGGGTTGTTATTAGGGAGAAAATGCATGTGACGTCGAGATGGATGAAGGAGGGATGGGAGGCAATGTCATGTTGTCACTAAATAATTTGAATATAAATTTTGGCTGGGTTATCACCTGTACCTCTAGTGGTGTACGCTCAACCCGCAAAACCAAGCTAAGAAAAAGATTTTTTATTTACAAATCTTAATTATATAGTAGGAAAGGATGACCTTACAAGCTTAGGTGAGAGGATTCAAAATTACCATAAAGGTAGCTGGAAAATACTTGGCTAATATACGGACGTGCATTTTAAAATATGGAATTGGACAATAAATAATTCGGTTACTCTCTGAGAAGCCGCTTCGTTAAAAAGTTAGAAAGAATATTGTCGGAAAACTACGTACATTTGTAACCATACAAAATTATACTATAGAGCTAGGTAGCAGGTGAAGAAGATTTGAAGGAATTATCTAAACTTTGTCATCTTCGGGGGATGAACTGAGGTAATTTGAAACATTTTGGGGTGCAGGGAAGTTGGTATCACTCAGTGTACTTCAATNTCTTCGGGGGATGAACTGAGGTAATTTGAAACATTTTGGGGTGCAGGGAAGTTGGTATCACTCAGTGTACTTCAATGAAACGCTTTTAATTAATACTGCTATTTCTTCATTGTTTTTTTACTCTAGCCCATAAAGGTAATCATTCCATAACTTTTACTTGTTATTACTAAAGTGAGACATCGTACAAATTTCGGCCTACTAGAGGAAAGTTTACATATTTAAGGAAGGCTATACTTCACTTAAAGCTGCTGTAGATTCGAGCTCATAGTAAGATCGGTTCAAAAATCAAATAACGTCTTGAAATCTCACAGAGGTAACCGCNGTGCTGTAGATTCGAGCTCATAGTAAGATCGGTTCAAAAATCAAATAACGTCTTGAAATCTCACAGAGGTAACCGCGTTTCAGGAGCTGCATTGATATTAGATTGTCAGTTGCCGTATTCGGAGATAAGCGTTTTTAGTCTCAGCTTAATTGGTCTAAATAATATTTATGTATCCAGAAATTCCAGCAAAACATCTTGTTCACAAATTTCCAGTCTTCGCAAATTAAAAGTTACATCCCGTGCGCATTTAATGCCTTAATATTTACCATAAAAATGTACTGAAAGATAGAGACAACTATAGTTTATTGTCCTATAGGCCAACCATTTTGGTTTTATTTACGGAAAATATTTATATAAATCATTGCAGTCATTTAAAGTAAAGCGTAAGGAGAGATGCAACCCTTTTTGATGACGGAAACTACCGAGTGATGGCCTTTCGAAATAAGTCTCGAACGTGCCCTTGATACCAGCATAGTGACGCACAATGACTGGACGTAACGCTGTATGACACAAAGAGAACTATTCGGATTCATAGTAAGGAACTCTTCTACAATACACACGGATAAAATGGTTTTAGTGAATTGTTTGAATAGGGGAAATTAAAAATTTTGTTGTTGAAACCAATTTATTTAGTTGTTCTTATTTGGTTGCACCAGATCAATATTTGGTTAATACAGATAAAGATTTGTTTGACTCTAAGTAGATTAAATAGTTTAATATAAAAATTTTGAACGCCGACCGAGAAACTGACCTTGACCATATGCCTCAGTAACCTCAGGAAAAGTGACTACTGATGAAGTTGGAATGTTTTTAAATACATACTTTTAAAATACTGGACTACGTGTGTAAATAAATATTTGAAATTTTACAGCTTTAAATTTTAGTTTACTGTTGAAGTTGTTTTATTAGGTTGTTTATACAATTATCGAGCATCAATGTAAGCACTTACATACACCGTTACTATTCTAGTTTGCAAACAAACACCCGAGCTGTACTTTCTTACGGAGGTTATCAAATGAACGTCCAAACAAATATATACAGCGGATTAAATAAACTATTTTGTTAACAGCCTAATTTCTTTCGGCCAAGCACAGAGGTTTAGTTTATTCAAACGTGTATTTGGTTAGACGAAAAAAAAAATAAAAATAATTTTGCATGTTTTTAAGTTTTGTCTACTCAGCAAAATATTTTGTTGTGGCAACTAAATATACTTTCGGCCCTATACAAACAAACATTTTATTGGCTGTTCTCTCGGCGTAGGGAAAAAGTGAGTGAATGTCCTAACAGCAAAGGACTGAGATGCACTCTGTTAACGAAGTCTGCTCCAGATAACAGAACAGTTCACCAGACGCAAACCCAAAGGCTGGTGCAGTTGTGCGACTTTAGTGCGGTCCCACGTCGTCAGTGAGAGCCTTTCACTCAAATACATCTGCAGTCGGGCTAAGGTGGCAAAGGCTGTTCACGGTAAACTGAGCACTTTTGAAAGTCCTACTTATGATTTACTTGTACGCACATTGTGCATTTTTCCAGTATATGCAAATTTAACGTTGTCGTGGGTCTGATCACTTTATTCCTACGTACGTCAAGGAAACTTTAAAAATAATAAAATAAAATATTACGTGTATTAAAAACTTGCTAATTCTTATACTTGCCTGTGTGTATTGAAAATAATATGTCAAAATAAATAATACGTATTGAATACTGTGTACCTTACACTATTAATTCGACGTTGAAACACGGAACTACTTACTCCCCGTTATTGCCAACTTTACTGGGCGCACGAAAGTAAGTGTGCCTGTAAAAATATACGCAGGTAGGGGCAGTGACCGTTTTTAAAGGTTGACTGCATAAGTGCTCACTTTACCGTGAACAGCCTGTACTCTCAACTCCGCGTAGAATAAGAACCAATGCAGAAGGGAAAACGGGAGTGCGCCGAAAACAATACATTGACCAACAGCAACGTCCGCCATGTTTACCCGCGTGTGAAAATACGGGTGTAACCTCCCTGGGAATCATAGCGGTTGACGGTAGGTAAACTATCCGGTTGTTTCAATATTATGGTTACAACCTGTCGGGAACGTGTAGAAGACTATCAAGTAATGACAAAAGTCCAAATAAACATAGGAAAGGAAACCAATCGTTTCCGAGATATGACGTACGCACATGTGTAACCATTGCATTATTACAACATTGCTCTTGCCTTATGTTCCTGGTGCCAGCCCTCACATTGCGTGTCAACAGCGGCGTGCACACGTGGCAGCATTTGAAGCGGTTGTCATGGCTCCACACACGTTTTCCAACGAAGAGATGGTCGACATCCATTTGATGTATGGACGTGCTAACGGCAACCCACGAGAGGCAGCACTACTGCACACGAAGCATTCCCTTTGGTTGTCTGGCTGTCCGGCTGTCCGGCTGTCTTGCTGTCCGGCTGTCNAGCACTACTGCACACGAAGCATTCCCTTTGGTTGTCTGGCTGTCCGGCTGTCCGGCTGTCTTGCTGTCCGGCTGTCCGGCTGTCTTGCTGCCCGGCTGTCTTCTGCGAGGGAACGCTTCGTGTATATTCGTGCTGCCTCTCGTACGGATAGTGGGAGGCCGGGGTGCGGTATGGCCCCCATGGCTAAGAGCGCCTCGTTAAAAAATAAAAGCACGACTTGTCGTGATTCACAGTTACCAGTTACCTGCCTCTCGTNAGCACTACTGCACACGAAGCATTCCCTTTGGTTGTCTGGCTGTCCGGCTGTCCGGCTGTCTTGCTGTCCGGCTGTCTTGCTGCCCGGCTGTCTTCTGCGAGGGAACGCTTCGTGTATATTCGTGCTGCCTCTCGTACGGATAGTGGGAGGCCGGGGTGCGGTATGGCCCCCGTGGCTAAGAGCGCCTCGTTAAAAAATAAAAGCACGACTTGTCGTGATTCACAGTTACCAGTTACCTGCCTCTCGTANTGGCTAAGAGCGCCTCGTTAAAAAATAAAAGCACGACTTGTCGTGATTCACAGTTACCAGTTACCTGCCTCTCGTACGGTGCCATTACCACGTCCATACATCAAATGGATGTCGACTATCTCTTCGTTGGAAAACGTGTGTGCAGCCACGAAAACTGCTTCAAATGCTGCCCCACGAGTGCACAGCGCTGTTGACACGCAATGTGANACGTCCATACATCAAATGGATGTCGACTATCTCTTCGTTGGAAAACGTGTGTGCAGCCACGAAAACTGCTTCAAATGCTGCCCCACGAGTGCACAGCGCTGTTGACACGCAATGTGAGAGCTGGTACCTGGAACATAAAGCACGCACAATGTTGCAATAATGCAATGGTTACACATTTGCGTACGTCATATCTCGAAAACGATTAGTTTCCCAACCTATGTTCATTAGAACTGTGGTCAGTTCATTGTCCTCTACACGCCCCTGCGGGTTGTACCTGTAATATTCAAATATCAGGAATACGCGACCACCAGGGCTTAACGTAACTAAATGTTACGTGTCACTATTTAGAGAAGTAAAAGCATCATACTTATGGCGAATCACAAGCACATAATGAGCGAGGTCACACAGTGGATAACCTTCGTACTCGCATTTGGGAGGGCATTGGTTCGATTCCGATCTTGCCATCCTGATTTCGGTTTTCCATGGTTTCCCGAAATCAATCCAGGGGAATGCTGGGGATGGGATGATTACTACAGGCCATGCTTAATTTATACCCCGTTCCTGTTTATCTGAGCGACTTTCTACGTATATAACGATCTCGCTGTCGACGAGAAGTTAAGCCGTACCTACCCCACGGTATACCTAATGGTGTAAACATTTTCCCTCTCAAAGTAATAAATTTTAATTTTAATTTTAAACAGTAAGGTACTTGTTCAAGAATGTTATTATCAAGTAAAAGTCTAGGAAAAAAAAAAAAAAAAAAAGTACCAGTGTATGTCATTGCAAGGATTATGCTCTGTGGACGAAATACGCAGGAGTTGCTTTTGTCCCACAGCAACGCATCAAGGATTGCCTGAGTGTTGTAATTGAAGTGGATGGTAATCCCTTGTATTGCGTGAGATCGGCTTACCGTGAGGGGACATGCTCGTGAGTATTTCAGCGGAAAGCTGGATATTTCCGAGCTGTCGCCACAACACAGCGAGCGGACCTCAAAGGCCTCGCGCCGACATGAAAACCCACTGTACCCGCAGGCTCGTCCATTTATAACCTCTACGAGGTTTTGCTCAAGTAATACCCAATTTTTGTACTGTTGTTCATAAAAAAAAAGTTTCCAATTTATTTTATTAAAAGAATTTTGCAGCATGGCCAACTATAAAAGAGTAAAAATTTGCTTTATTTCAATGGTAGATTTAGAATATTTGTATTCAATAAATTTTAAGGAACTTTGAAACAATACTTGCATACTCGAGAATATCGTAAAGTGAAACACTGAAACCGATTCGTTCTGCCAAATAAACTTCCTCAAATTAATAGTTTTATGTTTATAAATATAAAAGTAGAAAACCCATTTATTTTAAAATCTTTAATATTAATTTTGTGTAGTTCATTTTACTTTATTTTTTACGTTTTCCTATTACATTTTGACTAGAAATTTACTTGTTATTTTCATTGTTATCGTACAAAAAATTTTTCGGAATTTTATAGTCACTATATTCCCTGGCAATTTGTAACTCAGCATTTGAAATTGACTGAACAGGATATTAACGTTACAATGGCCACTAAAATAAAGTGAAGTTAATTTAACATTTGTTCAGAATATCTTGACAGGTTTCCAGGTACATAACCAAAGATACGCGTGTAATTAAACACGGAAATAAAAGTAGCACCCATAATAATTAATATCCATCTCCCACGCTGCTTTTCAGAACCTAGATTTCTCGATAATGAATCATTATCAGGAGTCAAGTTGTTTTAGTTTCCGCCGAATTGTTATAACTAATTTAAAAAAAGCCCGCGATTTTTGTATAAAGCGCGATTGCTGAAGGGGCGCATGCTTTGTCGAGTCCGAGCAGAACATCCTTCCAGAAAAGAACTTGGAGATAGAAGATGATGGCGGTAATAGAAATTTTAACTTTTTTTNTCCGAGCAGAACATCCTTCCAGAAAAGAACTTGGAGATAGAAGATGATGGCGGTAATAGAAATTTTAACTTTTTTTTGGAATCAGACCGAATTCCTCCGGAATACAAATAAGCCGCTGTGAAGTAACTGCCGCAGAAAATATGATGACATAGTCACGGCAACCAGACTTTACAGCAAATTATTTTCACAGCTGGGTTTCCGACGCCATTTTGCAGACCATTTTCCCAAAAAACTTCAAAACTTTTAAGTAACGTTTTTTTTTTCGAGGCATTAACAATTTTGTCATGATCATGTACCTAAAATCAATTTATTTTCTGGTTTTGCGGAATNTTTTTTTTTTCGAGGCATTAACAATTTTGTCATGATCATGTACCTAAAATCAATTTATTTTCTGGTTTTGCGGAATTGCTGCTTGCCTTCCAAGAAAACATTTATAAAATAAATGTTTTATTCTTAATGGAGAATATTTTTAATTGAATGAAAATTTCTTTAATAATTGTAATACAATTTTAACCTAATAACTATAGTTCAGAATTAAGAATGAATATGATTAGGTCAATTTCTTGGCCACAATATACTTTTTTTAGTAAACCTGAATTGTGATGTCAATAACAGTTTAAAGATAAATTTTAAATGTTCAAGTGTAGATGTTAAGTAAAGAAGCCATGTTTCCACGTAAGTAATTTGAAGAAATCCCACAATTATTTGTTGCTGATAATTTTAATTACTTGCACAGTAAACTTTAAAATACATAAAGAAGTGTGTTATTCCAAACAGCTTGCAGAAATTTCTATCGCAATCACTTGCTGTGGTGAATTATTATAATTGAACAGTGGTAAAGTACGGTGATAAATAATGCAAGTATATTCATCGACAGTGCACTTAAACACTGAAAGCCAAAAAAAAAAACTGGTACAGGCATGCGTATGCAAATAACAGAGGTGTGTAACCAATCAGAGTAACGCGATGCGGTCGGCAGCTATATCGGTTACTGCTGCTACAATGGCAGGTTATCTAGATTTAAGTGCGTTTGAACAGGTGTTATAGTCGGCGCACGAGAGATGGGACATAGCATCTCCGAGGTAGCGATAACATGTGACACCCCACACGTCGAGAGTTGCNGTGCTGTTCAGAAGAGATCTCCACCGCCTCGCACTCCTATGGATTTGTGGACTACCCTGCAGGATTCATGGTGTTAAATGCCTCCTGCATACCTTCAGACATTAGTCGAGTCCATGCCACATCGTCTTGCGGCACTTCTGCGTGCTCGCGGGGGGCCCTACACGATATTAGGCAGGTGTACCAGTTTTTTTGGCTCNTCGTCTTGCGGCACTTCTGCGTGCTCGCGGGGGGCCCTACACGATATTAGGCAGGTGTACCAGTTTTTTTGGCTCTCGAGTGTAATAACAATTCAGCTTTGGTTATGTAACATGTAAATATAAAATCACTTTCTCGAAAAGATAAGTAAAATTCGTTTTTGCTAGTTTACAACTGAGTCTACGCAATAAAACTTAATTATATTCTTTATTAGAGCATTTTTACATAATAAGATACAAAAACAAAACCGTCAAATAAAATCTTTACCATAGTTCCTGCTTCTCCGTGCAACGTGCCCCATATTTTTAGTGAACTCTCTGTCGACGAAACGTTAAGCCCTATCTACTTACAGATGGTTGACGGTAAACTGAGAAATGTTTAAAGCAACTTGTGAAAAAGAAATTACTGCCTCTTACAGTCTGCATTTGAAAGAACACGCTGACTGGNAGAAATGTTTAAAGCAACTTGTGAAAAAGAAATTACTGCCTCTTACAGTCTGCATTTGAAAGAACACGCTGACTGGTATGTTTCCAGTAAAGTTGACAGAGAAACAAAAAATAAAAAATGTAACTTTTCCATTTAAGGCCGCTGAATTTATTAAAATTATTTTCTCTCTGTTTTATGTCGATAAGAGTAAGAATTAGCATGCTGTTAACTTATTTACATTCTTAACNTTAAAATTATTTTCTCTCTGTTTTATGTCGATAAGAGTAAGAATTAGCATGCTGTTAACTTATTTACATTCTTAACAATTTCACATATTTCGGAGTTGAAATTTGATTCGCGCATGAATAAAATGAGAGGGTCAGTGGCCATGCTGATTTCACATACGATGCAAGGATACAAAATGAGCGGAGAAGCGGATCTCAGGCAGAGGTTTTAAAAGCTCTCAGTGAACCTTGAACAGTCTATACCATCCATGGTAGCCTAATTTTAAGACTTATATATATATATGTGTGTGTGTGTGTGTGTGTACTAGCTGTGCCCACGGCTCCGATCGCATGGAGTACAGAATTATTATTTAGGTTTTATTTCAATAAAGTCCTCCCCCCCNAGCTGTGCCCACGGCTCCGATCGCATGGAGTACAGAATTATTATTTAGGTTTTATTTCAATAAAGTCCTCCCCCCCTTTCCCATCATCACACCAATCCGCTGCCACCATGGCTCTTCACGTCCACGTACGGTCAACTGACTAGCGAAAAACTACTTTTTCACAAAACTTTTAATATCTCTTAAAGTATAGGCGGGAATGGTATTCTGCATGGGAACACAACAGTTAGAATCTTACGTATTTATTTATTGAGAAATAATATGGTGAACACGATTATTAGTATTTCTCTGTTAAAGGTAGATATTTCTCACGATAAAAAGTAGCCAATACCACCTTTCTGCTCTCCAACTATCTCTGTGCAAAAATTGACGTCGATCCGTTGCTCCGTTGTGACGTGAAAGAGGGACAAATCAAAATCCAAACACACGTTCACATATATAAAGATAGATAATATATACAGGTATACATACAGGGTATAAACACAGGGTACATTTATACAGGATATATGTTTACAGGAAATATACACCGGATATAATACACGATATATATTCAGGTATATCTGACTGCTCTTACTGACTGGATGGTGTTGAGGCATAATAAAGCCTAAATATAACACGTTCATGATAAACTGAGCACTTTAGAAAGCCTTGCTTAGGATTTACGATTATTCTCATTCTGTATTCTTCCACCACATGTAAAGTTAACATCTTAACGGGCCTGATCANTGCTTAGGATTTACGATTATTCTCATTCTGTATTCTTCCACCACATGTAAAGTTAACATCTTAACGGGCCTGATCACTTTATTCATGCACCAGACAAGTGAAAACCATGGAATAGTAAGGAATTAGAATGTTTTACTAATATTCAAAATTCATACTCAGATGTGTATAATAAGAGAAACACTAACTTCACTAACTTATCGGGCTGTAAATTTGAACATGACGTTCACAATACCAAAGTTAAGTATTGAGAACTATTTTTTATCAATTCGCTACNTCGGGCTGTAAATTTGAACATGACGTTCACAATACCAAAGTTAAGTATTGAGAACTATTTTTTATCAATTCGCTACCAACCTAACTGAGAGCTTGCATACCAATATTGTGGCGTAGCTTGTATGTAGCCTATGGGCAGTGATTATTTTGAAATGTTGGCTTCAAAAGTGCTCACTTTACNAGCTGTGCCCACGGCTCCGATCGCATGGAGTACAGAATTATTATTTAGGTTTTATTTCAATAAAGTCCTCCCCCCCTTTCCCATCATCACACCAATCCGCTGCCACCATGGCTCTTCACGTCCACGTACGGTCAACTGACTAGCGAAAAACTACTTTTTCACAAAACTTTTAATATCTCTTAAAGTATAGGCGGGAATGGTATTCTGCATGGGAACACAACAGTTAGAATCTTACGTATTTATTTATTGAGAAATAATATGGTGAACACGATTATTAGTATTTCTCTGTTAAAGGTAGATATTTCTCACGATAAAAAGTAGCCAATACCACCTTTCTGCTCTCCAACTATCTCTGTGCAAAAATTGACGTCGATCCGTTGCTCCGTTGTGACGTGAAAGAGGGACAAATCAAAATCCAAACACACGTTCACATATATAAAGATAGATAATATATACAGGTATACATACAGGGTATAAACACAGGGTACATTTAAACAGGATATATGTTTACAGGAAATATATACCGGATATAATACACTATATATATTCAGGTATATCTGACTGCTCTTACTGACTGGATGGTTTTGAGGCATAATAAAGCCTAAATATAACACGTTCATGATAAACTGAGCAATTTAGAAAGCCCTGCTTAGGATTTACGATTATTCTCATTCTGTATTCTTCCACCACATGTAAAGTTAACATCTTAACGGGCCTGATCACTTTATTCATGCACCAGACAAGTGAAAACCATGGAATAGTAAGGAATTAGAATGTTTTACTAATATTCAAAATTCATACTCAGATGTGTATAATAAGAGAAACACTAACTTCACTAACTTATCGGGCTGTAAATTTGAACATGACGTTCACAATACCAAAGTTAAGTATTGAGAACTATTTTTTATCAATTCGCTACTAACCTAACTGAGAGCTTGCATACCAAGATTGTGGCGTAGCTTGTATGTAGCCTATGGGCAGTGATTATTTTGAAATGTTGGCTTCAAAAGTGCTCACTTTACGGTGAACAGCCTTTGCTAAGAAGCGCCGCGTTAAAATAGCAAAAGCACAACCAATGACTCTTAAAGGTAGGTATAGTCCATATTATGAGCATATCTGTATCTGTCACTGGGCCAAAGGTAATGCCAATATTTTAATGTTAGATAAATACACTATGTGAGAAAGTAAGGAAAATATTAGCAGTGTTTTAAAATACTTGTATAGTGAATTCCCTTAAGATCTAGTCGAAATAAATGGTACACAAGAACATTAATAATAATTTTATGGAAGTTTAAACGTGCTCATGTCTCGTAAGAGGACAACAGCTGAACGTACGTGGTCTAATCGATTACGCGAGCAAACTCTCTCTCTATGCTGGCGCTAATTGCGAAGTCACGAGAGCACAAANATAGTGAATTCCCTTAAGATCTAGTCGAAATAAATGGTACACAAGAACATTAATAATAATTTTATGGAAGTTTAAATGTGCTCATGTCTCGTAAGAGGACAACAGCTGAACCTACGTGGTCTAATCGATTACGCGAGCAAACTCTCTCTCTATGCTGGCGCTAATTGCGAAGTCACGAGAGCACAAANGTACGTGGTCTAATCGATTACGCGAGCAAACTCTCTCTCTATGCTGGCGCTAATTGCGAAGTCACGAGAGCACAAAGTCCCCTCCGCCCCTTCGGCTGCAGCCAATAAAAGCCTCGAGCTTTAACAAATATTTACCCTCCGTTCACCCTCACCTCCAGCTCTCTTTTTTTCCCCCCGCCCCTTTCGCGAAGCAGGGTGGCTGCCGTCCGGGGGCGCTGCGACTTGCGCGCGGAGGTCGGCAAACACGCCCCTAGAACGCTGCTGCCGCCTCGTGTCTGCAAACAAACAAGTCGTTCCTTAACGCCGTTCGCTCATCCTGTCTTTCCATGGAACGCGCGTCCCCTCCTCCCGCCCTTTCAGTTGTTCCCGGAACAGCAAACAAAACACANCATCCTGTCTTTCCATGGAACGCGCGTCCCCTCCTCCCGCCCTTTCAGTTGTTCCCGGAACAGCAAACAAAACACAATGGCTGGATGCTATTAAATACTGTGCAAGTGGCGACGGCCGAACTTCAGTACCACGATATCTTCAAATTAATTCAAACCCCTGGAGTTGTATTACAAGCGAAAACTAAAAAATTACCACTTATCTTAACGTGTAACCAATAGTTAAAATTAAAAATTATTGTTTTTTATCTTTAAACAATTGACGGCCTAGAATTCACGCTAAAATTAACTTAGTACATAAAAAAAAACGGTACGTGCTTCTATGGCTTAACAGAGAGTCGAACCTCGAACTTCATGACGAAAATAACTTGAAGCCTTAAAATGCAGGACGTAAAGGTCACCAATATCATAAGAGATGTATGCATGCTGTGCACTCAAATCCCATAACCATCACTATAAATAAATGTTTCATTTGTTAATTTTGGTTTTGTTTACATTAAAGAATGCGTTTAAGGAATTGATTTTGTAAGCTTTACGAATAAAAATAATTACAAACAACAACATTTCCCATAATTTATTAACTAGTTTTTTTTGTGAAAATCATTTTACGTTTACTTATTGATTAAATAATAATTTTTGTTATATTAAGCTAATGGCTTAACTTGTTGAGGAGGAGGGAGGGAGAAAACTGTACCATAAGNCATCCTGTCTTTCCATGGAACGCGCGTCCCCTCCTCCCGCCCTTTCAGTTGTTCCCGGAACAGCAAACAAAACACAATGGCTGGATGCTATTAAATACTGTGCAAGTGGCGACGGCCGAACTTCAGTACCACGATATCTTCAAATTAATTCAAACCCCTGGAGTTGTATTACAAGCGAAAACTAAAAAATTACCACTTATCTTAACGTGTAACCAATAGTTAAAATTAAAAATTATTGTTTTTTATCTTTAAACAATTGACGGCCTAGAATTTACGCTAAAATTAACTTAGTACATAAAAAAACGGTACGTGCTTCTATGGCTTAACAGAGAGCCGAACCTCGAACTTCATGACGAAAATAACTTGAAGCCTTAAAATGCAGGACGTAAAGGTCACCAATATCATAAGAGATGTATGCATGCTGTGCACTCAAATCCCATAACCATCACTATAAATAAATGTTTCATTTGTTAATTTTGGTTTTGTTTACATTAAAGAATGCGTTTAAGGAATTGATTTTGTAAGCTTTACGAATAAAAATAATTACAAACAACAACATTTCCCATAATTTATTAACTAGTTTTTTTTGTGAAAATCATTTTACGTTTACTTATTGATTGAATAATAATTTTTGTTATATTAAGCTAATGGCTTAACTTGTTGAGGAGGAGGGAGGGAGAAAACTGTACCATAAGATAATAAATCCGCGAAACTCCAGCTTAACACAGCATGGACGTCCATATCTTCCCTGCAGTTACTTCTGAGAAACACGGGAGGTAAACTCGTAACCACGTTAAAGATCTCGGCTACAAATGTTGCCTTTTATAACGCACAGTGTGTATATCCATGCTCCTGCTTTAAGCAAGTAAAGAAAAGATTATGAAAATTCACGAAGACAGAAAAAATGTTTCTCTAAGAAATCTGACAGTGAATATTAATAAAAATTTCTTCTCTGAGACGAACGGCGATAAATTGAAACTGATTATGTTTGCTGGAAGAGTACATAGGAGTTATAATAAAATTAAGAATAATACAGCAAAAATGAGTTTTATTACGTATTGTTTTCAGATTGATTTTTTTATGGCGTCTTAGGGAACTCAATATTGAATACGATATGTTAAAAAACGACCTTACTATATTAAGATTTTATTTTAAGCTTAGTTTAGCAACCCACACCCCCTGCGTTTCCGGTTTGTATATTTAATACTTTTGTATATAGGTCGTGAGCATTAAATTGGTAGTCTGTCCATATTGCGTTCCAAAATGTGTCTCTCTCGAATTATAAATCTGCTTCTTTGGAAGGAAGCCATCAGTTCTTCATTGCGAACTAACGCTAATCAGAGTAGTACTGGTACAGAGGTGGGGGCATATATGCATTAACAATGTCAGAGCTGCTCCTCCCATGCCACACTTTCTACATCCCGTGACCAAGCACTCTCCGCAAGCCGGGTCCACGGGGACGATGGTTTCCATAAGAGCTGCGACAGCGAGGGCGCGCCTTCTCTGCTGCTCGCAGGATCCAGCATTTCGACGCCGCGATGGGGAGAGCTGAGCCTCAAACACGAGGTTAGGCAGCACCAAGAGTGCTCACCGACAACCTCTTGCCTCGGCGTGCAGTTAAGCCGCGAGGGCTGGCTAAGCAGGGATTCAGAATACTTAACGTAGACTGACGATAAACACGTGGCCGGGGGGGAAATGTTTGCCCGAACGGGCTTAAGGCTCGTCTCAACAATATTTTCGTTTGTGTAAGAGACCTACTCGCAAAACGTGTACATAAAACGCATGGTTAATAGTGGATTTACTCGTCTTTACGCTCAATCATGCATGACTAGAAAATAACTTGAGTTTTGGAAAGTGGTGATTTAATCAGTGAGTAACGTATTTTAAAACTATTTTATAAGTATTTCATATGGAAAATAACAAATATAAATATTCTTTTCAAAACTAGAAATGTATTCTCTTATATTGCAATCGTATTGTCTGTATGCCTCATGCACTCGACATGGAACAAAACATCGCAATTTCGTACATGTCCACCACATGTTAAGTATGCATTCGTACACGAGTACACAATGACCATGAATAGTGTCTTAAAGTACACCTATTTTAACGTACACCTTAATTACGTACATATTTTTCATCACGAGCAGAACCTAATAGGCCAAGCGACGTGTTTTGTCACAAGTGGCAGATGCTGTTAACGGTTACCTACAGAAAGACTTTGAGGATATTTGAGAAACACGCAGTGCATCAACAGTTTTTGCAGCGACTATGTACTCCATAGCATATCTTGCCCCGCAGTGGCATGTACAGCTAACTACGCATATTTTAAAGGACATATAGACTGGTATACTTATAGTAAAATTTGCAGCCCTGGGACAAGTACTTCTTGGCTTCAAATGAAGCACCACACCCGACTGCAGAGAATACTTAACTAGAAAAAAAAATAACACCAACAGTACCAAAAATTTTCAGTAAAGTACCATCAAGGTTGTGTTTGAAAGAGGGATACATATGTTTTGTAATTCTATAAAATATTTTGCTAAAATTTAAGTTTGTAAATGCTTGAAAAAGTTAATTATAAAGACTATATTAAATCGAAATTTAAACTTATTTTCATGTTCAATGGTTCATAAAGCACCTTTTGTGAGAACACATTCAAGTAAGGCAATTATAATAAGGTTTTGTGTAATTAAATATACTTACTGATGTTAATGTTTTAAAATAATTCTTTATGGAATGTTTTTTGCTGTTTAAAAAATTATATTTATCATTGTTGAAATGAATGTGAATAAAAATATATTATCAACGGAGGCAATTAAATGAGAGAACAAACAAATATATACAGTTGATTTAACCAAATATTTTGTTAACAGTCTAATTTGTTTTGGTCTAACACAGAGGTTTTATTATGCAAACATGAATTTAGTTAGACGAACAAAATTAATTTTGTTGCTTTTAGAATTTCGTTTACAGAACAAAATGTTTTGTTGGGGCAGCAAAATANTAATTCTATAAAATATTTTGCTAAAATTTAAGTTTGTAAATGCTTGAAAAAGTTAATTATAAAGACTATATTAAATAGAAATTTAAACTTATTTTCATGTTCAATGGTTTATAAAGCACCTTTTGTGAGAACACATTCAAGTAAGGCAATTATAATAAGGTTTTGTGTAATTAAATATACTTACTGATGTTAATATTTTAAAATAATTCTTTATGGAATGTTTTTTGCTGTTTAAAAAATTATATTTATCATTGTTGAAATGAATGTGAATAAAAATATATTATCAACGGAGGCAATTAAATGAGAGAACAAACAAATATATACAGTTGATTTAACCAAATATTTTGTTAACCGTCTAATTTGTTTTGGTCTAACACATAGGTTTTATTTATGCAAACATGAATTTAGTAAGACGAACAAAATTAATTTTGTTGCTTTTAGAATTTCGTTTACAGAACAAAATGTTTTGTTGGGGCAGCAAAATATNAGACGAACAAAATTAATTTTGTTGCTTTTAGAATTTCGTTTACAGAACAAAATGTTTTGTTGGGGCAGCAAAATATATTGTTTGCCCTTTACAAAGAAGCATTTTGCTGAAACATTTCTCTCAGTCCAGGTGCTGGCAATTTAACCTAGTACTATAAGTGTCAAATGTCAAGTAATTTAAAAATCACCCTTTTTAGGAATGTGTTAGAACGGTAACACATGCTAAGTGCCAATACTAGCAAACATACGCCAGATATAGTGCAGTATAAGTATGTTATAAAAATAACATAAACCAGTAAAATTATTTTCTTAAAATGTGTTTTAAAGATTAGCAGGAACGAAANAAGTATGTTATAAAAATAACATAAACCAGTAAAATTATTTTCTTAAAATGTGTTTTAAAGATTAGCAGGAACGAAAATAAATCTAAATTTGGTTTAGTCTGTCGTGTCGAACGCACCGAAATATATTTATGTTTTCATATAATTCGTTTTCCGGAAATATTTTTCANAAGTATGTTATAAAAGTAACATAAACCAGTAAAATTATTTTCTTAAAATGTGTTTTAAAGATTAGCAGGAACGAAATAAATCTAAATTTTGTTTAGTCTGTCGTGTCGAACGCACCGAAATATATTTATGTTTTCATATAATTCGTTTTCCGGAAATATTTTTCANTGTTTAGTCTGTCGTGTCGAACGCACCGAAATATATTTATGTTTTCATATAATTCGTTTTCCGGAAATATTTTTCATGACTCCTCCCTTCTTATAAATGGAAATGATAGATTTATACCGTATAATTTTATTACATGACACAGGTTGACATAAGAATATATATGTTATTAACGCATATATATTATCGTTCCTCTTATCAACAGACATGCATGCTCAACTCTGATCCATTTGGAAACTCTCAGAATGTGGTCACCTAATTCCGTGCGGAATAGTCCAGAGCTGTGAACGTGGCAGCATTCATTTAATAAATGATCTCTGCTCCATTATGTGAAGAGATTTAAAGTATGACGAGATCTCGTTTAATAACGCGAAAAAAGCAAGGACTCTAATAGTATGTTTGAGTTCAATACGCTATTCGTTAACTGCACAATGGCGAAACATTTATACTAAACTAGAATAGTAATTATTTAATTCATTCTCAAATACACATACACGGTGTAGTATAATAAAGTAAAAATACTCTTTTTAGCAGAATTAAGCAAGACAAATCTAAAAAGAGAACATTTACCAATGAGTTTCTTAGTGTGTTTTAAAGAGAAGAAATACCAAAAAGGAAATCTTAAGAAGAAAAACAGGAANAGTTTCTTAGTGTGTTTTAAAGAGAAGAAATACCAAAAAGGAAATCTTAAGAAGAAAAACAGGAAGATGAACATTCGATCAGAACGGGATTATAGTTTTCGGGTTTTTTCGCATTACGATTGCTGCACAATGTGCAATTGTATGAGACTTTTACACAGAAACGCAATCGTACGCAAGTACGATAATTAAACCATGAATATAATTTAAGTGTCACGTAGGCGGTTATTTCCCCCTACTTTACTGGCATGGACCAAGGCGTACAATAATGCAGTGTATTTAAGAACGTTCGTGAATAACGCTTATTGATAAAATGTGAAGTTGAATCCCCTAACAATAAGTAGAAATAATTCCATTAAGAAGTAGTTTTTCAAGTAGTTTTAAAGACACCTTGCAAAGTGTATGCAGCCAGTCTACAGTAGCACCAACAATCTTTCGTATTCGTATAAATAAATGTATGATTGTAATGGTTTTCTACATTAAAATATCTAGTTGTGCAGGGTGTCGAAACAAATGTTAATTTTTGACAAGTGTTCTTTACTTTTATCTTTTTGTTTCTTTGATATGTAATTATTGTATATCTCGGTTTGTATTAATAAATGTATTGCAATTCATTTCAT
This sequence comes from Clitarchus hookeri, assembly GCA_002778355.1. Taxonomy (NCBI): domain Eukaryota; kingdom Metazoa; phylum Arthropoda; class Insecta; order Phasmatodea; family Phasmatidae; genus Clitarchus; species Clitarchus hookeri. The sequence goes on along the minus strand of NQII01003092.1, from coordinate 53,789 downwards.
TGTATTACACAAACAAATTACCTCAGACACTCTTGTGTAGCTCAATGAGATAAAAGCGCCATTTCACTAGGGATATAATAGATTTAGTTTTTCTAATGTCAAATACTGCCCAGAAACATTGTGAACAACTGTTATTATGTAATACCGTAAACTGGGGTTACTTTGCACCTGCTGGGGTAACTCTGCACCAATCAAAATAAATGTTTTTCAATTTATTTCGTTAATAGTTAACAAACATTACCTGAGTAGACGACATTAAGAATTTAAAATTGTTATCAATAGTTCTCTGTTTCTTCACCAAATGGCAGTGTAACAAATTTTTTGATTGGTGCAAAGTTACTCCAGTAGGTGCACAGCAACGGCATGGTTGTCAGGATTATCTATAATATTCCTTAAAATTGGGATATATATTTGCCTTTTCTATATACCTCGTCAGGTAAATAGTAAGGCGTGTTTTCATTTCCCTGCTGGCCTGATTTATGTATTAAAAAACTTGATAAAATTTTTCAGTGACAGATCACGTAAATATTTAACTTTTACAGATAACGTATAGATGCGTTGAGAGCTTCGGGTCGGCACTCAAGAGGCTCGCCTACTCTGAGCTATTTCCCGCGTCTGAGGCCGAGAAACGATGGAGCGATAAGGACTACACTGCCACGCGCGTCAAGTGCGTCGACGCCGCTACTCACATGGGTCTGAACTGGCATGCAGTGGTCTCGTCCTGGTGCGAGGATCTATGGGACTCCAAGCGGCGATACTGTCGTTTCGTTGGTGGAAAGTCTGTAGCAAGGATCGATGCATGCCTTTAAAGTACTTTTGTATGTGTTTGATTCAAATATATAGATATGCAGTGCTTAGAAAAAAAAGTCGATTTCAGCTGCTCCTAAATGGTGTTTCGAATGTGCACGATCTCTTGAAAGTAACATACGGGCGTAATCTGAAGTGTGTGTACTTTTCATACATCTGCAAATTGGACACACGTTTAATGGTTTCGTGAAAAAGGAAACCTGGATATCAAACACCCTGCAACACGGTTTCAAGCACAACAGGGTATTCAACGCCAAAGAAGGCGAAGTGAGGTAAAGATGGAGCAGTGGCGGAATGCTAGGTCGTGGGAAACGAGAATACCCCAAGACAACTCGCCACAAAACAGCAACATCTACCACGTTTCTCAGATGCAAAAATCAGGGTTACTCCACCGGGAATCAAACCCGGTTTGCCTTGGTGGATAGTTAGAAGTCTGACCAATACAAACTAGAGGTTACATACTAAATTATAGTTCCCTTTGCAAAATATGAGAGTGAAATGAAATTAATATATAAAACGCTATCTTACTAAACATTTATACTATTGCCACACTATAAAATATTCTTGCCATAATGTTCGTCAATTTTTGGGCAGCTTAGCAGGGCAGTACGTAAACTGATAGTGAATGGAAATACTAAACTGCATGAAAAATAAAATGAAAGCATGGGGCTATAAGGAAAATTTTGATTTATTATGTCACGAGCAATTACACGACTAATTAAAGGTGTAGTATCAACATAATATGGTTCACAAAGGTTGATTTTTTTTCACGAGCGAGTTCTTATGTATAGTTGGGTAGGAAGATGTTAACGTTTCGTCGACAGCGAGGTTAATTGAGAAAGAACGGGGAAGGAATTTGCCATGGTTGAAGCCATCCGTCAAAAAGCGCTTGGTAATTTACGTGCCAGTCGGCAGACCATGGTAGTAAGGAACAATTCCAGGAGAACTGTGGAAAACTGGAATCAGGATGGTCGGACTGGAATTAGAACCCAGATCCTCCCGAATGGGAGTCCGTAGTTTTACCACTGCCCCACTTCGATGGGTCTCTTCAGTAAAGGAGAGAGAGAGAGAGAGAGAGAGAGAGAGAGAGAGTGGGAGAGAGAAGGAATTTAAGCCATTAAAATTAACGGTTGTCAATATTTTGGTGAGGCCCATGACACCCTTGTATACATACTATGGTATGATGCCAGGCCGATGCCTTCCCCCAAATCTATTACTTTAGTAGATAGTATATATATATATGCCCATATGTATGCGCACATATATACACATATACACGTAGATATACACGTACGTAACATATACATATATATTATGGAGTTACGTATTGTATCAATGTTGTAATTAAAAATTTCTGTGTTGTTTAAGAATCATTGAAATTTTTTTTTTACAATTTATTAAGTTTCCCCTGAAATCCTCTAACGCCTTTCCAGGGGGACGTAGCCCACATTTTACGAATCCCTTATTTAAATTATATGAATTAATATTTTTCCCCAGTCTCGCTTATTTAAAAATTCAGCTCATTAAGGTACCGAAGTCAACTGCTATGCCCTCCACATTTATCAAGCTGCATCAACTCCCCGCGCAGGTGAACGGAGAAAAGACCCTCCTTCATCGCAGCGGCTCGACCCTGAAAGTTTCGCCGGACCTTACCTATAATTGAGTTAGTTCTGATTACCGGACCCCCATTTAGGGCAAGAGGGAGGTAACCCACTCCCAGGGACGCCCTGTCCACTCACCCCTCGTCAGTCTTGAAGGGTCCGGAAGCGAAGGGACTTTTCAACCCCTAGCCCCTCCCCACCAACCTTCCACAACTCTCGGTGCCCTTACTCGGGCGACCTGATTGGAAAATTCGACAGGCGTCTCCTTAACAAATCCCAGCCGTACCTCCCTTACGATCCCCCCNCCGCTACGGGGGTCGGAGTCGAACGCAGGGGAAAAAAAAAAAGGTATTGCCTCACGCCCCTCCAAAATCCAATTTAGCGTGGAGGCGTCTGCCCCGCCCCTTTGGCGCGAGGGCCAGAGTAAGAAAGGCGATCTTTTAATTAAAAGGAAACAAGATCAGTAATTACTAAAGGTAAACGAATCTATTCACGGCCAGGAAAAATGTTTTTGGCCTTCCAGACCTCTGCCGGTAATTCGCCATTTAATAAGGAAAAAAATTCATATTGAAATTACCTGCTGCCTTGGCCTCTTGAAATGATAGGCAACATTGGAGTTTGCGAGCAATTGTGAAAAATGTTTTTCATATTGAAACTAAACGTACCTATGTGGGCCCTTTTTCTAAAACGCAAATTCGCCTTCCGTGTATTTATTTAGCTAAGTAGTACATTATATATATATATATATATGCGCGTTGGCAATTAATTCTCAGATATATTTGCATTGAAAGGATCTCTATTATTCCACCGTTGTCTCTTAAGATTAAATTTGGCAGATATTCTTTCATTATAAATTTGTACTACATTACAGAATAATAAATCGAAGCGCGAGGTAGAATAGTTATAACTAGTTGGCACGAAAATATCTCTAAATTACATGAATACCACATAAAATTATAACAAATTCGAAAGATTTCTTTAAGAATTTGAATTTATCACTTTCATTTTTAATTATTTTGAGCAAAGAACGCAATAGACGGAAAGGGCATAGACGAAGGGTTAAATATGATTCTCATCTACGTTACGAAACTCCGTTAACCAAAAAATACATGTTTGGTTGGGAATTAACAACTACTGAATATGGAAGTTAAGCAGCCTTTGAAACTACACTGAACTGAAAGGGAAAGAAGTGCAGTCCTAGACGAATTATTTATTGCTGCGAAGCATCAGGATCAGATCATTCATCCCCCTCCTTGGTATGAAAACACAAGATGGACACTTTGAAGCATGTATGCAAATAACTAACATTGTATACCATAGAATACATTTCAAATAGCACCAGTATATAAATTACTGGAAAGAAAAAAANTGCAAATAACTAACATTGTATACCATAGAATACATTTCAAATAGCACCAGTATATAAATTACTGGAAAGAAAAAAATTCTTATACCGCCCTTTATAATTACCAGTAAACACATATAATACTGACGAAGTAAAAAAATCATTAGAANAAAAAAATTCTTATACCGCCCTTTATAATTACCAGTAAACACATATAATACTGACGAAGTAAAAAAATCATTAGAAAATTCCACATCGTCTTGAAGTCTGTTTTGTTACCAAACACATGGTTCTTCTTTTACATCTTCGTTTCGTCCGTGAAGCTATCGTGTGGTGAGATAAGTACATAGCCTAACGTAATATAGCCAACACTTCTTGTTTTTGAGTCGAACACATACTTACTACTGTTTGCTAGAGCGATGTTTTAAAGAATTCTCCCGTTCAATGTACAGACACAAGTTGACCAAAACTATTTGCAAATAAGAGGTGGTCCACGAATTTCCTTGACTGGCTGGAGTCGACACGCAGCCAAAGAGTATTTCATAACACAGAATATTTCTCACACTGAACGCGTCAGGGGCCGCGATGGTGTAGTGGTCAGACCACTCGTCTGCCACCTTGGCGAACCGGGCTCGATTCCCGGCGGGGTTTGCCCGCGGATTCTCGCAAGTGGGAATAGCGCTGGACGATGCCGCTGGTTGGCGAGATTTCTCGGGGATCACCCGTTTTCGCGCCCTTTCATACCGGCGCTGCTCCATACTCACCTCGCTTCACCCTCATCGGCTCTCAAGACCTCACTGTTAAGGTGGATCAGTTCCTGCCATCTTTGATTTTTAAAATTTTCGCAAAAAAACCCTAATTGTAGATTTTGCAATGCATTTTAGTGAACGATATTCCTTTGTACGTTTTCTGAAGTTGGCATTGCTTGACTACTGCGGTTGGTTAAACTGATGTAATCGCCGTAAGGAAAAATCACTTACTTTTTCGCAGCTGCTAAAGGTTACAAAAAATTAAAAAGTCAGGGAAAACGTAACCATTTTTTTTAATATTCAGAAGTTATTATTTATGCTGTGTTGTGTGCATAATTACTTTAAACCACTCAAATGCAAGGTATGGCGAAAAATGGCTAAATATAAATTGACGAGGACTCATCCACCTTAAGGGCCGCCTATATCTCTTCAGTCACTCACATTAAGGCGCCAGAAAAATGGTGTTCACCGACCATCAAAATACCGCAGCGCCGTTCGTTGGTCATCGTGTCGTGACTTACTTGCAAGCGGACATACCAAGAAACGGAGAATCTTTCACAGCAACCAGTAGCCAATTAAAAACAAAGCCCACTTCCATAACCTGGTCATATCCAATCAGGGGATTGGCACGGCTAAATAAGAGAACCTGCCACGCCATTTGGCTTCTGTGCACATGTTTATCGTGTGGTGTAGCCTTTGGCAGCAANGGCTAAATAAGAGAACCTGCCACGCCATTTGGCTTCTGTGCACATGTTTATCGTGTGGTGTAGCCTTTGGCAGCAATAGAGAAATGGGGGAAGCGTAGTACAACAGGATCAGGATCAAGTGAAATAGTCGCGTTCGTTCAAGACATTTCCCCACTAAACGGCACTTCAGGCAAAACTCGCAGTTATGGCGCCTCCTTAGAAAAAAAAATTTGAACGCCTCAAAGTAACGTTCGGCTGTAAAAAAAAAAACAAACAAGCTTCGCGTGTGTTCTGTGTTCTCAAAACTTTAAGCAATGACTATTGGGTTTTAGTACAGCAATATGTTCAGAAAATATACAGCATTGTTTGCTATAATTAATTTAAAACACTGTTTTTAAAGAATAAATATTGCAAAAAAAAAAGGGCTACTTACAGCAATTTTTGCTCAGTTTGTTACATTTAAAAGTCCACATTTATGTTGCAATGACCAAACTTGCAGACTGGCATTTCTGCCCTAAAAAAAAATGTAATGTTCCCTAGTTTTAGGTAAATTAAAATAGACACAGCTGCTTACGAAGAGACCTATATTACAACTCGAGAAACCCCTTTAACTCAGTATGCATAACACAAGTCATGGTGAAAAAGAAATTAACACCTAATAATTTTTGTGTGGTATAAAACGTCATTATAGACTCCTAAAAACATACTTCGGGTGTCATCCATTATGACTATTTGAAGTTTTTCGCAAATTTTCTTTATATTTGAAAATAAACAAATTTTCTGATTAAGACGTTTTTATTTATATCCCTAAACAATAATCTCCGTGGCCCAACTTAATGTTACAAAATAAACATCTCGTACAGTAATTAGAGATGGGTGGAAAATCGCGAACATTTTTGAGCTTACATATCTTCATAACACTCTAACTAGTTTGAACTTTCGTGATTGTATAAACAAGATTTTGACTCGGCTAAGTTGTCTGCAGACCAATCACGAACGTTATGTCTTCTGCCTTACGGTATCAGAATCCTCACTGGTACAGTGAAAAAGGGGTTGTATCTTCATACTTGCATTACAGCCAATAAGGAAAGAAATCTGTCGGAAATGTGTACGGTATGTTNACTTGCATTACAGCCAATAAGGAAAGAAATCTGTCGGAAATGTGTACGGTATGTTGAATCCTAGTAAACAGTACACTTCTCCCGCAACAAGCCACCATCTCTAGCAATAATAAATTCAACATAAATAGCTGACATTAACAATAGTTGATCGCACCGTTACTAAGCAATCTGATGTCTGTGATTACATCAGTTTATTAAATAAAGATATGAAGGTGTTAAGTATTACCTTTTTAGTCTATTAATACCTGAATGGGGGTATGGGCGTAGCTAAATAATGAGTCATGATTAGGTAAAGTACAACAGATTTTTTGAACATAAGGACTATACAAAAATTATTTACGTGACTACTGATCAGTGGAGCTTAAATGGAACACCAAGATGATAATTAATTATATTAATTTTTATTACTGCATACCACTACTATTAAAATTTAAATGGAAAGTCCCCGCCTTGTTCATATTGCCGGAGGGTGATTCTAGGAGGCAGTTAACGACGGCCGGACACCCATCTCCACGTCTTCTTGGTTCGCTGTCCCGATGACAAATGACCTCGCTCCCAGCGTTACGTTGGCCTATATCGGGCGCGTTGTTTAATATTTTNGGCTAAATAAGAGAACCTGCCACGCCATTTGGCTTCTGTGCACATGTTTATCGTGTGGTGTAGCCTTTGGCAGCAACAGAGAAAGGGGAGAAGCGTTTTACAACAGGATCAAGTGAATTAGTCGCGTTCGTTCAAGACATTTCCCCACTAAACGGCACTTCAGGTGAAACTTGCAGTTAAGGCGCCTCCTTAGCAAAAAAATTTTGAACGCCTGAAAGTAACGTCCGGCTTCGCGTGTGTTCTGTTTTATCAAAATTTTAATCAATGACTATTGAGTTTTAGTACAGCAATCTGTTCAGAAAATATACAGCATTGTTGCTATAATTAATTTAAAACACTGTTTTTAAAGAATAAATATTGCAAACAGAGGGCTACTTACAGCAATTTGTGCTCAATTTGTTACATTCAAAAGTCCACATTTATGTTGCAATGACCAAACTTGCAGACTGGCATTTCTGCCCTGAAAACAAATGTAATAATCCCTTGTTTAAGGTAAATTAAAATATACACAGCTGCTTACAAAGAGACCCATATTACAACTCGGGAAACCCCTTTAACTCAGTACGCATAACACAAGTCACGGTGAAAAATAAATTAACACCTAATAATTTTTGTGTGGTCTAAAACGTCACTATAGACTCCTAAAAACATACTTCGGGTGCCATCCATTATGACTATTTGAAGTTGTTCGCAAATTTTCTTTATATTTTAAAATAAACAAATTTTTTGTTTAACACATTTTTATTTATATCCCTGAACAGCAATCTCCGTGGCCCAACTTAATGTTACATAAGAAACATCTCGTGCAGTAATTAGAGATGGGTGGAAAATCGCGAACATTTTTGAGCTTACATATCTTCATAACAGTCTAACTAGTTTGAACTTTCGTGATTGGATGAACAAGGTTTTGACTCGGCTAAGTTGTCTGCAGACCAATCACGAACGTTCTGCCTTCTGCCTTGCAGTATCAGAATCCTCACTGGTCCAGTGAATAGGGGTAGTATCTTCATACTTGCATGACAGCCAATAAGGAAAGAAATCTGTCGGACATGTGTACGGTATGTTGAATCCTAGTAAACGGTACACTTCTCCCGCAACAAGCCACCATCTCTAGCAATAATAAATTCAACATAAATAGCTTTGACAATAGTTGATCGCACCGTTATTAAGCTATCTGATGTCTATGATTAAATCAGTTTATTAAATAAAGATATGAAGGTGTTAAGTATTGGCTTTTCAGTCAATTAATACCTGAATGGGGCTATGTACTTAGCTAAATAATGAGTCATGATTGGGTAAAGTACAACAGATTTATTGAACATAAGGACTAAACAAAAATTATTTACGTGACTACTGATCAGTGGAGCTTAAATGGAACACCAAGATGTTAATTAATTACATTAATTTTTATTACCGCATACCACTACTATTAAAATTTAAATGGAAAGTCCCCGCCTTGTTCATATTGCCGGAGGGTGATTCTAGGAGGCAGTTAACGACGGCTGGACACCCATCTCCACGTCTTCTTGCTTCGCTGTCCCGATGACAAATGACCTCGCTCCCAGCGTTACGTTGGCCTATATCGGGCGCGTTGTTTAATATTTTCGGTCCCATTTACTTGCCGGTGGAGGGGGTTTCTGCAACTGTCTTTCGCAAGGTGTTATTGCCATTACGCTCCTGCTCTGGTTCAATGTTTGATGGTGTGATCATGCAGGCCGTTCAGCTAAGGCCTGATCACTTCATATCAACGGTGAAACTTACGTGATTTTCACCTGCAGATAAGCACTTATATAAGCGCCAATACTACAAGTAGCTTTTGTCGTAACAAATAAAAAAAAATATTTATTTTGAAAGCAAAATATTTTGACTTTTTAGTATCGCTTGCGAAAATTCTTAGCGGAAGAAATTTCTTTGGCGAATGTGGTCGTTTCCCAACTGGAAGACCATGTCACGATTTATAGTTGTAATAAGATTGTGCTGGAAAAAGATGAATGACAGGATAGTGAGTTATGAGGTCTCTTGCGAAGCAGGACAAGGATCCTGCGTTTTCGATGCTAGGCCAGGGTCCTCTCCCCACGCCCCTCTGACCCCAGGGGTGCAATCGTTTCTCTTTCGTCAGCCGACGGATGCTGTGTGACGTCGCACGTGTGAAAAGAGAGGAAGATGGATTTAGACTCGAGAATACGTTTGAATGAGCGGTTGCAAATGAAAATTATTTTCAGGAAATGAGCGCGCCTTCAAACAGACGTTCAAGTGTATTGATACGCTATCTCAACGTGCCGTAGGGTTACAAAATGTCGTATAGTAACCAATTACAATAACATTAAACAATGTTCCGTGGACAACGCCGCAATCAGGACGTCACACGCAAATCCTGAAACCGTGAGTATATTGTGTGATTTGATAATAATTGTGTAGTAAAATTATAAACATATGTATTAGTTTCCTTTGGCTGTCTTTATAAAACTATAACAATATTGTAAATTACAAATTTTGATGAAAATATTATGACATATATGAAAATAATCATAAAGAGGCAATTTAGAACATCCGAGAAGACGTCAAGTATTAAGGAGTGCGTGTGCATTTACTTTTTATAAATTTTGTGGACCAGTCTAAAGTGTAGCTTGACCAACGCTACTTTGCATATTTCTTTACCATTTGAAACAAAATCCGCACGGATATAGTAATTTTTTCGCTAGCGTGTTGTAGGGTCATACAGTAACACTTCAGCTAGGGCAAAAAACAATTTTCCTTGCTAATACCAATCATCATGCAGTAACAATTAAAATTTGATTATGAACGTTTTTACACAGTAAAGGCAGATTCAAAACCTCATCGTAACGCACACGTACGTTTGCTGTTGACACGCATTCACGCATAAACGTAACTAAATGAGTGAGATTATAATACGCGCTGGTGGGCTGTGTGTTACACATGGTTGGAATGCGAGTCGGAGTAGTTCAACATTCAACTTCTACGTATAATCCATTCCCGGTTACTTCACACTTTTCTGAAGCCCTGCTAAAGTTCTACTTCCAGGATATTCCTCCGCCTCGTGCAAACTAAGCTTTACTAAGTCTAGAAAATTACACCAAACGACAACGCACCGAATTCGTGCGCACCAAGTTGTAATAATATTTTGCACGAGAACTATTTCTTACTAGGCGCTACCAACACACGTGTTTTCTCACTGTTTTCTTTCGTACTTATTATAAATGTAATACTATAAATTATAAAGAAAATTTAGTTAAACAACAGTTTTAATAAAAAATAAGATACTGTTATGTTAACAGAGGTACAACACGCTTGTGATAAATGACATGTTTAGGAAATAACTAAAACACGTAAGAAATTGGGTAGTTTTTCAATGGTTTTATTCAAAAAGTGTGAAGAAACCGTGAAAAGACTATGCCTACCACTCTTTAACGAATCACATCAATGTGGACGAGCCAAGCAAACTGCAGCGACGCATTGGTATCCGAGCCACAAGAAGAATCCAAAACACACAGCAACAATTGTATTTTGTGAAACAGCGCCGAAGCTGCAGCGGATCTCCTCTCCCGGCGGCACAGTACTCTGCACAACTGCACTACCAAGAAACTATATAACGCTTGGCAACACCTTGAACAGGGGTCTGACTGCTGACCCACGCCGAGAAGATCAGCCTTCAAGGTACAGCTTAAGGCGCCCGTCTACCTGGCGCTTGAATTCCGTTGCAGAGTGTTCCAAATACACGTTTTTCAACGAAACTATTAAGCGTGCGTCCAACGTGCTGATCTACGAAAAGAACACACACTTCAGACGAGAGCTGTTACGTACTTTCCAAATATCACGTACGTTAGAAACATCAACTCAGAGTGCTCCAAAGCCGCTAAAAACGGCCTTTCCAAGGCGCTGTAGCTCAAAATGCAAGCATCAGATACATACAAAACTACTATAGGGGTCTGCACTGAACCTTCCTAAAGACTTCCCAATAATAAAATAATATGGTCACCGCTGAAAGTCCCATAGGTACACGCAGCACGACGAGAACACTGCACGCCAGTTCAGAGCCTTGCGCTTAGCGGCGATGGCGTACTTGATGCGCGTGGCAGTGTCGCCCTTATCGCTCCCGCGCTTCTCGGCCTAAACGTGGGAAAAAGTTCCAGGTAGACGGGGGCCTTAAACCCAGCGTGCCGTTCGTCGCTTCCTGTCATAACATTCAACCCACAGCAGCGGTAAATACAGGTTGGTCATAAATCGTATTCGCGTAGATCAACATGACCTGGAATTCCCTTGCCAACAGCTTATGCTGTAAATATTACTTTGTATAACTAAACTGAAGCCACGATCTGCCGCATAGATAACTTCTGTTTAGTTACCAAACACACTGTAANCCACGATCTGCCGCATAGATAACTTCTGTTTAGTTACCAAACACACTGTAATTTTTTTTTTTTGTATTTGTACACGCGTAATGGGGCAGCGGTGTGGCAGTGGTAAGACTACTCGCTTCTCACCTAGTGAAACCAAGTTCGATTCCCGGCGGGGGTCACTCCCGGATTTTTGCGAGCGGGAGTTGTGCGTGCCGGACGATGCCGCTGGTCGGCGGGTTTTCTCGGGGATCTCCCGTTCCCTTGCATTCTGGCGCCGCACCATACCAACCTCGCTTCACCCTCGTCGGCTTTTAAGACCTTGATGATGAAAGCCGCCCAAATTTCTTCACTCTCCAGTCCACTCGCCATTCATGGGGAATGCGCAAAACTATAATTGAATTTCTACAAGAAAGTGTTTTGTAGACTTACAAGTTTATCATAATCATTGAGCTACATACAAATATTTATATATTTTATATAAGATATGTTGTAAAATCAAAATATTCCAGCTACAGAAATACAACAGACAAGAAAACTCTTTGGCTACTAACTAGTTTCCAAAGAATTGTCCGTAACTAGTACACACCTTTTTCCAGTGCAAAACTTTGCTAATGTAAATTCTCGGTTTCTTAACACTTTTCGAATCAAACATCTGAAATATCACCCCATGTATGACGTTCTTGGTTGCTTGCTAAATATTTTATGTATCACAAGCATTGTACACTTGTGTTAACATAAAAGTACCTTATTTTTTGTTAAGAGGAACTTTTACTTATACTTTATCTATAAATTACAATATTTAATTTATAACAAGATAATATGAATAAAGACTGATAAGGAAATAGTTATTATGCAAAATATTACTACACTGAGTGCACACAAATGCGGTGAGTTGGCCCTTCGGCGGAATTTTCTAAGCTTTGTGTGCATGAGGCGGAGGAATATCCTGGAAGTAGAACTTTGGCAGGCCTTCACGATAGTTGGAAGTAACCGTCAATGGACTATAGTTTGTGGTAAAAATATAGTAATATAAAAAAACACACACGCACTCTAAAAATGAATAAGTGAGGATTTCACTGTTAAATCAGTTACCAGCACCTGACATATTCAAGAGTCGCTTCAATCAGTTAAACTGACAAATAAGTGAAAAAATGGCAGTTTTAATTCACTTGTTGATTCAATGAAAGTTTTCACTTATTAATCAACCATTTTATTCGCTATGAAATAAACACGAATAAACTAACAACACCCACAAAAAAAAAAGTTTTTTTTTTACATGTAAGTTTTGTTTTATATAATAAAATTTTACTAAGCAACATGGGCATTCGGTATTTCGTGTTATTTTTACGTCTTTCACTTCGATTTCACGTAATTATCACAACGCTCGGTTTAACGGTTTAAACTGCATTAAAAGTGATGAAGTTAGTGCATTGAAACGTACCAGGTATTTGCTTTAACAATCATCATGTCATCAACTAAACCAATAACTAAAAAAAAAGGGCACATAATTAAAAGTTACATATTTTTGCCAAAGAAAGGTAATACACATAATTTCCCCCCTTGTAGTCAAAGTTCACTTAGTAGCTCGAAAGGCAAGGTATAAATAAATATTGTGGTAAATTTAATTTTAAGTCATAATGGATTTTTTGATAAACCAGTGAGTAATGGAATTATATAATAGCAAATACGGCTCCTATTGATAATACATAATGAAAATGGGCTACTACGCAATATGTGTCATGTAATGTAATGTCAATAGATGAGTTTGATAATACAATTCCTGTTAATCCACCCAATGCAAAAAGAAATTCGAATACTATTGCTCATAAACATGATGGGCTTAATGTTAATTTAGATCCATACATTGTAGCTAATGATCTAAATACTTTAATTCCAGTAGGTACTGCAATGATTATTGTAGCTGAAGTGAAATATGCCCGAGTATCTACAACTATTCCTACTGGGCGGCAAGATGCTGTGGGTTAAAAACTTGGACACCGTAGTTATTTTACTATATTTTTAAATTACCTCATATTGGACAAGATAAACAGTTACTATTGGAAATTGGATAATTTCTCGTAATGGTTAGGATAAATTCAAAAAGCACGATATTTAATTCGTTGCACGCAGTTGGCTTTCCCTTATTCAATCAGTGAAGTTGTTACACTGAGATAATCGGCAGCTTTGCCCCGATTCTAAGTGGAGCTGTTCTCACTTACACGAGCAGTTTAACTTCACCACGTATCATTGGCTTTCCACTGCATCGAGTTTGGAGTTTGGAGTTATAAGTTGGCGGGTAACGCACATCAAAGCCGCGAAGGCGCCCGCACATACGTGATGCGTCAATTGCGCCCGAGCCTTCGCCGTAGCAGACGACGACATCTCTATAGACCCCGCCCCTCTCTGCCAGACACAACAGCGCCTCACCCGGGGATCAAAATAGACAGAGGAATGCCTCCGCTCCGCGAGAGAGCAGCATTTGTCCCGGTCATGCGCAGGTATTTATCATCCTGACGCGACAGCTTCCTCCACTGAAAAGAAGATGGAAGCAAGAAAAAAAATAGAAGATCTGTGATCTAGTCGTCTGGCACGGAAAAAGAATATAAGGGGTCGTCGTTCCTGACGACGGTGAACGCTTTTTGCGGGTAAATCGGGATGCATCTCAGTCGTCGCTTTTTTTTAATATAAATCTTATAGTTTTTTTCTCCCTCCGTCGAGCAAAATTGTTATTTTATGGGCTGTTCGTGGTTGACAGAGTACTTTTGAGAACAATGTTTTTGATCTGCTTGCATACACGACATATAATCTTCCGCTTTACGTTTTATTTATACTTCCACGGGCCTGATCACTTTGTTCCTGCGTCGGTCAAATGGAACTGTGAAATTATCATAAAAGTAAATAATTTACTTGATTGCTGATTCTTAGACTAGGGCGCATTAAAGTAAGCAGGAAGCAAGAGAAATAATTTAAGTTTTCAAAAATGTTTTACCTGACACTTATTATTTTTTTAATGTCAACGTTTAGACGTGGAACTACTTTCCCTCCATCGTTACCAACTTTACAGGACGCATGCCACACAGTGTGCCAGTTGAAATAGATACAGGTAGGAGCAACGACATTTCTCAAAGGTTGATTAAAAAAAAATTCTATCTTTATCGTTAACAGATTTACAACAATTTACGGAGTAATAGTTATAGGTCGTATCTCTCGGNTAAAAAAAATTCTATCTTTATCGTTAACAGATTTACAACAATTTACGGAGTAATAGTTATAGGTCGTATCTCTCGGTCTGGATTTTACAACTTGCTTTGTTCTACGAGTTTTTAAATTTCCATGCAGTAACTTCAGGGAGAAATAATTATTAAAAAAATAATTGGTAACTATTTGCATCTGGCATTCGAAAACTAGACAACGACTATTATTATTAAACAGGCGATCACTCAGAATAATATCCTGGCAACTTTCAACTTCGTTATTCAAGTATTGTGGAATTATAAAGAAAGCATTTTATTTACTCAGTACATGTTTTAATTAATAGTAAATCTATAAAGAGGATGCCATAAACTAGTTAATAACGGTTGAATTTGAGAAACGAATATCCTGCTGTTATATTATTTTAAAAAAGGGAGTTGATCAAACATACAGAGGATAAATTTAAACGTGGAATACTACATGACCCAGAAGTAAGGAACTAACCTGCTAATAAATACATTTTGAACTATTCGCTGATAAGTGGAAAATACGCTTGATAATATCTTTATCTCCTTATCAGCAAATTATGTTAACTTTTTTCCACTGACATGATCTAGTTAGTAAACTTAAACATTCCGAGGCAGATGCCGCAAAGTAATGACAAATCACTATTTATCTTTCACGTAAGCAAAAAAAAATTATTTTACAGATTTTCACATATTCTGTAACAATACAAGAACGCAGAACAGTGATTAATAAAATAATTGCCCAAAATATTAGTTCAGACTCTAGTTAATATCAAAAGGAGTCTTGAGTATTAAAAAAAACATATTTCNAATAATTGCCCAAAATATTAGTTCAGACTCTAGTTAATATCAAAAGGAGTCTTGAGTATTAAAAAAAACATATTTCACATACTACTTCTAAACGTGCATAACCCATCATTCTCTATTAAACTGCGTTTCGCGTTTACACAACCCAGTGTAATAATTGTATTATTACAGAAATATATAACTGCGTGTCAAATTCATTTCTTATTGTTACCAAATAAAAGTTCATAAAATAGTCTAACCTATAAATGAAAGAAACCGATGACACGGTAAGAGATTGTGTGAATAACTCGTGTTACAATTTTAAGTTAAATCCACGTTACATATCCAGCCATCAGTTAGAAATTAAGTCCTGTCTTGTTTATTTATTTTTTGTAAAATAATCGTTTTAACGTTTCCGGTATTATTTTCCTACGACAAGAAAATTTACAGACACCGCATTTGTAATTTTACAACAACGTTGGTGAATTTTATAAATAACAAAAAAAGTACATTTACTTATTCACTGTCAATGAAAGGACACAGATACAGAATTTATTTCCTAACTTCATTATTTTACTGCCGTCAAAGTTTTT
>NQII01003092.1:8666-37914 GCA_002778355.1 Clitarchus hookeri | reverse complement strand
TTTTTGACGTGACAACGTCTTAAATTAGGTTGCGGCTGGGAGTCACTTATGAAAAAGTGTAACGCTCGGTAACGTTACGATGAGTCACCGAACGAGAGAGAGGCCCGCCGAATGCCTTGCGTCTCTCTCCCACTCAACTATGATCGGTCTGCCGCGCGCGCAGCACTACGTTGTCACGTAAAATCTTCGCCCGTAAAACCGACTTTACAGGCAACCATTTTTTTTTCCAACTGTTCCTTTTTAAATTTCATACCGTGTACATGTAATACTACACAATTGTCTTTATTCTATTACATGCAATAACTTGGCAATTACACAATAATACAAGANTGTGTACATGTAATACTACACAATTGTCTTTATTCTATTACATGCAATAACTTGGCAATTACACAATAATACAAGAAAATCTCTCTTCAAATTTTGGAAAGCAGTTGTCTTCCCAACTGACAATATCGAAACAATATGCACATAGTTGTAAAGAGCAAGCACACACCATTAATAGCAGTTTAGTTTCTGTGCGAACAGTAAATGACCTTGTATGCAAATCTTTTTTTTTTTTTCCTTTATTACAAATAAAAAAAGTAAAAGTACAGAAAAATTTTAATACGCAATGTAAGAGTATAGCATGGAGTACGCATATTTTATTGCACATTAAAATAGCGCAATTAAACTTGTTTTGTACTATTATAAAACTTCGATTATACATCAAGGTTCATACGTGATTGCATCATTTGTTGTGAAACGGGCATTAATGGCGAGACAAAGTAAACATTGTGTAAATAGTATTAACTGTTGATGGTTCCATTAAGCCTTGCAGCACTTACCTAAAAAGGCCGACGCGAGTAAATTCACTAGAAGTATTAAAAGAAATAATTTCGTGTGTTTTAAAAAGATTTGAATTTATCTTTAACCTTTTCAGTCTCAGTGTACACAATTGTGTACATAACGAATATGAAGTTATTTTTGACTGTACACTGCGAAACTCAGTGTATAATGATCCTTCCGATGAGAAACTAATTCGCGAACCACGTGATTGACCTAGGTTATGATTGGTTCATATTCCTACAGCATAACACAAAGCGTAAAGCTAATTGGCTGTGGCACTGAAACAATTATTGTGTCGACTTAAGTACATCTCGCTTCATGAAGTTTATTATTTGCAACACCTGACCCCGTAAATTTATTTGGGTCTGTAAGGATTCAATTCCAACACACAATAAACTGGTTTTGGTAAATACGCATGAAAGTACAAAATCACAGAAATTTGTGTGTGTAAATAAACGATTACAGATGTTGTATTATATTTTTTTATCAACGGATATAATGTTAATTAATACATTCCTAGATATTATAAATTTACACAGTGGAAAATGTTCAAAACTACACTGACACTTTAAGTTCATACAACGATCTTCTGTTGCTAATACTGAACAATTAAAATTTTAATTACACGGAGTATGTGTGTTTATACATATATATATAAATATAAATTAACTTCAACATCACGATTTATAAAGCTATAAATTCGTGTATTTTTACCAGTGATTTGTAATCTATTGGGATTACCGAGAACATTGGTGTAAAATTGTGCATTTAGCAGACGAAACACACACATCCAAAATCTAAATTTACGAAACATTTATATGTGTAATACCCCTTACATTTTACAATGGGGGGAATGCAGGGGCCTTTACTATTACCGTAAGACGGGGTTGCTTTAGCACTTAGGGTCAATTTTAGCGCAAATTCTAGGTAAACCTGTGTGCTCTTTGAACTTTTAGGCCTTGTCCGAATTCAGGTATATTCTGGCGTACTTGCATATTTACATACTTTACTTACCCTTGGCATCAAACTTGATGAATTTGGACAGGAATTCTAGTTGGTTTCGGCAACAGCTGTTAGCCAGTTAATCCCATTTAATGACCGTGTATTCCGAAGAAGAACTTGATAATTGCCGAAAGTTAAAGGGGTAAATCAAGAATTAGGTCATAATTCAATTTGATTTACATAACAATTATTGTCTTGCTGATCGTACGTGAGTATGCAATTTTGAGTGCTACTTTTACCTTTGCATCTTTATATTATGAAAATAGGTCTAATACGAATTTATTGTTTAGATCTTTTTTTAAGGTGCACCTTGCGATTACTAGTAACTCAGTTGAAAATTCTCAGCTTAAGAAGTAGTAATTTTGCAATATTGAAATACAAATAAAATGAGTATGTCGAAAATGAATTTTAACCTACTAATTACTTCTCAAATTTGCGGCAAATATACTGCAAATACGCAAGAAGTATACATATTCATTTACTTGTACAATTGTCTACGTCTCTTGCAATTAGGACATCACTTATGATGCCACGTCCGGGGAGAGGTACGCACAATTATGGCGAATCTGGACACTGCCTAACAAAAAAATATTGTGCATTATTCTACTTTGTGGTGTAGTTAGCAGAGATCAGCGAGAGACAGGAGATGTTAGTCTTTAATAATCGCAAAAGTAAATACTACTTTTCAATATTGGGACCAAGGTCACCCCAAGGGCCTTACGGTACCATTTTCAAAGCACACCGGGGCCGCGGCGGTGTAGTGGTCATACTACTCGCCTCCCACCTTGGCAAACCGGGTTTGACTCCCGGACGGGTCCGCTCTCGGATTTTTGCATGTGAGAATCGTGCCGGATGACGCCGGTTGGTTGGCTGGGTTTTCTCACGGATCTCCCGTTTTCCCCCACACCCTTTCATTTCGGCGCTGCTCCATACTCACCATCTCTCGCGACCTCGATGTTAAGAGCCACACCCAACTCTCTCCGCTCAATCACTCGAAGCACGTCCTCATCGAGCAGAGGGAATCGGAGGAGCTGGGGGGTGAGAAGTGGGGGAGTTCGGGCGGTATGTTTTGGGACGGGTAGTAGCGGAGCCGCCGAGGCAGTCGTGCACGATGGCGGCATGCCCTCGGCGGTTTTAAATATAACCCCGTCGGGACCCGCGCTAGTAAGAGGAATGGACGGGAGTTGCCGAGTGGTGAAGAGGGGGGGGGAAGAAGGGAGGGGATAGAAAGGTGGCAGCGGTTCCCACTGTTGTTTACGGTTAAGATCTTCGTCAACCATGTCCGTTCCGAGGCTCGGCCGATACGCCATCCTTCCCGTGACATCGTGGCAAGTCGAGACCAAGTAATTGAGACGAAGCGGCCAGAACCCAGACACAGGCTATTCGCAGCGGTAAAGTGAGAACTTTCGAAAGACCTCTCATTTCAAATAATATACATTAAATATATTTTATTTCAGCCTTGGGCGTTAACTTCTAAGTGCTGCGGAATATACACACTGTGCCTATTACTTACACGGCAATATAAATCTAATAAAAATGGCTACAGGATAAAAAAATGACCAAAATTTAAAAGGAACTATGGCCTCAAAAGTTTTCACTTTACCGTGAACAGCATATAACCAATTTTTCCCTCCTTACACTGAGAGAAAAGCTAATATAATATCTGTTTGTATAGGGCCAAATACTCTGTATGTTCAAGGAATCCCAGATGATAATCCTCAGCCTACGAAATCAGAATATGAACGGAAAACGAAAGGACGATGCAACCCTTGTGGTTGGATGTAAGTGTAGTTGTGTCTGACTGGCAAGACTGGGATCCCGACGAGGCCCTGGCATGCGTGTGCTTGGCGCGATGCTGCACATGCCCTTGGAAACTCTCCCTTTCTCTGCCACGATGATCGCTCCAGCTGGAGAAAAGAAAAACAAGATCAGGAGAGGTTTAGGGAAAGAAGACGGAAGTGACTAGTGGGCGGTGGCAGAGAATCGCGACGAGGTCCTCGGCATGTTCGCTCTCGGCGCTATAGCTATGCAACCCAGGGAAACTCTTCTCGCCCGTCATGATCTGCTTCCTACTGACAGCCATGAATGTGACGGGTTGGAAAGTCTGCAGTGTGGAATAGAATTATGCTCCTTCCGTTCGGTGGGGTAGAGGCGGGGAACAATTCTGGTTTACCGTTTGTCCCCCAAATCTTAGCCCAGTCCTCACTCGAGCGTACTGAGCCGTGTTTTGTGTTAAGGGTATACCGCTATGCTTTTTTATCGTGAAAGAAGTACTCGCTCTGTTCGCGTTAGGTATGCATGCTTAAATTCTTAGATTTTCAGATGAGATTCTGTTCGACCCAGCATGGCGGATTTCAAAAACGCAAGTTCCCGGTGTTACCCTGCGATACAAAGAGAGCCGATTAAGCTATTTGTTTGTGGGAGTTTTAAGTAAAAGTAGAAAGTCAGTGTTCCTGGTATAACCTTTAAATAGGTATCGGGCACCAGGAGGGGAGGTTTGGTGAGGAAAGCACGGGTTCCACCGAGAACTTGTTTGTATAGGGCCAAAAAATTTTTTAGTTGCCCCAACGAAATATTTTTTTTTTTTCAGTAAACAAATTCTGAAAGCAACAAAATAATTTTGTTCATCTAACCAAATACACGTCCATACTTACAGAATCTCTGTTTTGGGCCAAAATAAATTTGACTGGCAGCAAAATATTTGGTTGAATCAACTGTGTACATTTGTTTGGCCACTCAGTTGGTTACATTCGTTCAAAAATACGGCTCGAGAGTTTTTTTGCATTTTCTGATGATAATTAGGGTACTAACAGTGTTTGTTAGTGCAATTAATTGTGCTAAATAACGTTATAAACGTTCAAATAAGAAAAGTTCAAAAACATAATAAAAAGTAATGCTTTAAGGCGTAAAATATTAATTTGCGCAAATTGTCCAGTTTTTCAAATGTATGCATTTAAAAAAACACTTTGTCTCATCCGTACTCACATTTTGTCTGGTTGCTAAGGCGTAGTGCTCGGGAGAAGAAGATCTAAGTTCGTATCTCGGTCTGATAAAATTTTTATTATTTTAACCTAAAGTGTTAAATGTATAAAAAGGCAAACAAATCTGAAGTTTCACCTACAAAGTTATTGTCTGGGGCAACAAACTAATACCAACAAAATATTTCGTTGCCCTTATACAAACAATGACTTTGGTTGTGCCAAACAAACTTTGTTCGAGTCNACTCTTCTCGCCCGTCTGGATACTAGTCATGATCTGCTTCCTACTGACATCCATGAATGTGACGGTTCGGAAAGTCCGCAGTGTGGAATAGAATTATGCTCCTTGCGTTCGGTGGGCGACGAGGCGGGGAACAATTCTGGCTTACCGTTTGTCCCCCAAATCTTAGCCCAGTCCTCAATCGAACGCACTGAGCCGTGTTTTGTGTTAAGGGTGTGCCGCCATGCTTAATTTCTCGTGAAAGAAGGACTCGCGCGGTTCGCGTTAGGTATGTATGCTTAAATTCTTAGATTTTCAAATGATATTCTGGTCGACCCAGCATGACAGATTTCAAAAACGCAAGTTCCCGGTGTTACCCTGCGATACAAAAAGAGACGATTTAGCTATTTGTTTGTGGAAGTTTAAAGTAAAAGTAGAAAGTCAGTGCTCCTGGTATAACCTTTTAATAGGTATCGGCCACCAGGAGGGGAGGTTTGGTGAAGAAAGCACCGGGGTTTACCGGGAACTTGTTTGTATAGGGCCAAAAATTGTTTAGTTGCCGCAACGAAATATTTTTTTTTTGAGTAAACAAATACTGAAAAGCAAGAAAATAATTTTGTTTATCTAACCAAATACACGTCCATATTTACAGAATCTCTGTGTTGGGCCAAAATAAATTTTACTGACAGCAAAATATTTGGTTGAATCAACTGTGTACATATGTTTGGCCACTCATTTGTTTACCTTTGTTCAAAAATACAGCTCGTGAGTTTGTTTGCATTTTCTGATGAGAACAAGGGTACTAACAGTGTTTGTTAGTGCAATTAATGGTGCCCAATAACGTTATAAACGTTCAAATAAGAAAAGTTCAAAAACATAATATAAAGTAAAGCTTTAAGGCGTAAAATATTAATTTGCGCACTTTGTCCAGTTTTTCAAATGTATGCATTAAAAAAAACACTTGGTCTCATCCGTACTCACATTTTGTCTGGTTGCTAAGGTGCAGTGCTCGGGAGAAGAAGATCTAAGTTCGTATCTCGGTCTGATAAAATTTTTATTATTTTAACCTAAAGTGTTAAATGTATAAAACGGCAAACAAATCTGAAGTTTCACCTACAAAGTTATTGTCTGGGGCAACAAATTAATACCAACAAAATATTTCGTTGCCCTTATACAAACAATGACTTTGGTTGTGCCAAACAAACTTTGTTCGAGTCNTTAATACCAACAAAATATTTCGTTGCCCTTATACAAACAATGACTTTGGTTGTGCCAAACAAACTTTGTTCGAGTCGTCAAAACCTTTGTCTCATTGTATGGACATGTGCCTCTCTACCACTTCATCCTTTTAGAACGGTCCAGCATTAGCAAAGAGGTTTCGATCTGCATTGGACAAACCACGGTGTATTGCGATTTTCGTGATGTTGTAAACCCGTCTTTTCAGATGTGCACGGAAAAAAAAAATAGCAACCGCAATACTTGCAGCTGTATTTTTGTCCGAACATATCGAGATGTAAATATTCATCAAATATATACTTATTTGTAATACGAATTTAACAGATTTCGTAGTCGGCGTACTTTCTTCCTTTCTTATACTTCAGTCAAGGACTGTGATTTCAGTTTAAAAACTTTCGCACGAATTGATGGAGGAATGTTGGGATTCAAGTGATAACACAATATTATGCATCATTCAACCAAGTGATCAGTAATCTATCGCTCAAAAATCAATTGCGCTTCCATGTCACGGAACTTAATTCAAATTAGGGTAGCAACCCCTGTAATTAAAAAAAAATTAAAATAGAAATTTTGCCGTAATGGCAGATTTCCAATGAATCACACAACGTTCATATATCATACAATAAGTAATGATTTTGAAACGCATTTTTGGAAATACATACACTTATGTAATTTCCAACCTATTCGGCCTCACTAGGAATAACATCAGTCATGATCTTTTAAAGCTTTGTGTAGATGTTTGCTTTAAACTCGACTTTAATCTCCGCATTGAAAGAGTATAATATCTATTGACCGTGAAAAGTTATATCGTATAGTATGTATTTTTATGTAAAAAAATATATTTTCTTCTCGATTAAGCAGTAACGGTTGGCGTTTATCAGCTCAATCAGTTATGTTCGGTAATAACAATTTTTTGGTCTCTGTTTAATCAAGGCTTGTTTATATAGGAAATATGTTATATTTTCCTGAATGACAGTGTGTTTAAACTAATGTGAACATACACTTACGCCTAGAGATGTCTGATATCTGGGGCATAGAGTACGTAATAGTACAGAGGTGAAACGGCCACATATACCGCGACCTCCAGCGGCACACGCCAGCAACATGTCTGATCGCCATTCACCAACCAGCCAGCAGCCCAGCCAATAGGGGACCTTTCGCAGCGTGCAATAGCCAATCATATACAAGGCCCGTCCCTAGAGCCTCGTGCAGCCAATCAGAGAAAGGGAACGCCGATATCAGTGGAACCGCCACGCCATTTATTGTCTGTGTACTTATCTGCTCTGTGTCCATGGACCACACGGAATCAAAACCCAGGATCCTGGATGGTAGTGTCTTAACTTTGGCCATTAAATTTTCCAATCTTTCGAAATTCGCCTCCGTAGTATGATTTTCGAGACGCCGTCTTTTGGTGTAGGTGTTGCGGGTTCTAGTCCCGCTTAATACACGTGTGTGCGTACCGTTTAATAAGCTTATTTTACGGTTTTATTGGTTTTTTTTAAGTCTCCTTTTCCCAGATTTGCCCGCAGGCATTATTTAATGTCTTAAATAATCGAAATAAAAAATAGACGCGTACAAATTTCAAGAAGAAAGAGAAATGGCAATCTTACGCACTCTAGTGAACTGCAGTGTGTTTGAATGCACGACCGAGTGTTTTGCCAAGTGGTATATCACGTCTGAGCAAACTGTCGCAACGGTTGTTGTTCCCCCCTCCTCGCCAAACATAGTTTACAATCCCCATTTCAGGCAGATACTCACACAACTTCTTTAACACGGACGTGTTAATCTCTTCGTACCAATTAAAATAAAATGTGCTGGACTGCAAAAAGGCTAAGTGTTTTTGGTTACGTGCGATAAAACACCGGAGTTGTAAATTAAAAATTCTAATTAGTTTTATTAAGGTTTTTTTTTCTTTTTAACCAATAAGGTGGATCTGAGCTAAAGTGTAATGAAATGCAAATGGTCATGAAATATTTTCGCGATAATCGGGTGTCCTTAACTATAAGTGATTACTGTTTCCTCACAAAAAAAAAATTGATCTCATGAATGCATGTCAAAATCACAATATTATACGGTTATAGAAGTGTACCAATAACAAATCTTAACTTACATATAGAAATTAGATTATTCACGCTGGAAGAAGATGCAATAAGCTACTTCAAGACGTCCATAAAATTGTACAAGGACGCGTTTTTGCTGTTTCAAAATTTTTCTGAATATAATGAAATGCTTTCATATTTTTAATTTGTGCCTGTCCCAAAATTTTTGTAAAAATTACTTTTNATTTTTCTGAATATAATGAAATGCTTTCATATTTTTAATTTGTGCCTGTCCCAAAATTTTTGTAAAAATTACTTTTTGTAACCATACTCTTAAATAAAATAAGACTAGACCTTTCAGTTGCTGCTGTTAAATTTTCTGCACATAGGTTATCCTATTTTTTGCACATTACACACAAAGTAATATTTTTGGGGTTTTGATATATTCTTTAATAATATAAAAAAAAATTATCTGAGGAAAAGGTAGCCACAGTTAATGTCTACACGTTGAACATCATGTGGTACAAATGTAAACTAACAAATTGTATAGTGACTNAGTAATATTTTGGGGTTTTGATATATTCTTTAATAATATAAAAAAAAATTATCTGAGGAAAAGGTAGCCACAGTTAATGTCTACACGTTGAACATCATGTGGTACAAATGTAAACTAACAAATTGTATAGTGACTAATACCCTTATAAACATCTTCGCTTCTTGGGTTTAGACTTTTCTGTATATTACATGGAGCATATAATTTAAATAGCAATTGTACCTAACTTGGATATATTTTTTTCACCGCTGTGAATCAATGATGTTTAGGTTATAAGGTATGTTGGCTACCACGTTTGGAAAATATAGTAAGAAATTAACCCAATCAACAATTTTAGCAAAGTAAACCATTTTTTATACAAAACGTATGAAAAGACAAATAGAAAGAGATAAAATTTTTTTAAGGAGGGAGGATTTCAGTCAGAAATATTGATAAGGATCTAGATAAAAGCCAATCCTTGTCGTAAGTTGTCTTAGTTTTCTCAGATCGAGGGCGAAATACCGGACCATGGTTTGTTTACATTGTGTTGTAATTTCATACTAAAAAAAACCTGGGTAGCGAGGCGAACCGTGGATTGCCCAGAATAAATCTCGGTCGCAGCTGACGTAAAAAACTCNGTAATTTCATACTAAAAAAAACCTGGGTAGCGAGGCGAACCGTGGATTGCCCAGAATAAATCTCGGTCGCAGCTGACGTAAAAAACTCCTGGCAGGAATCTTCGCTCGTAAGGAGACTGTCCGAGGAGACCTGATTTTTTTTTTCTGGTCGATGTGATGGCATCGCGGTTCTTGTCGATATTCCGCGACGACGTCAGCTGCACCCGCAGTCGAGAGGCGGTGGCGTCACCGGAGATCGCGGCTACAAGACGTTATCGCCGCCGTCGGATCGGACGAGTGTCGGGGTCGCGTGGAGAGTCTTCCATCGGCCTCCTGTCCGCGGATACAGCCCGTGCCCCTGGGTTCGTTCGCGAGACTTCGTCCACAGAGTCACCGACTCTTTCCAGAGAAACTCGATAAGTCGATATTAAAAAAAACACCAGGAAATAACCAGTTTGTGATCCTAGTCCACTTCCGAACTCGATTAACACAAAATATACACTTGTTTACGCAGCTCGAAATATTATTGGTCACTGCTAGTTACGATTGCTTTCTAACATAGTTGTAAACACCTCTGTCGGAAATAAAAACATTGAAAAATTAAAAGCAAAAGCAATGCATTTTAAGTATTTTAATATCGTATTCGATAGACATACGGGTCAAACGCACACTACTCCTAAGCTGTTACATGGATGCGTAAAGTACATTTCCCGTGTAGAAATTCCCAATACTTCGCTTGCGACGAAGCCAAACCGTTACGTTATTCCCGATAGGAGAATCTCGCGTGACTACCCATAAAGAGAAAATCCCATGCAATAAACATGTAATATGAAACTCAGGTTATCCATGTGCTCTTTCCAGGTGTGCGTAATATGTTCCGAGGAAATGAACAATCCTGCAGACACAGAGGTGTTATAATTTGATAAAACGAAAAACCTTATCACCATATCTGGCACAAGATTTTTGAATAAATTCGTTATTTTACGAACTGCCGCAAGTACGAAATTTGGCCACCAGCCCACGTTCCGAAATTACAAGATCTGGTGANATTCGTTATTTTACGAACTGCCGCAAGTACGAAATTTGGCCACCAGCCCACGTTCCGAAATTACAAGATCTGGTGAGAAAATCACCAAGTTGGCAAATCTGCAGTCGTCACAAGGCGGTCCTTAAACTGCGCCCCCTCCCCCGCGTACTTTTNGAAAATCACCAAGTTGGCAAATCTGCAGTCGTCACAAGGCGGTCCTTAAACTGCGCCCCCTCCCCCGCGTACTTTTAACCGGCTCCTGCTTCCTTTTCCCATCTCCTCCGCAATGACAGGCTCTCACAAACGTCCTCTCGTCTCGGGGGCATTTTTCTGCTCCGGGAAATCGAAATCCGAATTGCTGGAACGTCCACTGCTTAATAAGACATGTCGTCTCTCTCTCTCTCTCTCTCTCTCTCTCGGTTTTTCCCTACTTCTCCCTTTCTGTGCTTCTGTCTTCTTTGGTTCCCTTTTTTGCTTGGCGTAACTCGTTACGAGCGCCTCCTGTCCTATTCGCCGCACGTAGGCTCTTAGTGTTCTTCGCTTCGCGAGGCACTTACACTTGTTGGTGGAAGGATCCTGTCAGATACAACCGGAAATATTATTTACAATCATCGTTTCCAGACGGCTCCCTCCTGCATGTGCTACTGGAGAACGAAGACTACGCGACACGTGATATTGACGCCGAGTTATTAACTATAGTAGATAGACGTTTACTTTTACAAAGCCATATTTGCATGATGTGCCTAGCCCCGACGACCNGGTTCCCTCCTGCATGTGCTACTGAAGAACGAAGACTACGCGACACGTGATATTGACGCCGAGTTATTAACTATAGTAGATAGACGTTTAGTTTTACAAAGCCATATTTGCATGATGTGCCTAGCCCCGACGACCACGATAAGACAAAGATTACAATGTAATCTTCTGTCGTGCTGCTGGGGTTGCGATATTTTAGAGCTAACGTTGCTTTCTATTGNAGACAAAGATTACAATGTAATCTTCTGTCGTGCTGCTGGGGTTGCGATATTTTAGAGCTAACGTTGCTTTCTATTGCGAGTTATAAATTTTTCGTCTTGTCGGGGCTGTCGTTTATGCACTCCCAGACACTGTGCGGGGTTTGAACACGTATAAAAAGTTAGACATATTGTTAGCATGATAGGAGTCAACATAGTCCAACTTCATGCAAAGTCAGTATGTTATTTTTTTTTCAGTAGGCCTACACCTTAATTAAAATATGCTTGTGACTGGTGCAGTCGCCCAATTTAACGCTTAAGGCAAACTTCATTAATTGATTTATTTAAATTTTGCTAGTAAAAAAAAAACATTAAACGTAATTTTGCAAAATATTTTAGCCAGTTACTTATTTCGGCAGAAAACTTACTATGTTTATTATAAAAAAATTTAAATTAATAAATGCAAACTTTTGAGTTAAACTTTTCATCTATATGCTCCTGAAAGTAGGGTTTAACTTTATCTAGCTTTTTTGCGGCACATTTATAAGGTTTTAACCTGTTCGTTGCAAGCCGAAGATTCACACACAATTAGAAAAATAACTAAAAAATCTTTGCTCTCTACTGGTTCCTAGACAAATACCTAAAAACTCCTCAGGAAAATAATGAGGTTTCATCGGCCGGATAATGAAAAGGGAAATTTGGAATAGGTTACACACAGACGCCTTTAAATATCCAAAGCAAAGCGAAATACAATTCTTCCTATACAATGAAACGATTATGTCAGCCGAATGTGACTCCCCGCTTTTTGCATATTGTGTTGAAATAATAAAAGCACATTTGCAGACAAATAANTTATGTCAGCCGAATGTGACTCCCCGCTTTTTGCATATTGTGTTGAAATAATAAAAGCACATTTGCAGACAAATAATATCTTGTCCGTTTGGAAGCACGCGTGAAGTTAGTTGCAGGCTGTTTGGAAGTGGCCAAAAAAAATATAGTCTACGGTCACGTATGCAGTTCTTTCGAAAGTAAAGAAAAAATCGACCCTTCCGTACCTTCTACGTGTGTAAACTTGGAGTGAGGAATGAATCTCTGCCCTCTCTGTTGTGCTAGAGTAAGTAAGAATACAGATGTGGAACAGGAGCTTATTCAGCGAACTCCATCCGCGCATGCGCCAGCGAAGTNCCTAGAGTAAGTAAGAATACAGATGTGGAACAGGAGCTTATTCAGCGAACTCCATCCGCGCATGCGCCAGCGAAGTCGTTACTGATCAGCAACGCATCGAAACGTTCGTCATTTTTAAGTGAACTTTCTTGCTCTGGTACAGTCGTCTCTCCTAGTATGTTCCAGGTTAACATATTTTTCACAAACATCCGTCTGAAAGGCAGACGGTGTTTCTAACGTGCGTCATGTCTTGGAACAAACGTTACTACCTCGTCCGAAATTTGCGTGGAAAACCGTTTACAGTTCATTCGTGTTAACTTCCCACTTTCCCGAAGCCCTGCCAATGTTATACTTTCGAGCTATCCATCACTAAGAGACCTGCAGAATTCGCGTCTTATTTGTCATCACGATAGACTCCACAGTCGTATAAATACCACATCCGGTGCTACTCGTTCATTGGCTGTTGCTTAGGTGTGGAGATAATCCTCTTCTGATATGACCACTCGCGGTTAGGGCACTTCATTATGAAGTGTTTATTCATTGGAGCAGAGTCGCTGCATTAAGTATGGTCCAATGCCGAACGNGGTTAGGGCACTTCATTATGAAGTGTTTATTCATTGGAGCAGAGTCGCTGCATTAAGTATGGTCCAATGCCGAACGTTGTGCAAACGTATGCGAGTTTGAAGAATAACATTTCACCAGATAATAAGGCGAACTTTGCATGTCTCTATGCATCAAGTTCCCTCCTCCCCGTCACATACGAACAAAGTGTGAACAAATCTATAAAAAAACACTGCAGGAAACCAACGCACAATATTTGTGTTGTGCGCTGAACACAGAGTCAAAAATAANAGAGTCAAAAATATTCATTTCAAAACGTAAAAATTAAGCGTGTTTCCAATATTGCATTCTTGAATACCTAACCCTAACCGCCAGAAATGTTCACTTTAAAAATGACGTAAAAATATTCAAAACAATAATATATCACGTTAGAAATATTTATTTCGAGCCATTACCAGAATATCGTTTTTTTCTGTGAGGTTTAGATTGATATCATGAAATTAATATTCGCAATTACAAACAAAACATACGTAAAAGTGTCTTTGAGCCAAAAACGTTATTACCTATATACCTTTTATGTTTAACTGAAGTATAAAATAGTTGTGTTATATGTATAATGCGTTTATAATTACATTGAAAATGCCGTACATGGGATGATTTTTGACCAATTTGATTTAAATGTGCGAGAATACCGTGGACAGACTTCAGCAGTTTTGCGAGCTGACACTTTGCAACGCGTTTCAAATTCCAGATTAACGTGCACCTAAAAAATAACGAATTAAGAATATTTCACTTNGCTGACACTTTGCAACGCGTTTCAAATTCCAGATTAACGTGCACCTAAAAAATAACGAATTAAGAATATTTCACTTCGAGATTTAGACACCATCATAACTTAAAGTGATCACCGCCTGTGCTGGCTGATGCAAACGTGGAAATGTGCTCGATACAACGCATACTCTACCCTCTTCCTTTCTATTGAGATCGACTAGGCAGCACGGCCATTACGATGTTTGCTTGTTTGATTCCCCCCTTAGCGGAGGCCCCCCTCGCGTGTTTGTGGTGGAGTCGGCGGTGGCAAATATTAGACGCTGCCAAATTTGCCTGACGCTTGGCACGACAAACGGGACCCCGGCAGCGAAAGCAGGCTTATGCGCGCCACTGATCCGCACGACACACTTGGAACAGCGTNCACGACAAACGGGACCCCGGCAGCGAAAGCAGGCTTATGCGCGCCACTGATCCGCACGACACACTTGGAACAGCGTAGGCCCTTTCGCTGAACGAATAAGGCCCAACACTGCAGATGAACGCCACAACAGGAGACATTTCCAGTGCAACGAGTTGTAGATCGATCACCATTAATTTAGTACTTTTTGAATAAACCTTTAAAACATTTCACTGCCACTACCAGCAAATATTTAATGGATACAATGGCGCATTGCGCACTGTAAAGTTGGTAATGACATACGGAAAGTAGTTCCATGTCTTACCACTGGATTAAAAGAGTTAGAAAAACATTTGTGAAAACTAAAGTTATTTATTTTGATTTCCATTTTTTCAATGCATATGAGTTGTAAGGATGACCAAATATTTGAAAATATTTACTTTTCCATTAATTTCAAAGTTTTACTAGACCGACGTATGAATAAAGTGATCAGGCTTACGGCAATGTTAATTTTACGTATGGTGGAAGAATACACAACGTGTATAGAAGAAAATTTTAAGCAGTGCTTTCAAGAGTACTGAGTTTACCGTGAACCGCTTATACATGTACTGTGCGGTGCCGCATTAAATCATTTTTTCATAAGAAATATCATTGTATATCTCTTGTGTGCCTACCTTATCTTTCTTTTACGACTACTATCTTTGTCATTCATGTTATCTATCTTTCTTAGCTAACCAGTTGCATGTTCTGTGCAAGAGTGGTGTAACGCTCAGTC
This sequence comes from Clitarchus hookeri, assembly GCA_002778355.1. Lineage (NCBI taxonomy): Eukaryota > Metazoa > Arthropoda > Insecta > Phasmatodea > Phasmatidae > Clitarchus > Clitarchus hookeri. Next base: position 22,814 of record NQII01003092.1, on the reverse strand, counting down.
TCTATTGAGTTTACGCTTAGAACAGAGGTAAGTTTACAGTCTGTTCTGAGCAAAATCCCAACAGAGGCTGAGAGTTATACCACTCTTGCACACAGCATGCAACTGATAAGAGAATGTCATTGATAACATGAACACAGTAGCTATAAAACCCAGCATGCAGATATTATAAGCGTTATCCCAAGGTCATGTACTCGAAAAATTTCGCAGCTGTTATCTCAAGTCTAAAAGTTTTGAACGCGGCACCGCACAGTAGAAATAGTGTGCGTGATGTGCCTCAACGTGTTGAGGTTATGTTACACCAAAACAAGAACCACTGGACCGATTTCGGTCAAACAAAATTATTTTCAAACATATCATGTGCGTTACATGCCGCTGGTGTTGAGGTTATGTCCTACTAAAATAAGACCCACTGAACCGATTCTGGTCAAACAAAGTTTATTGTCAATTATGCATTATACACAAACTCTGCATGATCAAGAACATGCAAATTTCCAGTTGTAACAATAAGTCTCCTATTAATTCATATCTCATCTCCAAGTTCAAACTTCATCTTCTTAAGAGAAAATAGAACAAGTGATCAATAAATTCTAATAACAGCAGTCTTATTAATGACACCTTCGTGTCATTCTAAGTTTGAATTATGATGCTGATAAGGATGACGAGTTTGGTGAAATTCGGTTCACGGGCTCAACATTTTGGGGACATAGGCTACACGCACAGAGAGAGACACACAGAATAAATATTTCACTAGCCTATCTTTCGCTCATGAAATAGGGGGAAAATAACCTGTCCCAAACAAGGGAGCTTAGTAAAGGCAAATCATATTTATTTATAAACTTTAAATATATCAATGTCGTTTATATTAATTTTTGAAATGTTGATAATATTTTTGATGCACAATAACAACTCAGTTGGGATTTGTAAACACCTTGGTCAAGAGCGGCATCCAGGGAAACCCTATTTGAGGTATTCATTCGCTGTAGTGGAAACATGGGGTAGAGTTAACGTAACCATGCGTCCCGTTTTTAACNGCCCTATTTGAGGTATTCATTCGCTGTAGTGGAAACATGGGGTAGAGTTAACGTAACCATGCGTCCCGTTTTTAACGGGACAGTCCCGTTTTTCAGCACTCTGTCCCGTTGTCCCCGATGAAAGCTTCGGGACACCCAAATGNCGGGACAGTCCCGTTTTTCAGCACTCTGTCCCGTTGTCCCCGATGAAAGCTTCGGGACACCCAAATGTCCCGTTTTATCAAGCTAGCAAAAATATTGATTTACTAATAATAAAAATCATTTCAAAATGGTAAATTTACCATATAAATTGAAACGTCTGAATGCTGCTTTATCCGCGGTTGTCAAATGTCTTCTCGCTCATATTACAAGAAAACGGTTGCACTGACATCCAAGAAGAAAATATAAAAACTACCGCTGCAGAGTTTTATAGGACGAGCAAAGATTATTAAGAGCAGTGGACTTTGTTCACTGGGAAAATGTGACAAAAATACTAGCATGGGTACAAGTGAAAAAAGTAATGGTTGTACTAATTGAAAATAATCTTATTGACACTAACAAAGACACAGAAATAATAAATGAATAATCACTTATTAAAAAATATATTACGCAGCAAAAAATTGTCAGAATGGAATGCGTTGCATGTTTCAACAGAAAATCGTTGGGTAGAGTCATATAAACACTTCGCCAACAATAATCTCAATCATACGTACATTCGTATAGTTGTTGAATAAATCCTTTTTCTGACTGGTACAAATGCACAAGCAGAGCGTGTGTTCTCGCTCATGAACAAGTTGCGGACCGCTGAAAAGACTCAACTGCAAGTTTTAGTACTTAAAGCGATGTTAATCACAAAGGTGAATATTTAAAAAAAACCTGAGAGGAATTTTACTCCTACTTAAAATCATCGCCTAATTTATTAAAGCAAATTTGTTCTTCTGAAAAAAAAAAGAAAAAAAACATAGGTAACATACGTATTAATCTTGATTACATGTTTTTTATTTAATCTACCTACTCACAAATTAAAACTGACAAGTGCCCCGTTTTGAGAAGAAAAAAAAATGGCCACGTTAGGTAGAGTGCACTCGCAAGCTTCGCAGTGAAGATATTCGTGTCGCAACACTGAAAGTTGTTTTCCCATTGTAACTGTCAAAATCACTAAGATTCGAAGAAGGTTACCACGCTGTTTAAGTAAATGAGTGCTCAAATGTTAGTACACTCCTGAAATACCGGCTGTTCAGTTGTTATATAATCAAGTTAGGCTTAATATTACATATACATTTTTCGCTAAAGCGTGGTTTTATTTAGACCAGACGTGAACTTATAATACGTCACGGTTTTAACACGTGATTCTGACAGTAATTGTTTTGGCTATATTTGTGCCAGTTTTAAATAAATGCTCCGATGACGAAAATACGTTCAAATCTTCTTTAGTGTACGGCATTCAGGATATTTCAATAATTATTAACAGTGGGATGGATAAAATGGCAGTGCACACAAACATTCGTTTCACTGAAATGATCTAAAACTTGCTGTACACAGGCAACATATACATTTGGTACAGTAATGTATGCCATTTAATTTTATTTACTGAAGACGCGTTGATAATGTTTGTGGGCGTAATTTAATACTCTCTCGCAATAACTGATAAAGTAATTTATTTTATAATGAAGGCAGGCTACCGTTATGACGTTAGGGAGTTCGTACCTAAATAATTATTTAAGAATAGTGAAGTCCATCCCACTGTCTATGTGCTTTTATGCGAGTCTACGAGGCGGTGGGAATTTTCGTGAATTCCTTTCACGTTCTGAGAAAAGCGTGTGAATGTACTTGCGTGTTTGCTTGTGCGGGAGATTGTATTGGTTTTTGACGCCATAAAAACCGGTCAACATTATCGGTTCTCAAAACCCAGTGCACGGAAAGGCTATAGAGCGAATGGATTGTACTTTAACTCATCCTCGCTCATAAACTGGGTAGGACCCACGAGGGATTCGAACCAGTTATCCGAGAGGTGTGAGGAGACCATGACGGACGGCCATCACACTTTCTCGCACGACTTTTTTTTTTTTTATCTCTCCGTGTTGCAGTTTACGAGAAAAGTTCCCCCTTCACTTCTTGTCTTATGTTTACGATCACAATTATCTTCAGAGGAAGCTTCCAGGCTGAGGACCAGATCGCGCTGGAAAAGTATAAAATGGAAATATTTTCTTTCTTTCTTGTTTGTACAGCAACTNCCAGGCTGAGGACCAGATCGCGCTGGAAAAGTATAAAATGGAAATATTTTCTTTCTTTCTTGTTTGTACAGCAACTGTCGAATATTTCCGAAACGTATAGAGTACCTACTTATAATTTATTTAACGGGTCTTTGCAATCGAAAATTATTATTNATCGAATATTTCCGAAACGTATAGAGTACCTACTTATAATTTATTTAACGGGTCTTTGCAATCGAAAATTATTATTTATGATTTGAGTGAATAACAATATAACTATGTTTGTTTTTTGTGAACTGCAAGTTAATAAGCGATGATCAGTTTAGAAAAAAATCATCCAATTTTTCTTAATTTATTGACATTTTCCCATAGATTCAGTCGGAATTCTAAAAATAATGTTACAATGAATTATCGACACTGGAATGCTAGATAAACACAAATAAGTAATGTACATATAACATATTGAAAGGTGGTCTCTCGCACGTCTTTCTCCCTGGTACGTCGCAGTACAGCATATGTTTAAACGTCTTATGAGTTGAAAGTTGAAGGGTTATGGCAGGCGCTTAGCAGCGCGGTATTTTCGGTTGCCAGTAAGGGTGAAATGGGGTGAAGGCGGAACAGCGGCGGAATGCAATGGTGGGAGAAACGAGGACACCACGAGTAAAACCCGCCTGTTTACGGCAACGTCTGCCACATTTCCCACATGCAAAAATTCGGGCGAATCGGCCGGGAATCGAACCCGGTTCGCCTTGAGCTGTCTTGGAAAGAGAATACGCGGTGAGTGGCGTACCTTGTTTGGCTTGCAGAACGAAGGCCCCACGGGAAGGCGTTTACCTATAACTTTCCTGAAGCTCTGATTAAGTTATACTTTCAGGCCATTCCTACACCTCATGCAAACACAACTAGACTTAACTTATTAATTCTAGAAAATTACACTAAAGGACAACGCACCCTATTCGTGCGCACTTAATTTAATAACATTTGGTATGAGAACTATTCCATTCTTCGCATTAGCACCACACATATTTTCTATCTGTTTTAATTCATATTATTCATAAAATGAAATGCGACCAATTAAAAATAAAATGTAAGTAAAACCTCAATTCAGCCATAAACAAGATACTTTTATCTCAACAGCAGAATTAAAAGCTGGTGATACACAGCACATTTAAATAACAACTGAAATCGCCATACATTAGGTTATTTTTCCAAGTTTTGATTCTAAAAGTGTGAAGAAATTGAAAATAGTGTATACATTTTTTCAGAACAGAAATAGGACTTATAAAAACACCGTGAAAACATCTTAGGGCTTCGTTCCTTTTATAGTATTCTTCATATTCAATGGCTAACACACATTGTAGTCTATTTACTACATCTTTGCACTTTCTGAAAGAAAAATCCTTTGAAAATGTACATCCTTTATGACCCGTTTATTAGTTTCCGTAATAAATCATCTATCGTAAGCGTTTTATACTTCTCGTAAAATTACATTTTACAAGCTAACTCTCCTTTAATTTATAATATAAATTTTGTAGCCATTGTCACTTAAAAACAGAGAGAAAAGCGGTGTGTTAGTAATGGCTAGTAAGAAATAGTTCTTATGTGACTTAATTTTAAAGTGGGGTTTCTTTTGTTTTTGTAAAGGAAGGGACTTGTGTTTTCATATTTACGTTTGCAAAATCGCAATTTTGAAACACATTTCATTGTTATGTATAAACACGTTAATTTTTGGTTGTCTGTCCAGGGTATTTGATACGGAATGATAAGTATAGTCCCATCACGGTTACTTCCAACTTTTCTGAAGCCCTTCTAATGTTCTACTCCGAGGAAAATCCTCCGCCTCATGCAAACAAAGCTTAACCAAGTGTAGAAAATTACACCAAAGGGACAACGCTCCTCATTCGTGCGCACTCTGTGTAATAATATTTTGAGTAAGAACTATTCGTTACAAGACATAGCCAACATACTCATTTTCTCATTTTTTGGTTCATATTTATTTTAACTGAAATATTAAAATTAATATATAACATGTTAATGCAAATCTAATTAAACAAAAAATAAGGTACTTTTGTGTTAAAATAAGTATAAAACGCTTGAGATACATGACAAAATTGGGAAATAACTAAAAACGTCATACGTCGGGTGATTTTTCATCAAAGGTTCAATTTTTTAAAAAATGTGAATAGACGACGAATAGGCCGTAGTGAGTATTCCAAAATAATAAATTTAGCAGGGCTACATAAATGTCGGCAATAACCACGAACACGTTATAACAGTATTGTTTTTCATTTTGAAACAGTCATTTACCAAACGCACTACAGTACGCACTCGGTAGTCTTAAACGTTTAAGAGCACAGTTAGTTCTCGATACTCTCGTGTATTTTTTGTTCTTGCTAAGGTTTCCCCATTATTATTGGCTCGAATATTGATTTGCGGTGCCCTATCTGATACACTGTTCCTCCACACCTTTTTCAAACTACAATTTGTTTTTTTTTAAATCCTGGCTAACGTCCATTTCCTACCATGTCAGCTTCACGAACGACGTGAGCCCCGCCTTTATTATAATGGGCTCTCCGTCGTGAGATTAAATTAGAACACAAGCTGACGAGGAGGAAATGAACTTCTCCGAGCGTAATAAAACTAGACAGGAGGTTTTTTTTTTACTGCAAAGGTTAGCTAGTCCAGCAACTGAAGCGAATAAAGTATCTGGAATCAACGAATGCACGCAGTGATGTGGTAAGCAATAGAAATAGGAAAAGGTCATCACAAATAAATTAACACATGAAATTGTGATATACGCTTCATTTTCTCACGGAGAGGAGGAAAATACAATATGTGAGAAGTTGTAACTTCAATTACATTTTTGCATGCGCTCATAAGGTAATGAATGCAACAGTTGATTAGAAAAAAATAGCTTTTTTTAACTTATTAATAGCACAACGGGAAAATGTTTTGAATGCGTGGTTTCAGAACATAGTATGTATTTAAGTTCTTTCAAAAAACTGCGCGTAACTCAAAAAAAGATTTTTTTTCAGGATGATGCGTAGATTGAAGATACTTCAACGTTAACGTTTCCTTTTATGATGCTAATAATAAACCGGGATACTGTTTTGTAGTTTTACAACTAAAAAACACTGCAGATAAAAGGAAAATAAATGAATTAATGTGTAGTCAGATTAAATTATAGCATTTTGTAGTTAATAATCAAATAATATTCTTTCTTTGAAGTAACATTAAGCTACTGAACGTCATTATTGTAACAGCTAAGCAAAAATATATATAAAATAAATAAAAATATAATTATTTTATACGAATTAATGTAAAATATTAACCAAAACCCAGCTACTTGGCTCTTGACATTCAAGAGTTGAATCAGTAATTTCACTAAAACACGTATCATGAATATTTAGTTAATAATGTTTTATCGACTGGCGAATAAGTGAAATTGGAATCTTTGCTTCGGGACCGCGTAATTCACAGCAAATTAATAGAAATCACCGCCAAATGTCTTGAACTCTGTCATTGTGATCAAGGATTAAGTTATATAGAATGATTTTCACCCTCTGTGCATGTCTTCGATTTACCAGCAGGCAGTTTTTTTGTTCCAACCAAGAGCAAATCATTAAGTAGGTTATAGCCCGCCACCGTATGAACAGTATATGATGTTCACGTGACGCGGGGAAATACGTGATTAGATGAAGCACGACAAGACAAAGTCAGCAATTTCAAGAATAAATAATGCGTGACGCTTAAATTCAAAAGAAAAAAAATTCATTTCAACAGTAAAGCAGGTCTTGTTAGCTGACTGTGTTTTATTAATTTGAATGTGTTTCCTCTGTTTACAATTTACAGTGCGGAGCTCATTCGTCTAGTGGCATGAACGCGCTTTTGCGACGGNGTTTCCTCTGTTTACAATTTACAGTGCGGAGCTCATTCGTCTAGTGGCATGAACGCGCTTTTGCGACGGATATGCGATAAGAAAAAGTTGTTCCATACGTAGATGCATGAGAGTAGATAAATCGACACTGTCCAAGTGTCACCCGAAACGTACGTATCAACCAGCGTTTCGGTCGGACATGGTCAATTTCGTAACAAAAAAACAGAAAATTGCTTACGTGTTATGAATATCTGTTCCTGGGCGCGAGAGATTCAAGACATATCATCCCGAGTATACTCGTTCACGTATGACATGTTGCAAAATACGTCAAACCATGGTCGTTGCTGTACAAGCTCAGAATCTCTCGCCAATACAGATAGCATATTTTATTTGTATTGGCTGTTGCTGGCATGGCAACATATTATCATTGGTTGCTGCCAGAGCAAAGAGCCAATATAAATTTTTTTTTCATAGGTTCGGTCGTACAAATTATTGACACTGAACTCATAAGTACTCGTCACACCAAAAATATCTTATTTTGCAACACTNAAATTAGAACACAAGCTGACGAGGAGGAAATGAACTTCTCCGAGCGTAATAAAACTAGACAGGAGGTTTTTTTTTTTTACTGCAAAGGTTAGCTAGTCCAGCAACTGAAGCGAAGAAAGTATCTGGAATCAACGAATGCACGCAGTGTTGTGGTAAGCAATAGAAATAGGAAAAGGTCATCACAAATAAATTAACACATGAAATTGTGGTATACACTTCATTTTCTCACGGGGAGGAGGAAACGACAAAACACGAGAAGTTGTAACTTCAATTACATTTTTGCATGCCTTATAAGGAAGTGAATGCAACAGTTGATTAGAAAAATAAAGCTTTTTTTAACTTATTAATAGCACAACGGGAAAGAGTTTTGAATGCGTGGTTTCAGAACATAGTATGTATTTAAGTTCTTTCAAAAATGATGCGCGTGACTAAAAACAGGGATTTTTTTTTCAGGATTATACGTAGATTGAAGATGCTTCAACGTTAACGTTTAATTTTATAATGCTAATAATAAACCGGGATACTGTTTTGTAGTTTTACAACTTAAAAACACTGCAGACAAAAGGAAAATACTCTGAATTAATGTGTAGTCAGATTAAATTATAGCATTTTGTAGTTAATAATCAAATAATATTCTTTCTTTGAAGTAACATTAAGCTACTGAACGTCATTATTGTAACAGCTAAGCAAAAAGATATATAAAATAAATTAAAATATTGTTATTACATACGAATTTATGTAAATTATACCCCAAAAACTAGCCACTTGGCTCTTGAAATTCAAAAGTTGAATCAGTAATTTCACTAAAACACGTTTCATGAATAAATTAGTTAATAATATTTTATCGACTGACGAATAAGTGAACTTGGAATCTTTGCTTCGGGACCGTGTAATTCACAGCAAATTAATAGAAATCACCGACAAATGTCTTGAACTCTGTCATTGTGATCAAGGACTAAAGTGACATGGAATGATTTTCGTCCTCTGTGCATGTCTTCGATTTACCAGCAAGAAGTTATTTTATTCCAACCAAGAGTAAGTTATTGCTAAGTCAATTAGAGTCCGCCACCGTATGAACAGTATATGAGATTCATGTGACGCAGGGGAATACGTGATTATATGAAGCATGACATGACAAAGTCAGCAATTTCAAGAATAAATAATCCACGACGCTTAAATTCAAAAGAAAAAAAAATTCATTTCAACAGTAAAGCAGGTCTTGTAAGCTGACTGTGTTTTATTAATTAGAATGTGTTTCCTCTGTTTACAATTTACAGTGCGGAGCTCATTCGTCTAGTGGCATGAACGCGCTTTTGCGACGGATATGCGTTAAGAAAAAGTTGTTCGATATGTAGATGTAGATGCATGAGAGTAGATAAATCGACACTGTCTAAGTGTCACCCGAAACGTACGTATAAACCAGCGTTTCGGTCGGACATGGTCAATTTCGTAACAAAAAAACAGAAAATTGCTTACGTGTTATGAATATCTGTTCCTGGGCGCGAGAGATTCAAGACATATCATCCCGAGTATACTCGTTCACGTATGACATGTTGCAAAATACGTCAAACCATGGTCGTTGCTGTACAAGCTCAGAATCTCTCGCCAATACAGATAGCATATTTTATTTGTATTGGCTGTTGCTGGCATGCCAACATTTTATCATTGGTTGCTGCCAGAGCAAAGAGCCAATATAAATTTTTTTTTCATTGGTTCGGTCGTACAAATTATTGACACTGAACTCATAAGTACTCGTCACACCAAAAATATCTTCTTTTGCAACACTNTGGTTCGGTCGTACAAATTATTGACACTGAACTCATAAGTACTCGTCACACCAAAAATATCTTATTTTGCAACACTTGGAACCAAAAATTACTGTGAAAGTTAAGGGGTTAAATTGTTTCTAGACGAACATGTACAAACACGGTTACCATGCTTCACAACGGGTTTGTGAAATGTATTTTCCTACTCTCCAGAATGTGTGCGCGTGTATACATCTGTCGTCGCACGTATGTTATATATAAACATTCGCGTGGTGATCCCGTGATATCACTCGGATTGTAGATNTATACATCTGTCGTCGCACGTATGTTATATATAAACATTCGCGTGGTGATCCCGTGATATCACTCGGATTGTAGATTGATGCGTTTGTTGATCCTGGAGCTTCATTTTAACTCCTGCGTATTTGTTTTCGTGTCACGTGGTAAGAGTAAATANCGATGCGTTTGTTGATCCTGGAGCTTCATTTTAACTCCTGCGTATTTGTTTTCGTGTCACGTGGTAAGAGTAAATACACACGTTCTTGTATGTTCTCCTATACCCAGTAATCACATCCTAGACGACATCTACACAATTACCGGAAGTGCAGTCAGCATTTCCGTGCGTACTTTGGCCGCAGTAGCTTTCCTTAGGAGCAGAGTGGTCCNCATCCTAGACGACATCTACACAATTACCGGAAGTGCAGTCAGCATTTCCGTGCGTACTTTGGCCGCAGTAGCTTTCCTTAGGAGCAGAGTGGTCCAAGTCAAGCCCTGCACGCGAGATGAGTGTTCCTGAGGAAGGTATCGGGCCTGGTTTATGAACTACGCAACAAACGCAACAACGCATGGAAGTAACTAAAANTCCAAGTCAAGCCCTGCACGCGAGATGAGTGTTCCTGAGGAAGGTATCGGGCCTGGTTTATGAACTACGCAACAAACGTAACAACGCAACGACGTAACTAAAGAAAATTACGATCGTTTACAAACATCGCACGACGAAAGACGTCACCAATATTGCAAAATTAAAATACCAAAAAGTTAAAAAAATTTGTTTTCATAATGCTTTTAAGTGAGCATGTTTTTTTTTTACTTTTTTCAAACATGGGCCTATGCATTTGTTTAGTGTAGGTATTACTTTTAATTTTGAGCTTTGTTGATTTACTGGTATGTTGTTTTTAAATGCCAGAATAACGAATTTCTAACAAAACTATAAAATTTTCTCAACACGATAGATTTTGTAAAATATTTAAAAACGTAAATAAACTTTTTATTTGTGAATCAACGCATCAACGTAGTTATAAATTCATTTTACAGGCAAGTAATATAATAATAACTGAAAATCAAGCCTTCTGTACAAGTTGAAAACGATTTTGCAATCGATCACTGCTAATTTAGAAGGCGCGAAACGGAAGCAAACACGCAAGAAGTTGAAAGTTGATCCGTTTTTGCGTTGCGTTCTTGAGTCATGAGCAGTTTATAAAAAATATCTTCGAAATACGTGCGTTCGAATGTTTGCGTCTTTGCGTTACTTGCGTATTTTATAAACCTTCGGCCACTCTTCGCCGGGGAAAGATGACCACACAGGCTATAAGTGGCTAAACCCAGCATTTATCCTACCTCGCTTGTCGTCCTGCCACCATCTTCGACAGCAGTGGAAACTTTTCCGAAGGAGTTGGTGGGAAAAGATAGCAAATATTTTAAAATTTACTTCCTTCTGCAGTACAGTCTTAATTCGAATCTGATTCGCGGTGAAATCGGTGNTCAACTACTCGAATCGGTGAACGCGACTCTGCTTGCAATCGGTGGAAAACCACTAGTTTCAGTGAAACGATTTCACTAATCGAATAAGTGACATCCAACTGTGCGCCGCGAATTAAATATTATTTTTATGGAATTTAGCCAAAACAAAACGAGAAATAAATATATTTCTGGTAGTCACTGTTTAAAATTGTGTAATTTAACGATATTTAAAGAAAGTTAAAAAAAACTGTAATGTCCAGGATTTTACCTCACAGTATCCCACATCCATCCCGTTACCTTATTAATCGAAATACCGAGGCAACGTGGAAAGTAAGGGGTAAAGTATATGTATAAATACAGAATATCAGTCTTTCGATATTTAGTTTAATTGGTAACATCATGATTGTTGAAGCAAATAGTACGAATGAATGCATTCACTTCACCACATTTAGGGCAGTTTAAACCTTCAAACAGAGCGCTATGATAATTACGAGAAAACGAAATGAATGATAATGTTTATGATACCGCGTAAAATTGTATTACAAAAGACGTAGCCCACATTTAATAAAATATGTTTTATGGATATTATTACTTTATCTCTCATTTTGTTTGATACATCTTGATTAACTAATCCACTAGTCAAAAAATTCGCTGAAAAACAGCGAATGAAATTAAACGATTGATGAATCAGTGGAAAATGTCACTGAATCAATNAGTCAAAAAATTCGCTGAAAAACAGCGAATGAAATTAAACGATTGATGAATCAGTGGAAAATGTCACTGAATCAATGAGTGAAGGAAAACTGACATTTGTCCGCCAATTCATCAGTTAAATTGTTTGAAGTGACCGTTCAATATGTCAGATGTTGTCAAATAATTTAAACAGTAAAATTCGCACTGACTCAGATTTGAAGTGCACAACGTGAAGTTTTACTATAAATAAACTGGCTGGAGCTGCACAATTTATTAAGGTACTCAAGGGCCGTGGCAATAATATAATTTTGAAGTGGTACATTTGCCAAGTTTGACACCAAAATTAGAGGTGGTGTACAATGAATCCGCGTACACCCCTATTACTAGAACCGTGTTCGCAGAACGCCATGTAATGTGGTTCGGCGGGAAGACGGAACACGGAGTTGTGGGTCCAGAAGTCAGCCACGTGGTGGAAACTATCTGATATCGGCAGCTATTTTATTCGCAGTAAATTAGCAAGTTCTCAAGTGTGCCACGTGGCAGACACGAGGCAACGAAGTAGTCACATTCTAGTTTATCCCACAGAAGGAACACAACCGCGTTGAGGTTGCCAAGTGGAAGCCGGAACTCCGTTCAGTGGCGATACGTGTAAGCAAAGAGTTCGATGTCGTGAACTTTGTCTAAGCAATGTTAATTAATTTATTTCAAAAAGTAATAATACTGTGGAGTGGAGAGATTTGGGCGGCTCTGAACATCGAGATCTTGAGAGCCGATGATGATGGAATGAGGTGAGTATGNGGAGTGGAGAGATTTGGGCGGCTCTGAACATCGAGATCTTGAGAGCCGATGATGATGGAATGAGGTGAGTATGGAGCAGCACCGGAATTTAAGGGCGGGGGAAAACGGAAGATCTCCAAGAAAACCCGCCAACAATCGGCATCGTCCGACTCGATTCTTATGTGCGAAAATTCGGGAGCGAGCCCGCCGAGAATCGAACCCGATTCGCCCTAGGGGGAAGGCGGATAGTCTGACCANGCGAAAATTCGGGAGCGAGCCCGCCGAGAATCGAACCCGATTCGCCCTAGGGGGAAGGCGGATAGTCTGACCACTACACAACGTCGGCCCCCATAATCAAACCGTATGGCACATGAAAACCAGACTTGCATTCTGTAACTGTGAAGAGTGGGACACGGTGGCCTCAGGCCCAGTAAACCAGCTCTCTGGGGAAAAAAAAGATGTGAAAACTTTCCGCCTGCGTTAAAATTTTCGCGCGGGATCGTGCAAAACAATCCACAAGGACAACCTCACCTTGCGTTGATTCAGCGGTGTCGGAAGCACACGTCAGCTGGCTGGTCTGCTGTCGCTGTGCGTGGCCTCGCTGCTGCGCGGGTCTAATGGGGCAACTGGTGGCCGGCACGCCGCTTCGCTGTGTCGAAACGTCCCGCCCCTTCCGACCGCAAACTTAAGACTGAGCTTCGTCACGTGCCGTTGCTGTCACCTTGCTTTGTGGGGGCGCCACTGTCGAAAATCAGAAGACGTACACACGCGTGTTTCCCGATTTTGACGATATGCAGCGCTGCAGTTACCCTACTCAATATCTTCGCGCAGGAATTCCACCAGAAAATTGACTTTGAAAATTGTTGTTGCAGGAGAAAACTGAAATAAATATAAAAAGAAAAATAAAAAACAATTGTAAATTATTGTTTTTTTGCAATCGAGTTCGTTTATGTATGTAAATGTAGTATGAATCGGGTTGACAATGTCTGGAAATGGGTGCCTCCCCAGGGATCGTCAGCTATGTTTGTGATTGCCGAAGAAGACTACTGTAATCTTTATCCATATCACTCATCTGGTCAAGCTGGTTGTCTACCCGAGAATTTTTTGGTTCGAAACATTTTCTTTGCGAGATAAACCTTTTTTTTCTCTGCACGATGTTTATACGAGTTCTTTAAATTATGGACAGTGAGAATGTACCCGTTGTGGGTGGAAATTCTGAATTATAGTTGCCAATAATTTCAAGCAAAATGAACTCATCAATTCATGTATCCTAAGTTTGTAGTCGAGTAGCGACTCGGAAGGTTATCGCATGTTAATCGTGCTTGTTGCAGTCCATTAACTCGTGAGATGACCAGGTATTTAAAAGGTACATTTCTATGGGATCACAGCAATCACTCCATGGGTGTAAATCGTCACAGTTATTGTTTTGTATTTGCTAGAACATATACGTATTGTTATTTCATTGTGATTGTTTCAAGAATGTTGTATCATATTTTGGGGTAATGGCAAATGCCAATATCGTT
>NQII01003091.1:265253-303697 GCA_002778355.1 Clitarchus hookeri | reverse complement strand
AATAAACTTATATGCCTAGAAGCATATACTTGACCTCCCCTTGAAGCCAAAAATTGTTTGAACATGGAGCGACTTATATTACCAAGCGTAAAGGTAATTTTCAGTAACTTCCTGCAGGGAAATCCGAGGATTTATATTAATTTATTTGAATAGACACACATCTTTTGAATAAATAGATATGCCCATTCGACATCTTTTGTGATTTAATAATGGGTAAGCACCGAGCCTGAGTGCAGTGTAACCCGCAACAGTGAAAATCAGAGNATCTTTTGTGATTTAATAATGGGTAAGCACCGAGCCTGAGTGCAGTGTAACCCGCAACAGTGAAAATCAGAGGGTGCGATTTTTAATGATTAATTACAGTGAAACCTCGTTGTTTCATTCCCGTTTAAGTCGATTTCCAGCATCAGTCGATTTTTTTGGATGGTCCCAACAAATATCCTATATAAACAATGTTAAAGAAACCCGCATGCTACGTCCTTAAATAATTAATTTACCAGCATCCATTGATCAGATATTCTGTCCATTAACAAAAATATGTTATGAACTATTGTTTATCTATGAAAAAAATATCTTAAAACTGGTACTGCCAAAATTCAGTAGCGCCAAGAGCAGGTAAACAGACACTCCCTAACCTCAAATGCTAGTGTACACAACTAGTTAATGTGAAACGTTGCAATTGTTAACAACCATGTAATTTATTTTTGATAATTCAATCACTACTTGGTTTTAAATTACTCACGTCAAAAAACAGGTAAAACATAATAATTGCAGGCATTTCTTTGTTGTCAGCAAACGAAAATAACGCAAATAAAATACGTAGGTATAATGGATGATGTACGGACGAGAACCAAACATTATTGATGGATGGAACGAATTTGAACTTAACTCTGTTTCTACAAAGGAAACTTAATATTTTTTGGGTCAGTATGGTAAATAACCATGTAAATTACAAGCATTAAAGGGGAACAGTATGTTTTATAAAATTACGCTAGTAACTTTTTTTTAAGAGTAATGCAGTGATATCAAGTGTCACACAAGATGGCGAGTGTTGTCATCAGCAGATTTTCCATTTCATTTGGCAAAATTTAAAAACATTTGGCGGGCAACGGAATTTTTAATGGAGTAAAATATAATTTCAAAAAATTTGAATTTTTACATGTCAAACTCAGAAAACTGTGTTAAATTTGCCTCCAAAGAAGAGTAAAAAATATAAAATGCAGCATTAGTATGATGAAGCTATGTACTTTATTACTGTACTTAAATTTTAACAACTTTTAGTGCGTTTCTATTTTAAATAATATTTTTTAATCAATTTTGTTTGATTTTTGCCACTTTTTTTTACATTTGGCAAAAATTTAGTGAATTTTATGTCAACAATCAGCGGAGTTTCGAAATTAAGTGCACTTCCATATTTTATAATACCATATTTGTATTAAATGATTGAGATAAGTTTTTTCATCCAGTATTTAAGATATGCCCACTGTTCATTACAGGCAATCAACTCAGTATACCCAAGGATAAAAATAATTTTTTTTTTGAGGTTAGGTTTTACTTTTTGAGGAGAGATGTCCACATGTTGAGTTTTCCCACATGCTGAGTTTTTTTCAGTAGGTCCCATGAAAAACGAATAAAAGAGGTTTCACCGTATTAAAAGACTGAAGAAATAAATTTTAATCGCCTTATGTATTCTTTTCTGTCTCAAAATAATAACTTTTTTGCTGTGAATTATAATTAATTTGTACTTTAAAAAACAGACATTTGCCAAGCGTGCAAAGTGTGACCAACATTTTGCGAAGTGGAAGAGTACATTCTTTCCCCCCTCCCCCGCATTACATCAACCAACTGACCGCCATGAACACACTGCTTGATTGATAATCTTTCCACACACTCTCAGTTGATAGGGTGCGCGGGACATTCAAAATATACCTTGCATTTGGTCTCTGACTACAATCAATGATAAACGGTATTTTGCAATGATATATCCTTTTTTTTAAACGAGTTGAGGTGTTTTTCTAATGCATTATTTACACAGTACTACTAATACAGTAATACTTTTTTTAAATCCCATTTTTACAGTATTTATTAGCTAACACAGATAATGTACAGCTCTCATTATACTCAATCTGAAGTACAATAAGTCAGAAATTGTATTTTATTGATGTACATGTCAGAACCTTCATCTACTGAAATCCCCCATGTATGTTAATTTTTTGACAGTCCCCTGAAAAACGGTAGATAGGGAGTCAACTGTACCGCTAGAATGAAATTAGTTTTATTATTGCTGTATTTCACCTCCTCGTACAGATACCAAAGGAACAACACAAATGATTATTCATCCCTTTTCAGTGTGCATACATTGTTAAGATATTTACAGAAATAAAATATATATAATCAATTTGATTTATTATGCAACTAATAATAATGATGAAAAAAAATTTCTTGCTACCTTGATTTACTAGGGAATCAAAATATACCAAAGGGAATTTGCTGTCAGCTAGCAATCTAGAAATATTTACACGTGTCCTCCAGTTAATCTGTAATTTGAGTAAATTATGTTAAGAGTTTAGGCATTTCTGCAGAATAATAGTCATTTGATATTAATTTTCTCCCATTTTTTTAGGTTACTAAAATGGACTTTACAACATCTACAGTTGAGATGATGGTATCTGTAAACATACCATTAGAGAAAGCAGACCATCCTGTATTCAGGAACTGGGTGTGCAAGCACGTAGTTGGTGGCAGGAACTTGCCTAGCAGTGATGCTCTTCGTCGGGATTATTTACCACATTTGGCCAAGTTAAGGAAGGAGGAAGTGGTTNACGTAGTTGGTGGCAGGAACTTGCCTAGCAGTGATGCTCTTCGTCGGGATTATTTACCACATTTGGCCAAGTTAAGGAAGGAGGAAGTGGTTACTGTACTAAAATTGAAAAAAGTGGCTATAATGTCAGACGAAACTACAGACAGTTAGGAAGAGCAATTTATGTTGTATTGCTGCCTACAGTGGAGTCCACCTACTCTCAGCAACAGTATTTGGCTGCAGTGACTTCATTGGAAGCAGTAAATGGTATAACCTGTGCATGAGCAATTTTTGATGCATTGCAAGATANGTGGCTGCAGTGACTTCATTGGAAGCAGTAAATGGTATAACGTGTGCATGAGCAATTTTTGATGCATTGCAAGATATGGAAATACGATATGATCAAGTGGTTGCATTTGTCAGTGATTCAGCTTCATATATGAAATATTGTTTTGATGGCCTTTCAATCCTGAACGGATTACTTCAACACGTTCACGTTACGACCCGTGTATTTCAGAATCTCCTTGGTGTTTTGGTCAAACACAGTCTGTCTAATTTGAACCAATTGGTGGTATCTGTAAAGCAGATATTTTTAAATGCAAGAAAGAAATGTTATACTTTTCAGCTTTTTTTTGCTTGCAACAGGAAAGATCCAAGGCAGTTTTTTTTCCCATCCTTGTTGCAACCCGGTGGAACTCGTGGTTGACATCAGCTGAATGGCTTGCTGACAACTGGGCAATCTTGTTTAGTTTTTTGGAGTCGGAGGCAGCAAGGGAGAACAATTTCAACAGTGGGTCGTCACATCTTTAGAGCCTCTGTGAAGAGGAGCTCAGTATGTTGCATGTCCAATCTTTGTTCGTCAAATCACTGAGTTCACACATTAAGCCCTTTTTGGTGAATTGGGAGACTAATTCCATGCCTATTGCATCTGAAGAATATCCCAAACTTCAGTTTTTGAAACTAAGATTACATGTCTTTGGTGAAGGGGTCTTCAGTGATGAAGTGAAGAATGGAATGAACAAACGTAAGTGTCTGCACAAAGGCAAAACCAGTGAGCTGCTCAAGAACACAGCGTATTATTGGCACTAAACGAATCTGCATTTTACTCAAGAATTTTTCCCCCCTCTTACTCAAGAATTTTAGGACATGCTACTCAAGAAATTCTCGGGTCTCTATCCGTAGGTAGGGCCACGTACTTTTCGCAATCGCGAATAAACGACGATAAATGCAAAATCATTACAAAATTTAGTTTTTACGCAAAATATGGCATATCGGACTTTAATGTGCCAAAAAAAGCCACATTCTCCAATAAAATTTTGTTTATAATATTGAAAAGCAAACACGCACTCAAATTTTAACACTAGGTGGCAAAATACCATACTTTGGCATGAATAGGCTGCACATAATTAATTAATTAATTAAAAAAAAAAAAACCAGACAACAAACACCTCCTTAGTGCGCGCACACACACACAAAGTGGGGTGCGACTTATTAACAAGATATTGGCATTCAAATTTTTTTTGCCCCCAAAATAAGTTCAGGAATTTGTCAACATACAGTACATTTAAATGTTTTAACTTAAGTTTCTAAGGGCGTAAAAAAATGAGAACAAATGAATAGCTTTTCACTTGTACAATAATTTGTTCATTCACATTCATAACCAAAATTTCCTTCATTGCGCATGCGTAAAATGTAAACATGTTGGAGCTAGGCCATAGATGCCGCACATGAGAAAACAATTATGCTGCTGTACAAGAGAAAGATATCATACGTAGTTCGCACGCCCGCCGCTGCACCGGACGTGCACATTGATAGACGCCATTTTGTGTAACATGATGTTGTGTTTATGCTTTCTCAAGTCACGATAGCATCTATGGAATAGTATACGCATGACATATATTTGTAAACAGTAATAAAATTTTAAATTATACTGTTGTGTAAGGTTGAAATCATTACTATTTCGTATTTAAAAAAAAGAATAGTTCCTGGTGGTTATTAATACTTTGCTTAGTATAGATTATACACCTAAGTTTGCACTGTATTTATTTGGTATTTACTATTTGTTTTTGCGTGGGTTCTCTGTTACGTGTTAATGTATTTTAAAACCAAGATATTGTTTAATATGACAAAAATTCTTTCCTTGCATGAAAGGGAACGGGAATTTAAAGTGATGGTTTCTTCATATTTGATGAACGAAACAAAACTATGATGTGTAAATACTGCGACAGCCGTGTTGAATGGCAACCCAAAGACACATGCAAAAAACATGTACAAGGTNCGACAGCCGTGTTGAATGGCAACCCAAAGACACATGCAAAAAACATGTACAAGGTAATTCGAACAAACAAAAAAAAAAAAAAAAAGAATTCTACCTAAAAAACAATAGCAATCCAAAACAACTGAGCATTGTTAGCCCAATTGATAGAAGTCAGAAAACGAAACAAAATAAACAAGAGTTTATAATAGACTTCACAAAATGTTGCTCGCAGCCAACATACCTATTGAAAAGGCAGATGATGCGTACTTGAAAAATTGGCTTCAAAAATATGTACCAGGTAAGCATGTAAGTGCAGGGTTTTAATCTATCTGTATTTTTTGTTTATATATTTGCACAGTGATGCACAGAGGATGTCTTCCCACTTTATGAAAAAATATAGATCTTCATAGGTTAACATATTCTAAATGTCCTAAACCGACAATTTTTATTTAGTTCTTTGAAATCTCGTTTCCAATGTAGGGCTACGTGTCAAATTTTTAGGTTCCTTTTTATATTGCTATAAAATATTGATTACAAATATAAACCAGAAAATACAGCAATTTGTCTGAAAATTCCTTACAAGATTGTGTAAATTAGATGGAATTATTAAGTTTTAAAAATAAATAAAGAAGTAGGCCTACCCAATTCTCACTTTTATTTCAGGTTCGGGAGATATTCAAACGGCTCAGGTCCTGAGAGAAAATTATGTCCCGAAAATCGCAGATAATCATTTCACTCAATTAAAGGAGACTTAAAAAAACAAAAAAGTTTGCATCATGTGAGACGAAACTACAAACAGAATGAGGTGTTGCGTATTTTTTGTTTTGATACACGTGCTTTCAGACATTGGTGAACATGTGTGTGCAGGTGGCATAAAAGAACTGGAGAATGATAATGGCACTGAGTGTTCACGAGCAATTTTGTCTGTGGTAGCACAGCATGAAATCAAATATGAAAATGTTGTAGCAGTGGTTAGTGACTCTGCACGCTACATGACTAAATGTATGGACTCTTTGATGGTGATATTTTCCAAAAGCATGGTTCATGTTCAGTGCTGGGCACATGAACTTAACATTGTAGGTAGTTTGTGGAGTGCTGCACTGCCACAATTGAATTCATGTGTTCAAAATGCCAAACAAGCATTTCTCAATGCTCGTATGAGAAAACACAGATATGTATCTTTCCTGAAGAAAAAGTATCTTGGTGGGGAAAAGAAAGCCACCCTCTTCCCAGTACCAGTGATGACCAGGTGGAACTCCTGGTTTCATTCTGTAGAGTACATTGCAGAATATCTTGAAGATCTGATTGAATTCTTTCAGCAAACAGAAGCTGAGAGTAGTGCTAAAAACTATTTCAGCAACTTAAGTATCACCGAGCGTGACATTGTGAAGTGCAATGCACTTTTTTTAGTAGAACACTGCACTGCACTTATTGATAACATTGTGGAACTTAAGCGCTCACAGTACATCCTATGTCACAAATTATACTCGTTATTAGAGCTAGAGAACACCTTTTCGGTAGTTAGCAGAGGCATATTTAGAGAAAAAAACCTCTGCTGCTATTGCTAAACTGCCAACACAGGTTAAGTAGTGTGCAATGAAGAAAAACCAAAAAAATGTGGGTTTTAAGTGTCACTCCAAACTACACAGTCTTAAGGATAGACACTGTGCAAAACAATTTTTGCAACTATTGACCAATTGCTTGGTGTCAGAANTTAAGTGTCACTCCAAACTACAGTCTTAAGGATAGACACTGTGCAAAACAATTTTTTGCAACTATTGACCAATTGCTTGGTGTCCGAAATATAACAAACAACATCGTTGATGAAAAATTGTTTGCATCTGTAGGAAGTCTCCCTTTGCTGAACACACTCATGCAGACAGAATTCCTGCAGCAAATTTCAGGAATTTTGAAAGAAGTGCAAACTACTGATGTCCCTAATGTTTTGCATGGTCTACGTGAGAGCAACATTCGACTTTTGTGTCACAAGCTGTGTCCATGCTGTGGATTCCCACATCAAATGCAGACAGCGAGCGGGCTTTCTCTGCATATGGACACATTTTAACTGATTTGCGGACACGTCTAAAACCGAACAACATTAAGCTAATGCTTGCCAAATACTTTGGTTGGTGCTAACATGTAAATTGACACTGTTCTGAACGAGATATATTTATTTTTGTGATAGGATGTGGTATTCTCATTTTCAAAACTTAGTGGTGAATTATTGTGTGTGTTGTTAAGTTAGCAGACTTAATTTTTTGTGTCTACATATGTTGGCATTTGTTTCAGTGGAAGTGAACTCTGTTTGTGCAAAGTTTTTTATATATATTTCTGTACTGCATCTTTTATATTTTGTAGTGCTGTCAAAATGTAATGATCAGATAATATTTTTTATGTAAATTAATATAAAATTTTTCAGCAGCAAATACATGAAATGTGGAAATTCTGTTTTTTTACGAATTATTTAATGTTTAATTATTTACGAGACACAATTCCATTGTTTTTTGGTTTTTTGCACTGGATTTTCGAACACTCATGACGAACAGTAAAGTTTTTATTTACCACTTTAATGTTTTTAAGTGAATTTTTAAACCGCTTGTAACAGTTTTTTATGACTAAATTTTGAAATTTATTTACCACTTTCAGGGGACCTTATCCATAGGTAGGTAAAGTCTTCAGAAAAGAAAATAAATCTTCAGTATCTTCCCCACTTACACTACCTTCTCCTTTGTTTAATTTATTTAACTGTGAACATATTTTCTCCATGTGATCAGCCATTTTTTTCACTTTGTAACACACAGGAATGTGAATGTGGCTAAAAAAAAACACAAACGAGTCGCAATGAGCAGTATTAAAGTACAACTCGCCTCCACAATGAAGCACTCTCAACACACTGTTACTATTACCCAGCACAAAAACATTGCCCTATAGATATAGCACAATTGACCATTCATATTATCTGTTACAAACATTTCCCATCAACATTACATAATTAAAAATTANTATAGATATAGCACAATTGACCATTCATATTATCTGTTACAAACATTTCCCATCAACATTACATAATTAAAAATTAAGTATGCAAATTTACGACAATCCCTGCTTTTCAGAAATACTAATTTGGCAAAAAACATAGTCTTAGATTCAGGTATATACAGTAATTTCCTTGATCAAGGCCAAATTGCTTTCAAAACATCATTAGCTTGTCAAGTTAACTCGCTCTGTACTTGGAATTTTTTAGCATGTAAACTGTTTCCTAGATGATCTTTACAAGCATTAAGAAACATGTGTAAAAAGAGATTAAATTCCTATTTNCATACCTGCGTCAAATGTCTCTTGCTTGGTAAGCAGGGTCTGAACAGTGGAAAGGTCACGACCATACTCCTCAGAGCGCACGTGCGTTTCCTTGTCAGCAATCCACGACTCCACCACATCTGCCTTCCACATGAACTGCAGGTAGGCAGAGTTGTCCATCAGCTTCGCTTTCCTTCTGGCAGCAAGTGCAGCTAGATGGTCCAGCTTGTTCTGAGGACACACGATACATCAGCACTTAAAACAGTCTCTTGAGGTATCAGAGTCTGTCCACACTTTTGTGCCTTCAGTTATACAAATTATTTCTCCATTCCTAGTTCTTTCCATCAGGAAATATGTAAGAATCAACTTATTATATATAAAAACAGTGAGTTCAAATGNTCTCCATTCCTAGTTCTTTCCATCAGGAAATATGTAAGAATCAACTTATTATATATAAAAACAGTGAGTTCAAATGGTAACAGCTAACTGAAGAATGTAGTCCATTTTTGAAACAAACCTTTGAAAAATCACCCCAGGTGTGACACAATTTTTTGTTTTTCAAAGAAATCATTAGGGATGTGTGAATATTTGAAAATTTCAAAAGTTGTGAATAGTAATTTATGAATTATTCACATTCGAACTTTGAATATCTTATGTGAAAATTGTGAATAATTTACATTCCTGTTTCAAGTCATTATTGGCTTGATTTTTATGTCTTCTCATTTAAAGTAGTTCATTTAAACTTTTATTACATAGTTATTACAGCTAGGCAGTAACTGATCAAGATAACCAATTGTTATGAATTTTTGCAAGTTGATACATTGGCAAATCAACGATCATTATGTTATTGACTTTATGCACTACCAAAACAAAAATTTCTTTGTATTGCTTTTATCCACATACCTCACGGCCCAGTATGACAAATACACATATTTCTTCGGCAATTCAGGGGAAATTACAGCATTTTATTTTTGCAAACACATTCAGAAGTATACAATTTCAATACACTGATGAGGGCACGCGTCAGTGACACAGTGGATATCGCAACTAACAATACCAAAATTGTATCACATCATAGGGTCATAGCTGTGGCATAGACCTAAGATAAGTTAGACTGATTATTCGTCTTTTGCGCATGTACCCAACATTGGCCTACGCCAAACAACTTTTAAAGCCAATGGTCACTAGTGATAAACATATTTTTTTTTTCTGAATTTTAAAAAAGAAGCACTTTTATATAAATATGATACTTCACAAATTTCAATTTAATCAAACGGCATTACAAATTGGTTAGAAAGAGTACACAAACATCTCAAAGCACTTGTTTACTAAACTGTGTTCTAACCCCGAATCCAATCCAAGTTGTTTTTGCTAGCTGTATTGGCAACGAAGCAGTTCAACGTTGATGCATGGAAACTGGTTTTGCGCAGCCCGCGAGACCGCTTCGGCTGCACTGGTAGAGAAGGTGTCAGAGGTAGGTAGCCAGTTCTGATAGAACTCTGGAAGTTCTCGAGAGAGTCGTCAGGAGGATTGTTGCTATAGCAGAGTCTTAGCACAACTGATGCTAAGGCGAGCTACTGGAACAAGTGGCGTTTCTGCCAGGCGTCAGCCCCTATAAACCCCCGGCTGAGAGTTCCTTCGCGTCTCATGCGCTTCGGTTATCTTAGGCCGCCACCCTCAAGTTAGGGTCAGGCAGCAACATTACTGCCATCTCTTGGCGAGGTGGCGGCAGGGTGGTTAGACAGCTGTGCGGTTAGCATCCATCGCTCGCTTAAGGGAAAACTCTTGCATGCCTGCGGGTTCTTCTCAGTGGGATTACAATAGGCGGGAGCAATGACGTGACTTTCTTTTACTATGATGGCGCTGGTCTGGGAGACTGCCAGTCGGAGTTTGATCTCCCTTGGGGCATGTGATGATGTAAAGCCGAAAAAAAAAAGTTGATAGGAAGCGTCACATGTCAATCGCTACCCACACAGAGTCGGACACTCTTCTTCAACTCCTGGTTTCTCCACTCAGTGGGGTTAGCTTGTGGGTGATACGGGGAGGGAATGGTGGGAGGAGGGGGCTAGAGTGCTGCAGAGGTAGGGGTCCATCAAGTCAGCAACCAGATGATTCCACGGCGTGGTGACGTACTGTCTAACACCCCTACTCATTCCATCCCATATACAGCGCTAGTCTATGTCTTGTAGAGTTTCTCGTATCCCCGGGTGTCCAGCTTGGTGGCAATCATGGTGGTGTTGACATCCCCCAGGTCGTAGGGCTGTAGGTACCCAAATATCTTCTGGCTCCCAGGTTCCTGTTTCAGGACCAAACCAATGTATCCCGCAGTTCGTACCGGCGAGGTATGTCAGTGAGTAAGCGTTTCACCTTGGTATCTTGCTGTTGATATAGTTCAAAGAACCTCTGGATCTGTGCGACAAACTCTAATGTAGCCCCTGGGTGGAAGTGGTAAGAGCGCTTGAGTAGCAACGTCACCTCATGAAAGTATGGGAGGGGTATCAGTAGACAGGCGGGAAGGCCCTCCCAATACACTTCTTTCAAAATGCAAGACTGTGGAAAGACTGGGACAGACGCGGTATTTACTTTAAGACAAAAACACAGTATATACATCATTGTCGAATATTACTTGGGGGAACAGTCTTATTTCTTAATTAATAACTGTTAGGTGCAACAATGTTAGAAAAATACCTCACATCAGTTCCTCCACTCCATAAATGTTTCCATCATATGTGTGCAATTTCAGTAACGTAACTTATGCTATCACTGTCGCTACCGTTTTTGCTACTGCTACTACTACTTTGTAGGTACACCAAAATTTGAGAAATCTCCTTCTCCATCAGTCCGTCATTTACCCAATAGCCGTTTACTAGTTTTCCTACAAGATTGCATTGTTTTTTTCCAGTCTGCCGGTGAAATACTGCCTATTGCAGAATGTCCAAGTTCGCAACGTTAACATTTTTGTTGTCAATGCAGGATTTTACCATGCTCCAGATGTACTCTATTGGGTTTAGGTCGCAATGGTATGGCGGTAATGGGATAACTTTGTGTCCTTGGGACGTAAACAGTTCATAGACTGTATACATGGGAGGTTGCTAATTTAACCGAACATTTACAAACAGCTTGCTTTTTCTCTAGTCGGCAGAAAAGCAATGTTATTTATCAGCCAGTTTCTCATGGTAGTAATAGAAGATATAGTTGGAGGTTTGTTCTCACGCACACATGGTATTGAACATTGCGAGTCTCAGGTTTTAGTTTTGGCTTTAAATTTAACTTGGCTTCCTCAATGAAGCCATTTTCATTACCTGCGTGAACTACAATCCATCACTGGCCTGGATGGTTGTTTTTGTACACTCCTGGTACTTCCATCATGCTGCGAACATTTGTTCATAGTGTAATTCGGATGAATCCATGTCTCAACGAATATTACAGGTAATTTACTTTCGCATTGTCTTGTCATTTTTCCTTATAGGTATTTCACTCACGATGTGATGAACTCGTTCCTTTCCATTATGAATAACAGTTTATTTTTGCATGAGCACCATTGCATTGATTGATTTTTGCAAAGTTTCCCTAGTACTTCTGAAATTAATTTCTTTTGCCAACACTGCCCACAAGATTTTAGTGTGGGCATTGTTTACTTCATCACGTAAAACTCTTGCACTTTTCTATGCACCACTCCAGCATCAAATGAATCAAACTGAATTCTTCTGTCTGCAGTTTTCCTCTTCTTACCAGAAGTTGACAATTTTGTTCCATTGCTAGATGCTATACTGCACTCTTAATGAATTTTTTTAAAAATAAACACTTGATTTCCTGTTTGCAGCTGAAGCATGTTTTGTTGCAAACTGAATAGAATTTGTCACATACCNTGCAGTTTTCCTCTTCTTACCAGAAGTTGACAATTTTGTTCCATTGCTAGATGCTATACTGCACTCTTAATGAATTAAAAAAAAAAATAAACACTTGATTTCCTGTTTGCAGCTGAAGCATGTTTTGTTGCAAACTGAATAGAATTTGTCACATACCNTAAAAATAAACACTTGATTTCCTGTTTGCAGCTGAAGCATGTTTTGTTGCAAACTGAATAGAATTTGTCACATACCACCTTCCTTTTCTTTATTGCAAAACTGAATTTTCACTTCTAGCAATTTCTCTAGATTTGCTGTGCAAATATCACAATAGGTAAATAAAACGCCCCAGTGCAAACAAACACAAGTTAATGAAAAACAGTTGCTGATCTAGCAAAGACAACAAATATGTATATTTCAAGTCATATTACGACATACAATGGTGGTAAAACTTATAACTTGCGGGTAAATGAGCGTGACACGAAACTGGATGGTAAAAAACTAAATACAAGTTGCCACAACTTGTAAATACTGACATTGTCCGCTACTGAAAGCGGACAACCGTGTCGTAACACACACAATCGCATCGGTGCTAACGGAGGAACCAGCGCAGTGAGTCAGTGTATGGTTACATCAACTCAGAAGTGTATACCAACCAGCATCAATGGCGGAACCACCATAATCGAAGATATCTTGTTCGACTTATAAGAGGAAGTTTGGTAACACTGTAACTATTTAAATGTTTGCATATGGCACACTATACCCCCCTAATAATTTGTGAAAGGGGAAATGTTATCTCAGAGAGAATTGCAAGGACATGTGAGAATTTAGATGCACTAAAATGGGACACGTTTTTCCTGAAAACAGTTTGCACTAGTACTGGCACACTGCATAATTAAGAGGGTAATTTTAATATTTATTTTAATAGTTTAATGTGTAAGATCTCGTATTGGAACATTTCGCACCACTGTAATAAAACGGCCCCAGCAGTTCCGGCATTTTTGCCCCTAACTTTAAAAACTTAAATTACCATGAACAATACTTTTTATTATAGAAAGATTAATTTAATGGCTTATTTTATGTTAGAGTGTGCAATGTAGACCTATGTTTATTTTCAGTATTTTTACATTAATGGGTTGGCTTACCCTTTTTAACACATAATTTGAGGCACCAGACCCACTGAACGTGTCAATCTCAGCTCTGTTCTACGAGTGTGATTGTGTATATAAAGCAGTGAAGCGAATGCTAGTGTTTTTCTTTATAGAGAACCCACTCCACGTAAGTGTTTCAGGACCTGGCACACTCCAAGCAAACTTTCAGTCATTTAGTTATCATGCTTAAAGTGTATTATGTTCTTCAGGAGCGTAAGGGGTAAGCTCTATCAGCTCCTCTCATCTGTGACATGCACTTAGTGGCAGTGTAGAGGGATGTCGCCAAGTGGCCGACAGCTGCACCTCTGTTTTAAAGGACACTCGTACTCATCCAAGTTAGTCTGGTAGATGAGTTGGTGACCATTACCTCACTTTCGTTAATATTATGTACCAGGGAAAGTGTTCTGATTGGATGGGACACTGCAAATCCATCCGCAACATTATCTCCGCCTGCACGACTCGAGCCACGTTAACACAACTTTACAACGGACGTGACTACACACAGGTAGTAGATAATGCAACTTACTGGCTATTGACTGGGAGATGAGACAAAAAGGAGTGTAGGGAGGGGTGATGTGTGTAGAGAGAAGGAGAACATTAGTCCACATTTTCCCTGGGGCTTCACTAAAGTTTGTCGCACCCTACGTGTCTAGGCGGGTGGTGGGGGTCATCCTTTCCCAATCCTCCTTTTCTTTGGGTCCTTCTTGGTAGTCGGGCTGTGGGAGAGACCATAGAGTAAATCATTCATCCTCTCCGGACAATGTTGGACTTAAAAATTCGAATTTGGTTAAAAACATGGCCAGCGACTAGGTTTCACCTCCATGTTTAATAGACTCGTGGAGCCATTTGAGGACTTTGCTACTGTTCCATTATCAGGTATCGCCTTCTGGCGGACACGCGGAACGGTCGGTTGTAGACGGGCATATCGGTGGTGGGTCAAATCTCATGCTGGATACTGTGTGTCTGGCGTAGCAAACCTCCTTTGCAGAAAACTCCAGAATGATCATCCAATATTAGACGAAGCTAGGCGAATTTTGGATCCATGAGTTGATAGTTAATTTCTTTGGGTGCAATTGAAAGAGTGGAAAACGTGAGGGGAGGGCGGGATTGCTGCGTCCGGCCAGTGTTCCCAGTCACAGTCACCCTGTTTTTATTGCCAATATACACTGAAGAACAAAAAAAACTGGTATAGGCGTGCGTACGCAAATAACAGAGGTATGGAACCAATCAGAGTAACGCAATGCAGTCGGCAGCTACATCGATTACTGCTGCTACAATGGCAGGTTATCAAGATTTAAGTGTGTTTGAACGTGGTGTTATAGTCGGCGCACGAGAGATGGGACTTAGCATCTCCGAGGTAGCGATAACATTTGGATGTTCGCGTACGACCATTTCACGAATGTACTGTGAATATCGAGAATCCGATAAAACATCGCATCTTCTACATCGCTGCGGACGGAAAAAGATTGTGAATGTGAAAGAACGGGACAAACGACAACTGACGAGAATCATTAAACTTGACAGACGTGCAACCCTTTCTCATATTGGTGCAGATTGGATTTGTGAACTGCCCTGCAGGATTCATGGTGTGAATTGCCTCCTGCATACCTTCAGACATTAGTGGAGTCCATGCCACGTCGTCTTGTGGCACTTCTGCGTCCTGCTCGGGGGGAGGGGGGGGGCGTTACACAATATTAGGCAGGTGTACCAGTTTTTTTTACTCTTCAGTGTAGATCCATTGCTGGCAGTGATCAATGATGCACTGTTGTTTACGTAGCCATCGCTGACCGTGATCAATGATGCACTGTTGTTTACATAGCCATCGCTGACCTAGTATTACCGCCTTGGTAATATTCGGTGAGACTACGAATTCGGCGGAGTGGTCTTGACGGTATATCCCTACTGTCAGAGCAGCCCGCCCGTCGACCTTAAGGGCCTGGTCGTGTTGTGGTTATGTGCAACAGTCTGTTTTGTGGGAAAAGTGAAGCTTGTTGTACAGGGGATAGTCACTTCTTCTAAAGTTCCCANCGTTACACAATATTAGGCAGGTGTACCAGTTTTTTTTACTCTTCAGTGTAGATCCATTGCTGGCAGTGATCAATGATGCACTGTTGTTTACGTAGCCATCGCTGACCGTGATCAATGATGCACTGTTGTTTACATAGCCATCGCTGACCTAGTATTACCGCCTTGGTAATATTCGGTGAGACTACGAATTCGGCGGAGTGGTCTTGACGGTATATCCCTACTGTCAGAGCAGCCCGCCCATCGACCTTAAGGGCCTGGTCGTGTTGTGCTATGTGCAACAGTCTGTTTTGTGGGAAAAGTGAAGCTTGTTGTACAGGGGATAGTCACTTCTTCTAAAGTTCCCAGTAGCAACAGAATCTAGTAGGGCAAGTGTCCTATGCCCAATGATTTCCACCACTATGTGCGACGCTTCCGGTGGGTCGCTTTTTTCAGCTAGTCTTTGGAGGAAGACTGGCCCATGGTTCCTGGTGGTGGTGACCCGCTGCACCCCGGCTGCAGCGTTTCCCGCCTGGTTGGGTCCTTTAACCTCTGTTCATCTCTGCGGGGGGTCTG
The DNA here is from genome assembly GCA_002778355.1 of Clitarchus hookeri. Lineage (NCBI taxonomy): Eukaryota > Metazoa > Arthropoda > Insecta > Phasmatodea > Phasmatidae > Clitarchus > Clitarchus hookeri. The sequence continues at coordinate 287,764 of NQII01003091.1, read as the reverse complement.
CAAACTTGTTGTTTCCCCTTTCCCACCCGCCAAGGCCAGCCCACTTGATTCAGCAATCTCGGTTAAAGTGCCATTCCGGACAGAATCAGCAATTAAACAGCGTCTAGGTTTGAGGGGAAGGGGGAGGGTTCCCCCTTCGCTCGGGCTGCTTATCGGTCTTCTGGCTTTTACTGGCACGTGTCTTGTCTAGCAGGGCTTGTGCCTAACAATTTCTTTCTGTTTCACGCACCCTTAACACAGCTGCCCCCACTCAATGATAAACTCACTGTATTTATTCCACCATTCGGAGGCTTTTTCCCTTAATTGCTTCTATGTCCTCCCAATCCATTACTTAATTGGAACCTAATTATCACGCAGTTCCCTTTCGCAGTCTAGGGTAATCGTTATCAGGTCTTCCGGCAAACTCCGGAAGTTGAGGCCCGTCGCAACCCCGAGTAGTTGTTATGCAATGGCGAATGCCAGGATTATCAGGTCTTTATTCCTCTGCACGTTGGCAAACCTCACACCTATACACGAGGCCTGGTCTTGATGCAATGTGATGATAAGTCTACACACAGACAATGCATTGTCCCATATTAATTCCTTGCCCAGCACAAGTAAGCCAGCTACAAAATGCAGTCTGGTGGGTTTGGCAGTCATTACACCTGAACTGTACTCCATCTGTGTACCTGAGCATGTCTGTTCATTCTAAAGAGAGGTAATGGAAGCTGTGTTGGCAGTGTGCGCAAATGATATCTACCCCCGTGCCAGGGCAAGTTGCTAAATGGCACATTTCGAGTTGTTCAGTAGTGGCCTCAGCCACGGTGTTTAATGCATCTCCTTGGTCGGCTATGCTAGCTTCTGTTTCTGGCATCTAGGCTTGTTACAATTGAGAGCCGCGGGGTGTTTTCAGACTCCCCGAAGTCTGGCTGGTTTTCGGGTGGACGCCAGGCTTGTTTAACTGGATCTCGGAGTCGTGCTGACCTAGTTCTACTTCATTACTCTAGTTAATTAAGCGCTGTTGCCCCTCGTTGGGCGCCACGAAAACTCTTAACGTGTGGTGTCCGTGATTCACAGGGACGTCACAGTAGGACTAGTTATTGGTGAGTCTGTCAAAGACACGGCTGGCTGTCAAGATTGACTTATGGTTTGTTCACTGGAGCCCGCCTGGTATACAACCTGGGGCACGTGGCTTAGCGGTTTGGTACAAAGTCTGGAGCGTGCTGAATAACCTTGGGTATTACTGCAACTGGTTTAGCTTTGACAGGAGTCGCCTGGGGTAGCTCCTGGCTCTTCTTCAGCTGGGGTTGGCTCCTGCTGGAGTTCCGTGCCCAGGTTCAGACGAAGGTGGTGCTGCGGCTGGTGATGCAGGTAGAGGCCCAAGGAGGGTTGCTGGCCTGGCTGAAGTGGTACCACGGGTTCGCAAGACCCTGTGGTACGTTGAGTTGTCTGTGGAGGGCGACGATGATGGGATGCGGTTCTCGGATGGTCTAGAATGGGGGCTAAAATAAGGAGGGGAAGAGAGCTGGGAGGTGAGGCCTCTCATCTGTCAGGTTGCNGGGTGTTATGCTGCAGAGTGCAGTTGGGGCTGGGTTACAACCCAAGTTAAGCTTGGAGTTGGTAGCTGCCTTTCTAATACACACCCTGGTACCACTCCTATGGGTGTATGTAGGTAGGTTCTACAGTCGACCATGCAAGAGAGGAGCAGGCGACTAAGTACCCTAACTAAGTGTTGAGCCAAGTGAAGGGTGAGCCAACCTTAGTCATACTCAAGTACTCTAACCAGCAACAGTTCAGCGAGGTGGTTAGAGTGGTGGGTATACCCCGGGAGTACGATACAGACAACGGTGTGGACCAAAGGGGCCAGACCTCCAGACCCACTCTCTGACTCTTTCCGGTGACAGTTCAGCATGGTGGATGAGTGAATAGACTGGACTGACTAACCGCCTTGTGGTTGTGACCTAATGGTTGGGGCTCTACCGTACTGCACACCAGGTGCACAGTATGGGTGGCCATCTAATGTGTATTGTTTTGACATACATACACCCGGTTAAAGGAGCCCTCAGTTTTACACTAGGTTCGGAAAATAGATAAGGAATGCCGCGGACTCCTGCTCTTCCCTGATGGGCTGACGTCTAAGAAAGTTGGAGTTACAGCCACCCTTAGCAATGAGTACTCTGAAGTTAATAGAAGAAGTATTTACTCAGAGAGGAATAACACAGTGGCCCGCACTAACTCCTAATATACAAAGAACAGTTAACCTACGCTAACCAGGTGAATGGGACCTGGGTGTGAACTAACAAAGCAGATGCTGCTCGGTAGCTATTATACTGGCTAACCCTAACTAACTCGCTGCATGTCCAGAAGGGACTCTGGTACCACTGCCCGAAGGGTAGTGGGTGTAGAAAAGGGGTGTTGACTTCTTCGGGGTCTTCTGGTGAAGGTCTTTAAGAGCGTCTGGTAGATCGCAAAGTCTGTTTTAGTAGAAAGCTCCAGCTCTGGAAGTGGTGGAGCAAGCTGCTGAGAGAATTAACTGCCATTCTGCGGCTGTGCACAGCCTGCCCGCAGGCTCTCTGAGATGTGGGGGTAGCGGGGTGACCTCCTCCCGTGGGCGGAGCTGCACACACTGGTGTCATCTCATAGTTTGTGGTGAAAGCAGGCATCTCTGTCATGTGGGGTTGCATCTGCAGCGTGAGCTTAGGAGCTTAGTTGGTGCGCTAGGCTGGCTTCTATCACATGAGTCTACCACAAGTGTTGGCATGACGTCTGATAATAAGGCGAACTAACTTGACTGTCTTTATCCGTGAGTGTCACACCGCATCTATAAGTGTGGTAGACTCTGGATGCAAGTTGTTTGATGTTGACACCCCTACTGGGTTACGTAATTCCATGTGTAGATGAGGCGAAGTCGTGTTTATTTTTACTTATGAAAGAGTATCACGCGTCAACGTGACATAGCTTGACTGAAACTATCAGTCATCAAGTCTGACACAACTTCAGTGCAGATAGCCTTTGTGACTAAACATATTAAGATTGAGATGCAAGCCTTTTGGATAGGACAATGTGAGCCCTTCAGATTAATTTAAATGGGTCCTACATAGTCAATATCTCAGTGGTGTGATAAAGGTTTCAAAGATACATAAAGTAGGCACTGCCTCCCTTGTGGCCAGTTGCCTGCCGTAATGCAAGAGTCTAGTCCATTCGTACAACAGAAGATAATGCGCGAGTTGCGAATGTCACTCACACCGGTAGCGCCTGAAAACTTTCATTTTTTAAAAATAACATTTCGAACTAACCTAAAATATACTAAGTTATTTTCGTCAGTGTGAGGGATTAATCATTTATCAAGTTACCACAATGATGTACATTTCAAACTAGGTACATAAGTTTGATATGGAACATATTTAAGTGTGCGTCTTAGATTTTTAAGTGGAGTTGAAATTAAGCTTAGTCGTCCAGCAGCATTTACATGGAGGAAAAGACAAAACATATTTTAAAATAAAGTAATGAAGAAGCCATTAATTATATTCTTTTGAATCCTTAATAGGGTTGTGAGAATATTTGGTATACCAAACCAAAAATGATGTNGAGAATATTTGGTATACCAAACCAAAAATGATGTTTATTTTTGTTTTGGTAAGAAAGTTGGTTACCAAAAGTTGTAACCAAACGAAAATTCTTGATTTCGATTAATCTTCAGGTGTTTAATGAATGCATATAGTGTACCAGCAAAGAAAATTTTTGCCTGTAAATCATCTTCTTTGTTTTCAATATTTTATAACAGAAATAATTACATGAAACAAAAATTTAAATGTTGGCAAGACACCCTGTGGCAAATACTCCATATCCTACATTTTTTTAAAATTTATTTTGCAGCGAATTTGTTACAATGAATAACTTGCTAAAATGTTACGAAATTCGTTAATCTTTCATTAAGGCTGATTTCTAATGGAATTATTTTTCATTTTGGTTTCAGTCACATGAAAGTTCATAACAAATCTTTTGTTTTAATTTGATGNAAGACAAAACATATTTTAAAATAAAGTAATGAAGAAGCCATTAATTATATTCTTTTGAATCCTTAATAGGGTTGTGCGAATATTTGGTATACCAAACCAAAAATGATGTTTATTTTTGTTTTGGTAAGAAAGTTGGTTACCAAAAGTTGTAACCAAACGAAAATTCTTGATTTCGATTAATCTTCAGGTGTTTAATGTATGCATATAGTGTACCAGCAAAGAAAATTTTTGCCTGTAAATCATCTTCTTTGTTTTCAATATTTTATAACAGAAATAATTACATGAAACAAAAATTTAAATGTTGGCAAGACACCCTGTGGCAAATACTCCATATCCTACATTTTTTTTAAATTTATTTTGCAGCGAATTTGTTACAATGAATAACTTGCTAAAATGTTACGAAATTCGTTAATCTTTCATTAAGGCTGAGTTCTAATGGAATTATTTTTCATTTTGGTTTCAGTCACATGAAAGTTCATAACAAATCTTTTGTTTTAGTTTGATGNGTTCTAATGGAATTATTTTTCATTTTGGTTTCAGTCACATGAAAGTTCATAACAAATCTTTTGTTTTAGTTTGATGAGAAAAAGTCACATTTGCACAACCCTAATTCTTAAATACACTTTTAGGGCAATTAAAAAAAATATATACATCATTCTCATAACTTTTCCTCACTGCAATAATACCATTTTTAGAAAGTCTTGTTTTTTGCATTAAAATTTATATAAAAAAAAAAAAAAATTATGACTTTGCACTGCCTTGGAAAGTAGTTATATACTTTTTTCTGAAATCCTCAAATTTTAGTTAGTAAGTCTGCAAAATTAACAGAGATATTGCATGCTTTATGAGAAAGCTGTGACAATATTTCTAAGGAAGTGCACTTTGGAAAAGGGGGCCTCAAAAACACTGAAACATTGGGAAGGGGAAATTACTTATCTTAATCAATAAAAGGATTGACTGAATAAAGTATTATCAAACCGTGAGAATGTGTCAAAATAATTATTTTTGAACTGGTATGGAATGACCTACCATTTAAATGNGACTGAATAAATTATTATCAAACCGTGAGAATGTGTCAAAATAATTATTTTTGAACTGGTATGGAATGACCTACCATTTAAATGTAATGTGTAACTTTGCCGTTAAAACCATGCAAAAACGGCCCAACTCAAATTTTAAAGCAATTTTTGCATATAGGTGCGGGAGTGGGCCAGAATCAGTCCAAAAGTAAACAATTCCTCCAATGTAGCAACCATTTTGCTGGGAACCATGGAAGGTTGTATTTAGAATTTAACTACCATTTTTTGACAATATAAAAAAATGTACCATATTTACTTGTGTACAAACCCTCTTTATGCATAGTCCACCCTCCCAAATTTTAACTGGAAAATTAACAAAAAATTAATATTTCCGGTATAACCCCACCCTTTATTTATTGCTTCAAGCGCAATGACTCCAAGTTCTAGATGACAACTAGACCACGCAAATTTAATGTGTTAACAAGTTAGCTGTCTTAAGCTCCGCTGTCCTTGTGTGCTGGCTTTGTGACTTGTGAGTGTGTGCGGACAAGCTGCACCATTATCGATGGCGTAAACACTGTTGCCATTGTGCAAATGGGCAATGTTGCCACCTCTTAGCCATGTGACGAGTACGGTAGTTTCATGTTGTTGCCTTGCCACGTGGTGGTACCAAAGGAACAGTTATACCCAAGTTTGTGTTACTGGTACACATGGTGCAACAATAGGGAAGAAACATAGTTTCACAGCTGAATTTAAGCTAAAAGTGCACAGTAACTACGGTAAAATAGATTGAAAAGTAATTGTAATTGTGAATATTAATTTAATAACGCCACCGTCATTCAAGGTATTCAGAACAGTAAATCTATTCTCTACATATTTGCGTGTATGCGCGTGAGAGAGAAAGCAGTGGGTCGAACAATTTGTATCATAGCAGCCTTGTTATTTTTATCAATTCCGCAGCAGGTACTTTGAGTGTATTGTAATTCATAACTTATTGAGTTGCATAATTTTTTTAAGCAATTTTGTATTGTTTGCTTTCATTTTTATATAATTTTCATTGAGTTAACGTTCTGATAATAGCAAACAAAAATGGCCAGATATGGTACAGTACATGAAAAAGAGATTGCTTAGTGTACAGTCCTCCTTCCTTCCAGAAGACAAACATATTCTTAAAATAAGGAAGGCTGCACGCAAGTAAATACGGTATATAATGAAAGAGAAATATTTCTGGCCACAATAGGTTTTATCTCAGACGGTGATTTTTTACAAACTTTGCAAAATAATCACAATAGACGTAATTAAAAAATATTATTTTAACTATTACAAATTTCAGAAACGTGCATTTGTTTGGTTTGACATGAAACATCCGTAAAAAAAAATACCTGAAGCTGTTGGCAACGCTGGGCAATACTATCCGAATGGTGATTGCCTGCAGCAACTAGTGCCTTCCCATCTGCTGCAATGTCACCACAGCGATCACGGTGGGCTGCAAAGTCTGTCTCAAAGGCATCATGCTTTTTAAGCAGACCTTGCACTGCGGCCATGGTGTCCCCGTAGTCTTCGACAGACAACAGCTGTTGCTTCTCACTGATCCATGCTTCCTCTTCTTCCACCTTGGCCAAGAACTGCTGATACACGTGCGACTCATCAAGCTTTTGGCCGCGAGTTGCAGCCAGCTGCTTCAGCTCCGCCCATGCCTGGTTCAGCAGCTTCAGACGCTGCAAGCACAAGCTATTAGCACTTCCGACCAACATACTGTATTACCAAACATCATCACACCCATTGTAAGCAAGTCAACATATATTGAGACCAGCATGAAGTTCATTGAATGTAGACCTGCCTATATATAAACTTCCAACTGATTACTAAAAAAAAATTCACAAAAAATATATTTACAATACATTACTTTTGGTTTGCAATAACAATATACATGTATATTGCAACACACACACAGATATGTTACTCGTGTGACTTTAAACCCCCAACCGCTCAGATCCCCTTGCTACACTCTAAGTTAACCAGATGCCAGAGCAATTGGCATGGGAAGGAAAGGAGAAGCAAGCATGCCCCTAACAGAGTGCCGATACCATACGTTCATGTTTACCTCCCTGTGATACAGCCAGGGATGACTGGATAACCACCCACCGCCACCCCCATTAGGACATTGCTCTGCACAGCTCCAGCTCTATGAGGAATGGCTGTCAATGCACACACCCCNCTGCCACCCCCATTAGGACATTGCTCTGCACAGCTCCAGCTCTATGAGGAATGGCTGTCAATGCACACACACCCTAGCACAGCCCCAGCACATCATAGCTCCTATATATTGAGTTGCTGGCTGCAAATGTGACAGTTTATCTCCAGNACCCTAGCACAGCCCCAGCACATCATAGCTCCTATATATTGAGTTGCTGGCTGCAAATGTGACAGTTTATCTCCAGTGATGACCACCTACAGTTCTCTCTCTTCCTCTTGAGTATGAAAGGAAGCACCTTAAACTAGTAGCAAAGCTGAGTGGGGATGCAGAATTAAGTCAACTCGGAATTCGGTCAATTCCGGATTTTGTGGTACCTATAAAGGAATCAAGGTAACTAGGAATTGACTCAACTCCAGATTTTGAGGTACCCCATTTTTAACATGAAAATCATACCGGAAATATGTCAACTGGAGTTGACTCAACTACAGATTTTCAACAACCAACTTTCATACACAAAATTTTTACCGGAATTAAGTCAACCTGGAACTGACTCAACTCTNTACAGATTTTCAACAACCAACTTTCATACACAAAATTTTTACCGGAATTAAGTCAACCTGGAACTGACTCAACTCTAGTATTTTTGCATTGCTATGCATTTCAAGACCTACAGAAATTATGGCAATTGCAATTATGTCAACTTTAGTTGACCATATTCCGGATAAATTTTAGTACTGCCCCTTAGTTGGGATGCGGAAATAANTGCAATTATGTCAACTTTAGTTGACCATATTCCGGATAAATTTTAGTACTGCCCCTTAGTTGGGATGCGGAAATAAGTCAACCCAGAATTGACTCAATTTCGGGTTTTATGGTACTCCCGGCGGAATTTAGACAACCTGGAGTTGATTTAACTCCGAACCTGGATTTAACTCCAGATTTTATGGTATCTTCTAATTGACAAGTAAATAATCCCAGAATAGAGTCAACCGGAATTGAGTTAACTCTGTATTTGCAACAACCTCTTTTCAGACAAGAAAAGTATATCAGAATTTAGTCATCAGACCATTGATGGATTCTTTATGTTAATATTTGCTAATAGAATCCAGCATTAGATGCAGAGTTACACTTCCCTGCTATTTTCTAAGGGAAGATACCATTCATTAATTTTAATTAATTGTTAACACCCTCTGCTGAAGTAGACATTATGCTTCCTAAATTTAATATAAGTTTTTCTCTTTAGTTTTGAAATTTGTTTGGTAATTCAGTTTCCAGTCAGCAGAGCAGTAGTCTGTATAATTTACATGTTTCTGCGAGATTACTGCATTTATTTTGATGGCTTTATAGTAGGGATGGGTCGGTTCGGTTCTTCGGTTCCAATTTATACCGGTTCTTGAGGTTTGACTCGGAACAGGTTTTAGNTCGGTTCGGTTCTTCGGTTCCAATTTATACCGGTTCTTGAGGTTTGACTCGGAACAGGTTTTAGGTTAACAACAATTACTCGGTTCTTGATTCTACACAGCAATGGCAAAACTCCGTTGTTACAAAAATAACTACGGTATTTACTCATGTATAGCGCGCCCTTTTTTTCGCAACATAAAGGAAAAAATTTCTGGGGTGCGTGCTATACACGGGAAAACAATTAAGGAGTTGTAGTCGGTAACTGTCTGTTATCTCATCTCTCCATCATTCTCTTTATCTCTCAGCCCCCCCCCCCCTTAAACAAAACACTGCTAGCCCATCGATACATTCCTCCAAGTCTTCTTTGTTTGGCATGAAGGACGTGGACCATGAGTAAGAGAGGAAGAAGAGACCTTTTTTTAGAGGTGTCACATTCCAGCACGGCAAAAAAAAAAAAACAGGGCGTCACTGCATAAAAGGCGCAAAAAGAAGGGCTGGCCAGTCACCATAAAAGAAGCAAAAAAAAAATAAAAAGATAAGGAATCTGGCAGCTCACCACAGCTGTTGACATTTTAACGAACCTTTGTAGGTTACCTTTATCGTACAGCACGCCACAATGTTTTGGTTTTAGGGCCATGAGTTATTTAATTAAAGTAGTTTCCAAACATATCACAATCACCATATATTAATGTAAAAAAATAATCATTTTTTTACATATTTACTAACCTTAAATAAATTTAATACAACAAGTTTATCTGTATACATTAAAACTTATCTTCACACTTTGTTATTGTTCAATTCTTCCATATGTTAAATAAAACATTTAATGAATTTTACCTGCTTTGGTTTAATAAAGTTGCAAGCAAAAGGCAAGTATTCAAAATAGAACCGAATACTGGAACCAATATTTAAATTGTAGAATCGGCACCGGAACCGGAATCGACATTTTTTGTTATTCGACCCATCCCTACTTTATAGTTTTCACTTTCGTGGTCTCAGATTTTACTGTGACAATAACCATAACAAATACAACACATCGTTATCAAAAACACTGTAGTAATTAGTGCGAGAAACATACATGATCTTGACGAGAATAAGACAGAAGAGGAAAAAGGGGGTTGATGTAGAAAATGTCTTCATTTCTTGTCACCCCATAGCCACATAAAAACATAAGTACCATTCATACCTCGGTTTGCAGCTTATTATTTCTATTCCAATTCAGAGAATCATCAATTATAGTCTGTTCACGATAAAGTGAGCACTTTTGGGGCCCTAGCTACTTTTTTACTTGAGCCATTTTTTATCCTTTAACCATTCTTTAAAATAAATATTGCCATTTAAGTAATAAACACAGTATGTATATTCTAACGCACTTGGAAGTTAATGTCTAAGGCTAAAATAAAATATATTTATAGACTACCATTTTAAATAAGGGGGCTTTCAAAAGTGCTCACTTTACTGTGAATACTGTATCTAAAAGAATGAGATAAAATGAAGCAAATTAAGAGTTTATTCAAGAAAAACATCACTTTCACAATTTTTACTTTGAAACAAAAGAACTAAAAGTACCCATATGTTCGTCTGTGATGGGGCGTTAAACGGCTGAACTATTTTTTCTTTCTTCAATAGCTTTTGGTATAAATACATATTTTTAATACAAGTCACGCAGTAAAAGACCTGAAATCCCGAAACTGCAATTTTCATTTTGCTTTGGTATGTATCAGACTTTCAAAATACACTTTTGTTTACATTTAGCGGCAAATTTATGACCGTATTCTGCACACGTGTGCTGTACTGAAAAGTATAGGAGTAGTCACCTACTGTGATAAACTTTAGTCATGTACATTCATTATCGCTTGTGAACGAAAATTGACTAGCAATTAATGAATGCACGCATGGACATAAGACAGGATGTATCATTAAAGTTTGCTGGCGAAATGTGAGTACAACGCCTGTTCATTCCAAACTTCACTATATTTAGTTGCGTGAGTTTGAATAAATCACAAACGCCAAAATTTTGCGGTGTTTTTTTACCCACGTAAAAGTGTATGCTACTTGTAACTTAACAGCCTGAAGCTTCACATACATGGTTAGTTAGCATTGGTATACTTCCAGTATTGTATACAGATGACACTGAAATCATATGACGACCAAGTGAAGTGTTCCTGAATTATATGTGCACATGTTAATTCTTTAACTATTTTCTAATAAGGCACATAGTTTCTGTTTGTGTGTGTATACTTTAGTCCATTCTCCTGACAGTAACCTTCATTGGTGATTTGATATAAGCATCAAGTTCTCTGGGTTATTAAAATACACAATTTGTTGTGGCATCTATGTAAATATTTTTAACAATGTTGTATGTATGAATGATGCTGCATAAAATTATTTTGTATAAGTAACATACAAACATGATTTTAGAGAAGCAATTGTCCACTGATTTTATGCAAGATGTGTTCAGGAGATATTAGGATTATAAACAGAAGGTTTGTGTGTTTTATAAATAACTGGCTGTGCCAGCAGCTCCGTTCGCGTGGACTAAAGAATTATTGTTTAAGTTTTTATTAAATGAAGGCCCCCCCTCCCCCCTTCTCACACCCACCTGCTGCCGCCATACGGTCAACCGACTCGCGAAAAATTACTTTTTCCCAAAACTTTTGATATCTCTTAAAGTATAGGCGGGAATTGTATGCTGTATGGGGAAACAACACCTTGAATTTTACGTATTTATTTATTGAGAAATTTAAAGGTAAAAACGCTTATTGGTATTTCTCTGTTATAGATAGATACATGCTACCGTGGAGTTTTTTAAAAGTCTTTTTATTCTAAACAATTATTTACCACATGATATTGTTCCATCTTTAATGGTTTAGACAGCATATTGCAATAGCGCGCTGACGGGAAAATTTTTTCCGACTTGATTCACTATTATCGTCACTGCTTATTCCTTTTGTTACTTTATGTAACAAAATATATACTTAAACCTGGCCAGAAAACGTAGCTATGAANAAAAAAAAACCCCCCCCCCCCCCCACACACACACAAATCAGATATGTGGTTCTTCAGTGATAAGTGCACTAACAGACTAACTAACTAACTAACAGACAGACAAGACAAACAGACAAGGCAAGACAGACAGACAAACAGACAGAGACACGTTGAGTTTTATAATATGTATAGATTTATTCCGAAAAAGTTACGTGTTTAGAATGTATGAAATGTGAGGAAAAGTAAAATAATTAAACTGTAACAAATTTATCTGAAACATCTATGGCGACCAACTTGTCTTTACATTATTTCTGNCACCCCCCCCCACACACAACACAAATCAGATATGTGGTTCTTCAATGATAAGTGCACTAACAGACTAACTAACTAACTAACAGACAGACAAGACAAACAGACAAGACAAGACAGACAGACAAACAGACAGAGACACGTTGAGTTTTATAATATGTATAGATTTATTCCGAAAAAGTTACATGTTTAGAATGTCTGAAATGTGAGGGAAAGTAAAATAATTAAACTGTAACAAATTTATCTGAAACATCTATGGCGACCAACTTGTCTTTACATTATTTCTGNAAAAGTAAAATAATTAAACTGTAACAAATTTATCTGAAACATCTATGGCGACCAACTTGTCTTTACATTATTTCTGAAAACAGTGAGGTCATTTTAACCAGTTTCTATTGTACCTGCTCTATCTCTGGTACTCCCAGGTTAGACACGTCCATGAGCTTCTCTCCCGCCTCCTGGACAGCTTGTATTGCTGGTTCATGGGACCCCAGCTCTGCTTCCAGGCGTTTGTGCTTCTTCTTCAGGTTCTGGACACCAGTTAGGTCTCTGCCATAGTCGTCTGAGCCCACCAAAAGCTTCTTCTCTCTATAAACACATGCTGCATTAGAATTCACCACTGAATAAAATATCACATCTCTAATGGTCTGCTTGCACAGGAACAGTTAGGACAATCATTTGTTGTTATAATTCTAATATTCAGATTGCATAGGATGAGAAAGGAGAATCATACAGTAAAACCAGGGGTTTCAATAATTTTACTGTTATTTCCGTAAAATCAAAATTTTCCACTGCTCCATTAAAACATATGCAATTAAAATGAATTGCCTCGTTGAATAACCGTAAAGCAATGCCGCCACACATAAAACGTTAAACTAAAGTCCTCCCTCTCATGTTTTCCCATTTAAACAAACTAAACACAGTACCAACTATAATATCCTATATGAGTATGGGATTAGAGTTCATGTTCAATTGTCTTTAGCACAAAAATTAGAAACCGCTACTACATAGGAGAAGGGAAAGTGCCTTGTGAAAAAAAAACTTAAGGAGTCAAGTACCCATAATACACAAAGTGTACAAAAAAAAAATTAAATACTCTGTCGAGGGTCAAGGTATGGTGATTGTGGGATGTAACGACTGATTAAAAGGGACAGTGTGTTTTAATGTTTAATTTAAATTAATTTACCTACACATTACCAGAAGCTGTAAGTATGTGGTGGTTGTAAAATTCTTAGAAAACTGAAATGCTGGTGAGTATGAGTACAANACATTACCAGAAGCTGTAAGTATGTGGTGGTTGTAAAATTCTTAGAAAACTGAAATGCTGGTGAGTATGAGTACAACACTGTTTACACAAAATTGACTGTAGACAATGTGCATTACATGACTAAGTGTACACTTGTCAGATTATACTTTCATCATTGTTTAATATTTTTGAACATTTTCATGGAAATACATACTGATCAAAACTAATTANTGTCAGATTATACTTTCATCATTGTTTAATATTTTTGAACATTTTCATGGAAATACATACTGATCAAAACTAATTAATTAGTTCCATTTAGGTTTGATTGAAATTGTAACAAATACAGCAGATTCATGTCCTAATAACAACATATGCGTTTTTTACTACAAAATTTATTAGAGAAAATGAAAAAAATTATTTTTATGACGAAATGGCAAAATTTTAATGATGAAATCAGCTCATTTTATTTACCATAAATGTAGGACCCGTGTTATCAGTAAGCTCTTACTGTTAAATATATAACCTGTGAGAATCACATGCAAGTTCCATTTTATCATGTTGCAGCAAAACGTTTGTAATAAACTTAATATAGAGCTTGAAATAAACTTCATTTGTAACAGTTCATTATAAGTATTCTATTCAATGCTTTTATCAAATTTAAGTTTTTAGAGAAGAGTTTAGTACATTTTGGTTAAAGCAAGATACTGGCCACAGATTACTCTTTGATATTGACATTTGTTTATTACTCCATGTTCCATTTTAGCTGTTATAATTTCTTATGCGAATCAATAATGTTGACATGATTAAATATATCAAAAATGGATTAAAGTAGCACCAATTTAAGGAGTTTTAGTAATCTTAGAAAAAATGAAACAAAAAGCCATTTAAAATGTAAACTGAAAACATATGGCATGGCAATACTTCCAGCATTGAAAAGTAAAGTACAGTATTTATTTGAATCTAAGCAGCATCTAGTTTTTTGGGGAAAATTCTGGGAAAAAATTATTGGTATACATACGAAGTCATAGGTTAAACCGTAACCTCGGTACGAAATTTAATTTCTGATGTAAGTTTGAAGTTTAATTTTGCCTATGATAGAAAGAGTTATCCATTGAAACAAATATATATCACTCCAAAATGATAACATGTGATTTGGGAAGCAAATAATAGCATTACCTGCTTCCCTCGACCAGTCCAAGTTCAATTCATTGGTTACAAATAAATTATCAACAGCTGTATTTTTATTATATTCCGCAAAAATAATTGCATTGGTTTAAAAAAAAAAATAATAAAAAAAATTNTATCAACAGCTGTATTTTTATTATATTCCGCAAAAATAATTGCATTGGTTTAAAAAAAAAAATAATAAAAAAAATTAATAAAAATATTTTGCTAAAGAAATTTTCAAGCATAAAAATTGATAATACTCTATTTTTGGAAAAAAATACCGGTATACGGCTTAGTATTGAGTAAATACGGTAACACAACACAAAATGGAATACTACTGATAAGTTNTATCAACAGCTGTATTTTTATTATATTCCGCAAAAATAATTGCATTGGTTTAAAAAAAAAAATAATAAAAAAAATTTATAAAAATATTTTGCTAAAACAAATTTTCAAGCATAAAAATTGATAATACTCTATTTTTGGAAAAAATACCGGTATACGGCTTAGTATTGAGTAAATACGGTAACACAACACAAAATGGAATACTACTGATAAGTTGTCCTTAAAATATTAAACATATTATCTGTAATTTTGTTTACTAACTATTAAAATATTTGCTTTTAAAAATGTAATTAGCACTAGAATACGAGTCAACAGTTCTTTTGACATTGAGATGAAAATGCAATCTGACCTGCAACAGGAATTTGAATTGAAATTGAATTACTACTGTGATATCTGAATTGGAATTACAGTGAAATCTTGATAAAACAACTCCATTAACCAATGTTTAACTATGCATGCCTGCCTGCTTACCGTTACTCAATTTACNTCTGAATTGGAATTACAGTGAAATCTTGATAAAACAACTCCATTAACCAATGTTTAACTATGCATGCCTGCCTGCTTGCTTACCGTTACTCAATTTATGATGCAGAATTACCCTTTGTGAGGTAGCATAACAATAACAACACTGGATATAAATGCTGAAAGGAGAAATAAAGACCATGTTTCTTTGACATAGCTGTGAACAAATAAAGGTTGTCCCAATAAAATGTACTCGCCCATACAGTGGCTATAATTCAGTGATGTTAATTGCTTTTGTTGCCCTGCCATGACTTGTGTAAGTTCATTTGATTCATGTGCCTGTACTCTAAGTTAATGTCATTCATTTCCATCATTACACATGAACCTTTGTTAAAAAAACACAGGATGTATTGCTATTCTGCAGGCAAGTGCATTTTATTGTTATAGACTGTAGATAAATTAGAAGTTCACGTCCAAGGCTATAGCTTTGTGCTGCATTACAAAAAAACATTTACACTAATTCTTTTATTAAAGCTCTTTTCTAACAATTTTATACTACAAAACAAAAATTNCATTACAAAAAAACATTTACACTAATTCTTTTATTAAAGCTCTTTTCTAACAATTTTATACTACAAAACAAAAATTCCTAACGTGGACAGCTACAAATGTGTCGCTAAACATATCTTGTAGACAAAATTGGAAGCTAAAGTATGCCCACGAGACAGCAAGAGGGGGAAGCTAAATTAGGATTATTTTCATCTGTCGTAAAATCAACATTTACAATCTACGAGAACCTCAAAGGCAGACATGAGCAAACATNTTAGGATTATTTTCATCTGTCGTAAAATCAACATTTACAATCTACGAGAACCTCAAAGGCAGACATGAGCAAACATCAGCATCAAAGTTATCACAAAAATGGGGCAGCGAATAAAAACAGTGAATTGGCCTGAGATGCAGCGCAAAAGACATTTGTTTGCAGTTTCCTAGAAAATATGACATTCATTCATGAAACCAAATATTAAAAGGTAGGCGTGTTCGAGTCAACATTATTCTACAGAACTGCTGATATAAACATAAGTTACTGTAAAAATTAGCAAAAAAAACCGAGGCAGCAAATCTGCTTAAAAAGCAGCGCCCTAATAGATGTGTTGTTTGCAGATTGTTAAAAAATACAGTGAATGCCCTATTTAACAAGCACAGATCTAACAAGTACAGTAAGTTACAACATTCTCGGAAACTGTAGNAACGGACATGTGCAAAGATGTTTGTTTGGTTTAAATTTTATATTGTACAAACGGTAAAAGTAAATAATGTTGTATCGATAAAGTGTGGAGATTAAAAATATAAAAACGCTACATGTAGAAAGGCAATCTTGCTACCACAAAAACTAAACTTTAAGAACTAAAAATGCAAAAATGCACTGACTCAAGCAAAAACACCCAATTCAAACAAAAATAAATTAAAGCAAAATCAAAATGTACCCAGTTGCAAAACTCAAATTATAAAACACAAAATCAGCACAAAATATCAATTATTACAAGTAATAACATAATTTATTGGCATGCCGATTTGAGTGCACTATAGTAGCAGTGTCAGGAAGCTTAGCTTTGGATGGCATTGAATTTGGTGCACTCTGGTGCCAGAATTCGAAAGCTTAGTCTCAGAAGTCCTAAATGTAGGTGCGGCGCACCTTGGGACAACCACCATGGAAGAGCTGTAGTGGGTCCTGACCCGCCATTTTAGTCTTTAAGGACTGTTTGTATTTATTACCAATAGCCATTGTGCACAATTTTATTGGATTATGATTTTATTTACGGTTTTGGTTTTTTGTTATGTGCTATTATTATATGTTCAAAGCACTTCCAAGTAAATTTTTAAAAATATAATAGAAGAAACATTTCTACGTGCGACAGTTGAATCACATTATGACCACATGCTAGAAGTGTAATCTGCAGCACCTAGCCCATGACATATGGCCCGTGACGTGGGCTGGTGAAACACACATAAAATGAGACTGACAGGCTGGCTGTACACATTAAACTTCCTGCTGTCAACTGTCATGGGTAAGGGAAGCGATTCAACCGAGTTGCAAAAAAAGGATAATCATTGGCTTTCATGCCAAGGCGGGCAACATTTGTGAACTGTTCAAGTGCCTCAGTGGTAAAGATGCATTGTTAATGGACGAATGGCACCATTGGGAATAACCATCGTGGAAACTGCAGAGCTCCACTTGCCATTGATGTCCGAGATGACGAGATGAACTTCGACTATGATGGTGAGCGAAGGCCAACAGACAGTCTACAGTGGAACAGCTCACCGTGCTAATGAACCAGGGTGCATGCAGACACATGTCTACCGCAACATTTCAGTGAACCCTTATGCGAATGGGGCTCTGGAGTAGATGGAGGGTAACTGCCACCCATGCTAACAGGGGCATCAAAGAAAATGACGAATTTGCTCGACAGTATGGCAACTGGACCGCTGCTGTTTGGCAACGGGTAGCCTTCTCCGACGAGTCACGTATTCAGATGCATAGAACGGATGGACATCAGCGTGTCCGGCAAGAAACTGAGAACAGATACCCTGCATCCATTGCTGGACAAACACAAGGTGGTGGGGGCAGTGTTATGGTCTGGGGAATGTTCTCGTGGTATTCGCTAGGTCCCATCATCCGTATGGACGGCACTCTTGATCGCTTTGGTTATGAATCCATCCTCGGTGATCACATCCACCTGTACATGATGATGTCTTTCCCTTTCCTCTGGAGAATGGGATCTTTCAGCATGATAATATGCCTTGCCACACTGCTAGAAGTGTCTGCGTGTGGCTGGAAGAGCACGATCAAGACTTCTATATTCTTCCCTGGCCCCCAAACAGCACCAATCTCAATTCAATTAAACATCTGTGGGACCACATTGATCGTCATGTTTGCCGTCTGTCTCCTCCACCACACACACACTTTTTAACAATTGTGGGACGCATTACAGACTGCATCGCTCCAGATACCAATGGAGACCTATCAGCACCTGACTAAGTCACTGCCAGCTCGTCTAGTTGCTGTCCGTGCTGCGAAGGGCGGATACTCTGGATACTAACAGGTGGTCATAATAATATGACTCAATTGTGTATATATTCTTATTGGGCACAATTTTATCCGGGGTCTTATTCTAAGTTATGCGTGGATTTTCGTATTCAGAGAGTTCCTAAAGCTTTTGAAACTAATAAAATTTTCGAGAAAGGCATTTTCATATTCTAGGTTATATTTCATTACAGACCTCCGAGCCTTCAGCAATGTTAGGGTCTTCATTAGGGAATGCAAGATGGCAACACTACGCACATGAACTTTATTAATTACGAGAGTTTGTTTATAAATTATGAATACTTAAGCTTGAAAACAATAATAAACCAAAACAGTAAAGCCCTTAACATATTTTGTTTGCATTTGGTGTGTTTTAAATGTTAGTTTTAAATAAATAACGTATTTAGGAAAAAAGTATATTTCATTCGTAAAATGTGTCAAATTTGCTGTCATCGTACTATTTTCTAACTCGGCTGGACATGTGATGCATTACACATAAATATGTTGTAATTTCATATGGACTGTGTTAAAATGGAACTCACATGTACGCCACTGAGAGAGAGAGAGAGAGCAGACAGAACTTTGAATGTCCCATGTACAAAGATTTTTCTCCATGACTATTTTGCTGTTTCGTTGCAAACTATTTAAGAACACGCTGTTTTGTTTGTTATTTTTAATACCAAGACTATAATATAAAATAAGCGATGGACAACAAACTAGATACTGTCGTGTTTCTAGTCAATTGTACTAATTCCAAATATGGTATGCATTTTTTATAATTTTTTTTCAAGAGAAAGAAATTTTGTTGCATACTCTCAAGAATTATTTATATTTTAGCGCTACTTATCGGTTAATTTACAAACTACATTTTTCATAAGAAATTTTGAATAAATCAGTGTTCATGTTGTCACATTTCATTACAAGTAACTGTAATTAAATAATAAATACCCTCACAATAGCCAGCCTACATTGCTGCTCACATGGTTCACAAATTAAAACTAAGAGGTTAATTGGTGCTTTTAAGATAATTTTTTTAAAAATATATTTTTGTGTTTTTTGTAATGCATGAAGGCACACTACTTAACGATTATCTTCTTCCACAATCATGAATAACAACCTGTACCACACGTCTGCCAAATTTTCATAATAAAACACAGTAACGAAAGCCCAAAGGGCTTCTCTATCGTTTGGAGTTTCATATTGAACATAGTGACTTCAAATGAACACTAAAATGCGCTTAGAATAGCTCCTTTCTCAAGGAAACAAAAATTTGAGTAATAACAAATATTTTTGTAGATAGGAAACTTAACGTATCAGTGACTTACCACACTGAAATGTTTCCATTTTTGTCTGCAAACACTTTGTGTAAAGAGAGTGAGTAAAGATATTTAGGCAACTTTTAACAGTGAGATCTTGAGAGGTGTGTAGAGCGAGAGTTAAATGTCAACAACTTTTACTTCCCAGGTATACACAAAGGGAAGGAAGAAGACAATGAAGTGGTATCCCTTTCTTCCCCCCTTTCAATATGGTACTGCCTATTAACTTCCCCTCATTAATGTGGTTGGCTATNTAACTGTAATTAAATAATAAATACCCTCACAATAGCCAGCCTACATTGCTGCTCACATGGTTCACAAATTAAAACTGAGAGGTTAATTGGTGCCTCTAAGAAAATTTTTTTTGAAATATATTTTTGTGTTTTTGTAATGCATGAAGGCACACTACTTAACGATTATCTTCTTCCACAATCCCACAATCATGAATAACAACCTGTACCACACGTCTGCCAAATTTTCATAATAAAACACTGTAACGAAAGCCCAAAGGGCTTCTCTATCGTTTGGAGTTTCATATTGAACATAGTGACTTCAAATGAACACTAAAATGCACTTAGAATAGCTCCTTTCTCAAGGAAACAAAAATTTGAGTAATAACAAATATTTTTGTAGATAGGAAACTAAACGAATAACTTAAAATAAGTTCCCTGAAAGACAGCTGCACATTGAATTAAAATAATATTTCATTAATAACTCATCTTGTTTTCATGCAAGAAGATACTGAACATGGATTAACGGACACTAAAAATTACATTACGCCACATTTGTGAAACTGAATACAGTACTAGGGCTGTGTTCGATGCATCGGCAAGAGATCGGAACCAGCCAATTCTCACTGAATCAGAGACTTTAAAAAAAAAACGGAAATAGCTGATTAAGATTGTATTTATTCATATAAGTACACTATCAGTGCCTTACCACACTGAAATGTTTCCATTTTTGTCTGCAAACACATTGTGTAAAGAGAGTGAGCAAAGATATTTAGGCAACTTTTAACAGTGAGATCTTGAGAGGTGTGTAGAGCGAGAGTTAAATGTCAACAACTTTTACTTCCCAGGTATACACAAAGGGAAGGAAGAAGACAATTAAGTGGTATCCCTTTCTTCCCCCCTTTCAATATGGTACTGCCTATTAACTTCCCCTCATTAATGTGGTTGGCTATTGCCATATTGCCAGGTAGAGCTATATTTTCAGAAACGATGAGTGGAGAAAAGTATTAATCACCGGAGCAGCTAAAAGAGGGGAGGTAGTGAACTAGAAGTAGAAGGATGGGTCCGCAAGCAAAAGTGAGATGGAGATAATTCAACGGAAAGTGGGAATGTGGCAGTGACAAACACAGTGACCACCTGACCTCACTCCACTGGCTCACTTCTCACAAAACTCATTGCTTACTTTTTACTAGATTTTACAGAATTTTGCACCTAGAAAAGTAATTTTACTCTCTTATGAAGTTTTCTTGGTCAAAAAGTCCAAATTTTTCATACCTTTCTGGAACTCAAAATGAATTTTAATGCATCCCCCCCAGCCCCAACAAAATACTACAACTACTAACAAGTTATGCTTATGTCAATGTGCTTACTTAATCCATGATTCTTCATCTGCAATATCTCTAAAGAACTGATGCAATGTATTGGCTTCGTTCAGGCGTGCTTGGCGATGTGCAGCCAAGTTCATTATTCGCTCGTAGCGTTCGTTTATGGATTGACGCTTTTCCTGGATGTTGGCAGTGTCAAACTGTCCACTTTCTATAAGTGAGTCTGCTTGCCCATTCATATCTACAACCAAACATTTTTATTTAAAATCATTGTGGTTATTTGTTATATCTAACATTGAAAAGAAGATTCTTATACACTGGAAACAAAAAAATTGGCAATGTGTTTTACTGAAGTTTATTTACAAAATGTTGAACCCCGAAGCGATATCCGAGAAACAAGTATTTTAAAAGTAACAAAGCAATTACATGCACACATGCCGACACCCACCAACACACAAGCAGAAACACACACACACACACACAATGCCCACATACCCACAAATACTACACCTGACATGCACACACACGTGTGAGAACTTGAAACTATTAGAGAGGGTAGACCAAAACTAGCTTTTTAAATCTATAACAATAGTAGCGAACATCAACAGTATGGCTTCCACACAACTAAAAGATTAAGTTATATATCTAGAAAGACTGAGAAAGAGAAGAGAAACAGACTTTGTAGAAAATGCTACTTCTGAATTCTATGGGTAATTAATTAGTGTGCCGCCTTACAGGGAAATTTTTATTTTTGAGCATCACTATTATTTTAAATTGCATTTGAATAGCAAATAAATTTATTTAAGGGAATCATATGTTGTGGGAAATTAAATTTGAATTTGTTGGGAATTATTTTACACTAAAATACTGCTTTGAAACTCATAAGCTCTGCCACATGCACTTGCCACTGCAAGTATCCCACACCGACTAGACATGGTTATCTCACCGCTGTGCCTGTCTGCATGCTCTAAGTAACGTTCAACACATTCCACTTAGGTTGATAACAACCGGTGCGCCAGCTTCTCCCACGCTTCGAGTGTCTCCTTAATAGTACACCTTGGCAGTGATTTTTATGTAGGAATGGCACACAAATCCAATCCAAGTTTCCCTCTGTCACTCCCTGAGCGGCCATCACTGTCCCGGTCTCAACCTTCATGTCCCATCTAGTGGCGGTGGTAAGAATCAAACTGGTTCTCACTTATGCCTCAGAGATACACCCCGCAATGTCAAGTGGCCAACTTTTAACTAAGCTTTGTTTCCTCCTCCATTAAACTGCCTGCCATCAGCCAGCATAGTATACCAGAACACTTCCCGCCGTATTGCATTTTTACTGAACTACTGGCGTGGGACAAGATTGAAACACTTTTGTTGAAATTTGACTCCGTCGGCAAGCAGTAGCAGAAAGAATTTCTTTTCCCTT
>NQII01003091.1:248321-264298 GCA_002778355.1 Clitarchus hookeri | reverse complement strand
AATGATTTGAAACTGAATGAACTAGAATTTTGGCATTTTGTAATAACAAAATTACTTTTAAACGATATAGACAACTAAAAAATGTAGTCCTAAAACATTAGCACAAATTATAGCACCTACCTAATTCAACAAATTTCTACATCCACACCACAATTACCAACCAGAAGACCAGAAATATTCACTAGTCTGTAAATTTTTTTGACCTAAATTAAAATTTGCATATAGAATTATAGTAAAACCCTGTTATAACATTGCCCCTTATAACAACGTTGTCCTGTTTAGTAAACTTCTTTCTCTTGGTCCACAAACCCGTTTTTAAATACAAAATTATCCTAATATAAACTTTCTGTTTATATAAGGCTGACATTTCTTGGGGCCCTTGATTAATTTTTAACAGGGTTTAACTGTACATGGGAACAATTTGCTTTCTATAAAATTTCTGACATGTACACTAGGTGGCATGTTTATACTTCTGTTTAATTATTAAGTCTGTAAACATCAACTCTGTGCATGAGCCAAAAGAAAATTTGCACATTAGTGAGCAACATATTTGCAGATACCAGTTTCGGTTAATTCATCAGTTTGGTACAACAAAATGGCATACCTGTACCGAAATTGATTGCAGTAACGAGTTTGATTGCTACAGTCCTCCCATATCTTTTCCTTTCATTATGATGCACTATGAAACATGTTCATCTGTGGTCAAATGTTTTCATATCCCTGAGTATACATTTTCTGTCGAATTTTGTATCATCCAAATACAAATACAGTGGACTCCCTATGTACCGTAATTCAGGGGACTGTCGGAAAATTTCTATACAAGCGGAATTTCAATAGATAAGGGGTTTGACATGTACGACCATAAAATACAACTTCTAATTTTATTAGACTTCATGTTCAGTATAAGGAGAGCTGTACATTACCGATTAATAAAGTTTGACAAGTAAACATAAGAAAACTAAGAATTTAAAAAAGTATTGCCATACATAATACATTAAAAACATTTCACAGCAACTTGTTTAAATAAAGAATTTAGAATCTCAAAATACTGTATATAATTGATTGTAATCTGATACTGAATGCAAACCGACTTAAAACTACCCTCTCAAAATGAAAATATTATGACACTGAATGCAAGCAAAATCTTTAATGTACCACGCACACTCAATCAGCTGTGAGCGCACGGACAGATTATCGACTGACAGGAATAAAATTAATGTACCCCTACCCGCCGCAACATGTTGGAGACTCCTTGCGCGCATGGCAAATGTATGTTTTTTAAAGCAGTAAATTATATTTGACTGCAAAATAACTTATAATTTTGAGAGAAAAGTAAATAAAGCAATAAAAATTCATTTCTTTAGTCTTTAATAATTAATTATTCAAAACCACGTCCTCTACATTTCCTGTGCACTTACACCTGTCGCGAGTAATGCTGTACTCGAGCTCTGTGCTTACCATTATTAGACAAAAGGTGTGGAATATGCCCTTACAGGATATCAGTTTATTCAAAAGACGTGTGTCTATCAAAATAAATTAAATTAAATCCTTTGATTTTCCTACAGAAAGTTGCTGAAAATGAACTTTGCACTTGGTAATACAAATCGCTCGTTGTTCAAATAATTTTTGGTGTCAAGGGGAGGTCACACGTATGCTTCTGGGCATACCATTTTATTCGTGAAGATGNAAATGTATGTTTTTTAAAGCAGTAAATTATATTTGACTGCAAAATAACTTATAATTTTGAGAGAAAAGTAAATAAAACAATAAAAATTCATTTCTTTAGTCTTTAATAATTAATTATTCAAAACCACGTCCTCTACATTTCCTGTGCACTTACACCTGTCGCGAGTAACGCTGTACTCGAGCTCTGTGCTTACCATTATTAGACAAAAGGTGTGGAATATGCCCTTACAGGATATCAGTTTATTCAAAAGACGTGTGTCTATCAAAATAAATTAAATTAAATCCTTTGATTTTCCTACAGAAAGTTGCTGAAAATGAACTTTGCACTTGGTAATATAAATCGCTCATTGTTCAAATAATTTTTGGTGTCAAGGGGAGGTCACACGTATGCTTCTGGGCATACCATTTTATTCGTGAAGATGNGTTGTTCAAATAATTTTTGGTGTCAAGGGGAGGTCACACGTATGCTTCTGGGCATACCATTTTATTCGTGAAGATGCTGTCTACTAAGTTAAATTAATATTTCAATTTAAAACCATATTGATTTTACACCAGATACAGTTAAATACCAACTTTATGGGAAAAACTAAATTTTATTAACAAATTAAACATTTTTGCAAATAATAATTCCTAGTTAAAATGTATTGCGTAACATTTTCAGGCAAACCATTTGCTTTGAAATACTATTTTGAGTGCAGGATAATCTTGATAAAAAATTTATCTAGAGGCAGACTTTATTTGCTCTGGTGTGTGAGGGGTGAAGGCAAGTGGGAGAGTGCGGACACATTTTTTTTTTTGCTAGACAGCAGTTTCCCCTTTCAAAGGCAAATAAGGGGAGGAAGTAGTGCCCACTGAGAGAGGCAGAAAGAGGAGAGTGAAAGAGGTCGCAAGGTCGTCACATTGGTTGCTAGATAACCAATTCCCCTCTCCTAAGTGAGGGGAGACAGAAACAATAAGCCAGACTCTCACTGTGCTGTGCTGCTGTAGATGTGGTGGGAAGAGTAATTAAATGTGGTGTGCATGTCATATTTCACATCCAGTTACTACACGTTTGCATAAAAACCAGCTTAAAAACTATTGTTGCAGGAAATCTTAGGTGATGGGAAAGACAGTTATTTTGATCGATGCAACATCCAATAAACAATAGAAGCGGGTAACTTTATCATTATTTATATATACTTTTGACAGGACCACTGAAAATTAACTATGGATATGGTTTATCAGTACAATCGTTTTCAGTACATAGAGTCCACTGTATAAGCAATGAAAGCCTCAATGGATGAAATCTATTTTGTATTACATATTAACTAGATTTATAATTACACTGTTTTTATGTTACCAAAACTAACATTTAGTTGTATTTCTTATTGAACTGTTAAAACTAACTTAATTTCATGGGACCATTAATATATTACATGGAAATGCAAGTTTCATACTAAGTGGTATAGTAGTAACGCAATTTCACTGTATTCACCTTTGTTACTCAAGAATATTAGATTAGGATGCAGTACACAAAAATTCCCAGGCCTCTTTACCATTTTAACACAAGGGAAAGAGTGAATATACCGCAAAGTCACAAAACTGATAAAACTAAATTAATGAAATTGTAAACCAAAATGAGCACATTACCTTTGATCCTGTCCTCATGGGCTTGTATGTCAGCCTCCACCAGCTGATGTTTNTACATAGAGTCCACTGTATAAGCAATGAAAGCCTCAATGGATGAAATCTATTTTGTATTACATATTAACTAGATTTCTAATTACACTGTTTTTATGTTACCAAAACTAACCTTTAGTTGTATTTCTTATTGAACTGTTAAAACTAACTTAATTTCATGGGACCATTAATATATTACATGGAAATGCAAGTTTCATACTAAGTGGTATAGTAGTAACGCAATTTCACTGTATTCACCTTTGTTACTCAAGAATATTATATTAGGATGCAGTACACAAAAATTCCCAGGCCTCTTTACCATTTTAACACAAGGGAAAAAGTGAATATACCGCAAAGTCACAAAACTGATAAAACTAAATTAATGAAATAGTAAACCAAAATGAGCACATTACCTTTGATCCTGTCCTCATGGGCTTGTATGTCAGCCTCCACCAGCTGATGTTTCTTTATCAAGTTCTGCACAGATGCAAGATCCTTTCCAGAGTCCTCCGAGGTCAGCAACGACTCTACTTCTCCCAACCAAAAGTCGAGGTCCTTCACAGCAGCAATGTACGTTCGCTGCTTGTTGGCTTCCTTTAGCTTCACTGTCTTCTCAGTGGTCTTCTGCGTCAGGAACTCCCATTGGTCTGCGATGGACGCCAGGCGAGTCTGAACACAAGGCAACATTTAGTATGGCAAAGCAAGGCATTGCAATTCTTGAGTACAAAAATTGCTTCAGAAATATATGTAATTGTAATACAAACACCAATTACTTAAGATTATAGAAAAAAATTTCCCAAGTTACAGAGTGGAAAATTTGGTTGCTAAAAATTCTAAAAACAATGTTCAATATTGTTAGCTGCATGCCATTTTCACAGCAGGTTCCCTTTCCCTGAACCAAGGCATTTTACTTTGCAACCATCGCTGAAGCTGTTTATGCAGACATTACTGTTCCCACAGTGTGGCACGAGACTGGTTACCTGCACTGCTTCCTCCGAGCCGGCACACTGGTGCTTATCTATGAGGTTCTGACCCATAGCCAGCACACTCTGTATCCTGTCCGCATTGGCAGCCAGTTCCGCCTCAAATGCCTGGTGCTTCTGGTGCTTCGACTGGATGTTTGCTGGGTCCTTGTAGCTCTCCTCTGTAGCCAGCTGCAACTTCTCAGCTATCCAGTTCTCCATCTCATCTGCATCCCGACTGAAACAAGCAACCACCCACACTGCTCGTACATGTCTGAAAGCCATTTCAGCTACCTGAAGAACAAATTTTGGTTCATAATTATAAACAGTACACACACCACAATGCAAATGACTATACAAAATAGAAGTGCTACTGTACAATTAAAATTTTTTTAAGAATACACATTGTGGTTACAAAATAATGAACAGAACTTCAAAATGTACGTTTATATATAAACTAATCAACATGTGTGCATGGGTTCTTTTATTGTGGCAAACGACAACCGAAAGAATAGCCATCATCCATCACACATATAAATAACCTACATCAATTATCTCAACAAGACATTGCTGAAATGTGTGAATACAGCACCATACCCTGGTTAGTTGAGAAAGATGTTTGGCAAGTGACTGTCACTAGGTGCACTGTGGTGAATAAANATACAGCACCATACCCTGGTTAGTTGAGAAAGATGTTTGGCAAGTGACTGTCACTAGGTGCACTGTGGTGAATAAAACAAAAGGTAATTCTGCAGCAAGAGTCAATGGTTGTTCTACAGTAATGTGCAGGTAACTACATCTGCCAANAATAAAACAAAAGGTAATTCTGCAGCAAGAGTCAATGGTTGTTCTACAGTAATGTGCAGGTAACTACATCTGCCAAATTAAGCCTGTCAATAAACCTAGGTCAGCTTAGCTGCATGATATACTGATTTGATTTTAATGTTTGTGGGAATTTTTGCCAAGGTAAGAATGCAGTGGTTGGAACCATTTATGACTAATTAAAATTAAAATTCATCACTTAAATTTAAATTTATTTGGCATATTTCCTTTATTTTTGTCAGTGAAAAAATTATCTCTCTGCATTAGCATAATTGAATTCAAAACAAGCAATAATTTTTCACAAGGGTAACTTGTTTATAATGTTCGTTTTACATTACTTTGAAACTGTTGGCGACATTTTGAAACTAGTGGATGATATTTCCTTCTATTAGCTGGCTACAGACACTCTTCGCGTTACTGCATATATTCCGTCATGTTTTTCTGTGTTGTATCAATACCACAAAATATTTTACTTGGTAAATGGTAGAAATAAATTTAGCACCGCTGGGTTGCTGATAATTTTTGTGACTGTCCCTGTATTAATGAAAAACTGCAAATGCCTGTTATCTAACCTACAAATGACTAAGGCCGATGAATAACCTAAATCTTCCACCACAAATATTTCTGAAATGAAGTTTAGACAAGAGCTCATAATTGCAGCCCAGACACAGATATTAATAGTGATTAGAATGTATATTTATTGGAACACAGTTACATTTTTTTTCTTCAAATGAAATAATACTTATTCACACCAAGAAAACAAAACTAGAAGAAATTAGAATGTCAATGGTGGATTCTAGTGCAAGTAGTTTCCGTGCTATAAAAGTATAAATTTTTTTAGATATCTACAGTTGTCTGCTCCAATTAACTACTTAGTTACTAGGCTATTATGTTCGTATGTTCATTTTTCCCTTTTAGCGAGTGTATTGTTTTTTTTTTAATGTTCAAGAAAACACACCTACATTTATGTGATTTTACTATATCTTGTATCAGCACACACTTAAGAAATACAAAAGTTAAAAAACAAATTCTGTGACTTCAGAAGAAGAAAGAGAAAACTGCCCACAGATTGTGTTCAAAATGAAGACCACCAGCTACAATACAAGCTTCTTTTCTGCCATGTCAAGATTGCTGCAAATATATGTAGCATTTCAGCACTACACTAGGTGCACAGTATGGGTAGCCATATAATGGGAGTGTTCACGACGTACGTGCATCCGGTTAAGGGAGCCTGCAGTCCTACTCTAGGTTTGGCAGTTTGGTTGTAATGACACAGTCTCCTGCTTTTCNGCATCCGGTTAAGGGAGCCTGCAGTCCTACTCTAGGTTTGGCAGTTTGGTTGTAATGACACAGTCTCCTGCTTTTCGCTGGTGGGTGGACATCTACGGGGGATACAAGTCTCAGGTCACCCTAGAATCAGTACCCGGAGGTTCGATAGAAAACATGTTTATTCCTGTGAGGAAATACACGGTGGCCCGTACCAACTCCTAACTAACGAGGAGTAGACTAAGTAACAGAAGTAGACTACGATAAAATAGTGGAGGGGACCTGGGTCTAAACTAGACAAGAGCAGATGCGGCTAGGTAGCTAGNACGGGGGATACAAGTCTCAGGTCACCCTAGAATCAGTACCCGGAGGTTCGATAGAAAACATGTTTATTCCTGTGAGGAAATACACGGTGGCCCGTACCAACTCCTAACTAACGAGGACTGTAACAGAAGTAGACTACGATAAAATAGGTGGAGGGGACCTGGGTCTAAACTAGACAAGAGCAGATGCGGCTAGGTAGCTAGGTGGCACTACCAGAAGGGTAGTGAGTGTTCAAGGGCTGAAGACTTCTTCGGTGGTTGCTAGTGGAGGTCTTGAAGATGTCTGGTAGGTAACAGAGGTCCTACTGGAGGAAAACGATGTCTGCAGAGAGCTTCAGCACACAAGGTGGTAGAGTTGGCTGCGGAGAATGAACTGCCATTCTGCGGCTGTGCACAGACACATATTCCACCTGCCCGCGGGCTCTTTGTAGTGCGGGGGTGAGCTCCTCCTCCTGTGGGTGGAGCTTCGCTCTCTAGTGCTATCTCTCGGTCCTTTGCGAAAACATATGTATCTGTCATGCGGGGTTGCATCGGTACATAACTGTGTTGACTGCTTCAGAGTCAAACCCTGGTCAATCAACCTTGTGATGTCTGCTGCCAAAGGTTAGGTTGAGTCAGGTGAGAGCCTTCCGTTCAGTTCGGAATGACTTTGGTGGCCNCTGTGATGTCTGCTGCCAAAGGTTAGGTTGAGTCAGGTGAGAGCCTTCCGTTCAGTTCGGAATGACTTTGGTGGCCCGTTCTGTGCTATGCCAGCCATAAGTCGCAAGAGGACTGCACTAAAGGTGTATCTATGTGTGTGTGTCTGCTCATCCACCAAGGCAGAGCACATTGAAATGGTGACATTTGTCAGCTGCAACATTTTTAGCAGCTCTAAAGTGTTTTGTTTCCATCAGAAGCCTGCCATCAGACATCTACTCTGACAATGACACCAACATGGTGGGAACAAGCAATTATTTGAAAGAGATTCACCAAGAACTGTTTCAGGGTGCTAACAAGCAGCAGATAGCAGACAGTGCGACTGAACGAGGAATCAAATGGTATTTCAACCCACCTGCCAGACCTCACTTTGGCGGTATCTGGGAGGTTGCTATAAAAAGTATCAAGCATCACATGAAGCNTTCAACCCACCTGCCAGACCTCACTTTGGCGGTATCTGGGAGGTTGCTATAAAAAGTATCAAGCATCACATGAAGCGAAATGTAGGCAACCAGCTATTGACCTACGAAGAGTTGGAAATATTTCTAGCTTAGATATCTGCAGTACTCAACTCACAAACTCTGTGCCCATTGTCAGCAAGTCCAGACTAGTTTGATGTGCTCACCCCAGGACATTTCCTTCTTGGGGAACCCCTTGTTGCTGTACCAGACCATGATATACTCTAATTGCCTCTTAATCGACTAAATAGGTGGCAAATGGTCACTCAGTTTCATCAGAGAATTTGGAAACTATGGAGTCAGGAGCATCTCCACACACACTTCAGCAGGGTGCAAAGTGGACCAAACCCACTCCAAATTTCAGTGTGGATCAGCTGGTCCTTTTGAAGGATCCAACACTGCCTCCACTTAAGTGGAAAATGGCACGAGTAGCTNATGATATACTCTAATTGCCTCTTAATCGATTAAATAGGTGGCAAATGGTCACTCAGTTTCATCAGAGAATTTGGAAACTATGGAGTCAGGAGCATCTCCACACACNCTAAATAGGTGGCAAATGGTCACTCAGTTTCATCAGAGAATTTGGAAACTATGGAGTCAGGAGCATCTCCACACACACTTCAGCAGGGTGCAAAGTGGACCAAACCCACTCCAAATTTCAGTGTGGATCAGCTGGTCCTTTTGAAGGATCCAACACTGCCTCCACTTAAGTGGAAAATGGCACGAGTAGCTGCAGTACTTCCTGGCCCTGATGGTGTGGTTCTAGTGATTTCACTTCTGACACCTCAAGTGGAACTTACTCGGCCTGTCACCAAGATTTGTCTTTTGCCAGTGAAGTAGAAAAGCAGCTGAAGAATCCTAGTGATAAAAACAACAATTTTGTTTTGTGTTATATGTGTGTTCTTTTTCAGTGGTAATCTTCTTACAACCACAAAATAATTATTTTCAGTGGGCGGAATGTTGGCGCCAGTGACATTTTTTAATTTGTGTTACTTCAGACAGTTTTACAAGCTGTAGGGGACTGTCACACTAGCGGTGAGTGTGACTGTAAATGGAAGTTATGCAAAGTAATGGCTGACGGTTCATTTAATTATNGGACTGTCACACTAGCGGTGAGTGTGACTGTAAATGGAAGTTATGCAAAGTAATGGCTGACGGTTCATTTAATTATTTGTGTGTGCTCAAATAGTATCGTCTGTTTTGAACAGATGCTACGGGAAAACAAACTATGTGAGATCGTTGACTACGGTCAACAATTAGCACTGTTTATATGGGAATTTTGATGGGACCAAAACAATTAATTGGGAAATACGGTTAAAATGTACATACAAAACTAAAACAAATAATCAAAANATTTTGATGGGACCAAAACAATTAATTGGGAAATACGGTTAAAATGTACATACAAAACTAAAACAAATAATCAAAAATCCACTGTATGTGAAAACCAGCAACTTCATGGTTTCTTTGTTCATTGTTGCTCCTCCAGACTGGGGATAAATTATTGTGTGCCTATAGATATACAGTAAAATTCAATTACAATATACTCCACATTAACTTATCTTTCACTTAAATGTAAAATTTTCAATTCCCACCCAAATACCCCATTTGTCAACTATGCAAAAATTTTTCAATTTTATATAAGAAATATATGTTAAATTTTAGTACAATGAAGATTATTTTACCTTGTGTCATACAAAATTAGATTAATTCAGTTTTCATACCCGGGCTTTACACAAAATTATTGAAGGTTTAATCATTTCAAACCTAAACCGGGTTTTGTTTAAAAATACAAGTAAAATTAGGGATGTCAAAATTGAATCCTTGATACCTCGATTATTACAGGTATCTAAGCATTGAGAATCGAACGGTTAATTTTTATAAATCATTGTCCACCTTCACATGAATTTTTGAGGTTATGTTGCACAGCAATAGGTCTTTGGTTTTCCACATAGGCTGAACCTGTAACAAACTCGTGTTGATTGACAGGAATTAATGTATACTTTTCCTTTCCCAGCAAAATTCCTATTTAATTAAAGCTGAAAATATCCCCTACTATTAATTTTCGAATATTTTTTTTATTATCAGTTGTAAAAATTATTTNATTTAATTAAAGCTGAAAATATCCCCTACTATTAATTTTCGAATATTTTTTTTATTATCAGTTGTAAAAATTATTTATTCCAGTCACTAAAAATTGCATTCAATGATAGTTCGACTATTAAAGAATTAAGATAATATTCATATCTTTAACACAAACAACACTACACAATCTATTAAGGAACTGACGTGAACCAGGCGTTCACTGTTACCTTTGTGCCCACTGTAACTGCCGCAGTAGTGTCCTCCACTCCAGGNATTTAATTAAAGCTGAAAATATCCCCTACTATTAATTTTCGAATATTTTTTTTATTATCAGTTGTAAAAATTATTTGTTCCAGTCACTAAAAATTGCATTCAATGATAGTTCGACTATTAAAGAATTAAGATAATATTCATATCTTTAACACAAACAACACTACACAATCTATTAAGGAACCATACTTAAACTGTTAACAAGCCTAGCTACAAATTTTCTAACATACCTTATAAACTGCCTATATTTTCGTANAGCTCACCGTAGGGCTGTGGCGCCGGGCAATTTATAATCATCACATTACAACTCTGGTATACGATCGCGTCAGAACCATACTTAAACTGTTAACAAGCCTAGCTACAAATTTTCTAACATACCTTATAAACTGCCTATATTTTCGTANAGAACCATACTTAAACTGTTAACAAGCCTAGCTACAAATTTTCTAACATACCTTATAAACTGCCTATATTTTCGTAAGCCCTTAAATCATTAAACCCTATTAAGTTTTTAACGGTTATAGAATTATTTCTTTAATTTTCCAATTACATACTTGCTTATCACTGCATCGACCCACGGACAACGATGATGGTGTCTTGTAAATGAAACACGACACAATAGGTATCATATTATACGAGATCACCATAAAAGTATGGTCTACAGATACACACTTAACAAATGTATGATAAAATTTAATTAATTATCAATGCACTCTCACTCACTGCTATCTGCTTTCACCATTTTACCATGTAGCCATGGCATACTAAATTCCTTACGCACTGTAACCAGAAATTGTTCCAATGCAGAATTTGACATTGTAAANATGGCATACTAAATTCCTTACGCACTGTAACCAGAAATTGTTCCAATGCAGAATTTGACATTGTAAATTACACACCACATAGAAACGCCTACATACTTAAGCAACCGTTAAACTACATATATGTGAGACGGAAACAGATTTATTTACAAACGGGTTGAAAATGCGTTTATTGTGTGGGAAAGAAACACATTTTGTACGTCGGCAGCCATGTTAGTAATGTGTGGACTGCAAACGGTAGGCAACAGTGGTGGCATATTTTCATGAAAGAGATTCGCAAAGCAAAGTTTCCATACCAAAGACATACTTTTGTNGTAGGCAACAGTGGTGGCATATTTTCATGAAAGAGATTCGCAAAGCAAAGTTTCCATACCAAAGACATACTTTTGTATGGAATTTTTTCTTTCAACTAGTTAAAATGTTAATAGAAATAATAAAAAATTATCCATCAAAACCACACAGGAAAAACCGGTTTAGCACAGCTGGCATAATATGTGATAGTAAACGTAATAGGTTGGACCCTGAGAGACTGAAAATGTTGGTCTTTATGAACAAAAACTTGTAAAACTGTTCTCTAAATATGGGCAAAATTTCATTGCAATTTTTTAAAAAATAGTATTACTGTATATTATAATCACATTCTATTTATATCTGTAAGTTTTTGGTTCATTTTTCATATTTGACAGGTAAGAAACTGTAAACAGCAAAAAATACACATTTGTGTAAAAGTTGATTCATATTTTTTGTTTTTTCATGTTACTATACTTTGTAAGTAAATATTTTTTTTTGGGTTCAACAGATATTATTGACAAAATCTTCTTGGAATTGTAATTGGAATCGAGGTAGATTTTCTGCATAAGTATCGAGAATCGGAATCGAGAAAAATTGGTATTGTAACATGCCTAGTAAAATATCATGCTGGTCGCCGAGTCACGTTCAATATATAATTTACATATACAGTAGAATCTCGATTATCTCCGATAATGCAGGGGATGAGCAAGTCGGACAATCAAATATCGTGGTTAGGCGAGTCGTGCTAAACGTCTCATGGTCATTAGCTGGCAGGTGGCTGATACAGTGTTTTATGTTTACAATAGAAAATAAACTATTTTTATTAATGAAACTTAAATATTTAAAAAGGAAGGTGTATGCGAATAAAAGAATTGTCAAGAAATCCACATATGAATGCTGGTTAACAGCCAAATTAACATAAGTGGACTGCAAATCTGCCTAAATTATGTCGCCCGACAAAACAGTTTATTTACTGTTTACTGTAAAAATAAGACTTTTTTACTCACATAACAATATTTAAAAAAGTACACGTATTCCAGTTAAAATTATTGTAAAAACCGAGCCAAAAATTGGCATGATCTTCGTTGCCGACAAGACAGTTTGTTTACTGTTTATGTTATTTTGTACTTGCAAAACAATTTTTTTAGAGGCAGCTATTTTACAGCTAAAATTCCTTAGAAGTGCAGATATGAACACTGATATAACAATCAAAATTAAGATTAAAAAAAAGGAGGCCTTGAATCTGCCTAAAACTATAAACATTGTACATTAAAGCTGTTGCACCATTTAAATGATATGGCTTCAAANGCCTTGAATCTGCCTAAAACTATAAACATTGTACATTAAAGCTGTTGCACCATTTAAATGATATGGCTTCAAATTTGATACAAACTGTGTAGTTTGAGGGATTTTTATTACACAGAATGGCAGTCTTGATTGCCTGTGGTTTGAAACATAAACTATGTAGAAGGTAGGTTATGATCAACAACCACTCTGTATCAACCGTCTTCCTAATGTTGTGCTTTTTTTTCCATGGCCATCTTTATCTCGCTTTTGCTTGTTCTCCCTCTCTATCGCTTGCTACCACCCCTCTTCCAGCTGATAGTGTGCGATTAATACTTCTCAGCCAACCATTAGCAAGAGGGGAAGTGAAGAGGCAGTCACGAAAAGAAGGGGAAGAGAGGGGTGAGAAATCTCGGTTCCTTTCTAAGAGAAGGAGAACAGAGAAGTCCGTTGACCTACTTTTGATCACTTTATGTCAGTGCCTACGTGTTTCCAGACAAAGAAAGACATTTTTAACTGCTGTCAAAAAAATGGACATGATTAAGCGGGGTTCTACTGTACGCTGCAAACAATTGATTCTCGCTGTTGACTCTCAATGACATTGATTCTTGTGTGTGTACCTATATTAACGCTGTTTACATGCAGTGAAGCACCCTCTTGAATTATTTTGTAGATAAAAAACTTGAATGTATAAACCAAAAGCCACGTAAACATGTTTTGGTACCGCATCTCATAACATACATTAAACTGACTTACAAGTCCCCTACAAGAAAAACTTTGTAAAATTGCTATTCTTGTGAAAATCCAAACGGATAAATTTTAACAAATAAAAAACTTATGAAGACTATGTTTAAACATTTCCCGCGTAAAATCAAAACAATATTTATATGAAAAATTAATTTTAATCAATAGGTAGAAGTCATATAAATAAATGATACCCCAGCAGCATAAACTTAATCTTGCTTATGCATTTTCATATTTTATAAAGTGATATAACTAATGAGGCTACATTCCTCAACATCAGTGCAATTAATTTTTTAACAATTTATTAAAAGCTGAGTTGGTAAGTAGCAATTGTCACCTCGTTGAAAAATATATCATTTGAGACGAAACCAGAAACATTTGTAACAGTAGTGAGGCAATTTTAAATACACACATGCCTTACCCAGGACTCGAATCCAGAAAAACCTCTTATAATCCATTCACGATATCTTCGATACTTTTGAAAAGAACCTTTGAAAAATCACCCTAGGAGTTACATGTTCAATTGGTTATAAAAAATTGTATATGGAAAAAGGTTTTGTCTTGCTTTTAGCACTGAAGCACTATATAAATTGGTTGTTTTAAGTTTTAAGTATATTTTTTGAATTAATTATAATAATTTGTTAAAAGTCCGTACGAATTAACAACGGATATTGAAGGGAAATGTTGGTTATAGCTGAAAAGAAATAGTTTGTAGGTTAAATATTAATATGTATAAATTTAATGCCGTAATTGTAAAGTTAATATTGCTAAACTATATATTTACATTTTTACGTAGCACTCATGGGTAAAGATTTCACTGTTATTAATTGAAATTAAATAAATTTTAGTGTCTGTCCAGCGGACTCCTACACTCCATCTTGTCCGTTTGGTCACTTTTTTTTTCAGAAGTATAACCACGCCATATTGGATATTGGAGACGCTGAATTGTGGTTATAAAACTAACGTAACACATCCTTTCTACTTATAAGATAATTCTAGGTTAAGATGTAATTTTAGTATTAGCGTTGTTATTTCCGCAGTTTATCTTTGTAAGTTTTAAATAAACTTGCAAAATATAGAAACGTATTTTAATATTTCCGTTACGTAATTCCCTTCGCAATACTTAACAGAAAAAAATATTTTAAAAGAATGAAAAGGAATTGAATTTTGGTCAATAACTGGTAATCAATTATTTTCGAAAGCTTTTTGTGGAGCGCAAGAGATAGCAGCATATTAGCGTTGGTTCTTGAGTACCAAATGTTAGCCGTGACTTACACGTCTTTGCGCCGCAGGTAGTGTTGTTTTGATGTTGTTGCAGTGAAGAAGTGCGACAGTTTCTTGATGGAAAAGCGATGTACCTACACCGCAGGTTTCAAAATGAAAGTGATTTTGTTCGCTAAAGAGTTTGGAAATCGAGCCGCGGGCCGTGAATTCGTAGTAAATGAAACGTTAGCGCGGGGCTGGAGGAATTTTTCTCACTTATAAGTCGCACCTCAGGTTTTCAATAAATTTTTTAAATAAAATGTGCGACTTATATGCGATAAAATACGGTACCATTTATCACAGTGAAATCTTTAACCTGAGTGCTACTTCCAAAAGTTTATTATGTAAAATTTAACTTTTTCCTTACACCAAATATGTAAATAAATCTTAATACAATAAGTAAACTTTAATTAAATTATATAATTAACAGTTCCGATATATACTTCAATCTACCTTTTTGTATGTATTACAATATTTTGCTAAATTGATTAGCATTTTTTAGACATTTGGAGAATTTTATTAAAGTATATGACAGTTAAGATTACATGGCATTGTTTCTCTTCAAAAATAAATTTTGGTAGTTCCCACATGGACACTGTTAGCAAAATATTTGACAGTTCCCACATGGCTGTGTTTTTGTTTACAGAACGTTTGACAGGTGTCGCATGGCAATGTTTTGTTTACATACTGCAGAAGGATACATAATCGGCTCCCTGAAAGTAGATCTTTAGCAGGGCTTCAGAAAATCTTGAAGTTACAGTGAATACATTATACCATAAGCTTGTGTGCAATAACTGGCGTTACGGAGGTCAGATTCCAGCATCAACTTCGTATTTTATCAGTCTAATCATTCAAATGATAGAATTTACTACCCTAAGATATTTACAGAGCCATCATTTTGAAAATAAGTGACTGAGCCACTATGCAAGTATAACTAGCAAACCATAGTGCTACTTGTAAAAGAATTTGAAGAAAATCTGTTCATTGGTTCCTGAGATATGGCATAAAACATTCATTTTTTTCATAACAAAATTTGCAAATGGAGGACAAAAAAGTTATGTATTAGCAAATTTGATGATTGTATACTGCCAGTAAACAACGTTAAGCTAAAATTGGTTACGTAGTTCTATAGATATAGGACAATACGCTAAAATTATTTTATTACTGTCATTCTGAAAATAAAAAGTATCATACTTAAAAATATATATACATAGTAATCTTATTTTGAAGTGTATAGGCACACATTTTACAAAAATAACAACTACAAAAAGTGGGATGCAGCTTATTTACATATATGGTGAGCGTGCACTTTCAGTTTAATTTATCCTCCCCCCCCTGCCCCCCACC
>NQII01003091.1:187951-248227 GCA_002778355.1 Clitarchus hookeri | reverse complement strand
TTAAATTTTCTTTTGGCCTATGATCAAAACTTCATTGGTTCTCCAGGGCCTCTTCTTTCACAACCACAATAATGCTTTGACATCGTTAAAAGAAAACTTCACTTCAATTATAATGTAAAGAAGTTAAGATTTTCAAAAATGTAATCAACTCGAGAACTTTCAGAATAATAACGTTAAGAAATTTAATATAAAAATTGCTACTTCTTTTTATTTGGGATAATCAACCAAATTCCCAACCAATGTATCTTTATTGAATAAGATAATTTAACTCACAGGCGGATCGGTCTCCTATCAAATTTTGAAGTGTGTGTATACTATAATTATAGTCAATAAACATTTTGAAAAGGCCAATGAGGAATTTAACTAGTAATTTAATGCTTGACATTTTCTGGCCATAGTCAATACACAAATTAAATTTAGTCAATTGTTAAGAATTTTGTTAATATTTTGCTAGACTAAACTTGGGACTCTAGAAAGCTGTTTTGATGCACGTAAATGTAGTTTGTAGAAATTTTCCTGAACTGAGAGTCTGGTATCTAAATTATTTATTTTTCTTAACGATCCACTAAGCACAGTTCAAGGCCATCCAATTGTTCTGATGTTGAAGACTTCATTAATTTTCTTCGTGACTTCCCCTTTGAGAACCTTTGAATGCATAGTACTATCAACGCTTCCAAACAAGCTCAGCTTGCAAACTCTTTATGAGAAAGAGAGAAAGTGTAACATTAGCTTACTTGATACAAACCTATGGCAATATTTAATAGACTACGACCCTGTCAGATTTGCTACTATTCTGGCATTGGCCTTTTATATATCATCTTCAGTGCATTTGAAAGTTCAATGTGCTGAATGTCCAAATTATAGAGAATTCACACTGTCCTTACTTGTTTGCCCACTGCGGGTAAACAGTCTTGTGTAACCAAAAATTAGGCTGGATTGAGTTTAACTTCTTCATTGTTTATTTCCTGATGTTATTCACTAGTAGGATTAAGTCAACTATGTATTAAAAATCTTCACCATACTCAGGGGTTTCCCTAAATTCCAAATTACGAATAAATTGAGACTTAAATGATTTGAAACTGAATGAACTAGAATTTTGGCATTTTGTAATAACAAAATTACTTTTAAACGATATAGACAACTAAAAAATGTAGTCCTAAAACATTAGCACAAATTATAGCACCTACCTAATTCAAC
Organism: Clitarchus hookeri; assembly: GCA_002778355.1. Classification (NCBI taxonomy): domain Eukaryota; kingdom Metazoa; phylum Arthropoda; class Insecta; order Phasmatodea; family Phasmatidae; genus Clitarchus; species Clitarchus hookeri. Next base: position 247,030 of record NQII01003091.1, on the reverse strand, counting down.
AAATTTCTACATCCACACCACAATTACCAACCAGAAGACCAGAAATATTCACTAGTCTGTAAATTTTTTTGACCTAAATTAAAATTTGCTTATAGAATTATAGTAAAACCCTGTTATAACATTGCCCCTTATAACAACGTTGTCCTGTTTAATAAACTTCTTTCTCTTGGTCCACAAACACGTTTTTAAATACAAAATTATCCTAATATAAACTTTCCGTTTATATAAGGCTGACATTTCTTGGGGCCATTGATTAATTTTTAACAGGGTTAAACTGTACATGGGAACAATTTGCTTTCTATAAAATTTCTGACATGTACACTAGTTGGCATGTTTATACTTCTGTTTAATTATTAAGTCTGTAAACATCAACTCTGTGCATGAGCCAAAAGAAAATTTGCACATTAGTGAGCAACATATTTGCAGATACCAGTTTCGGTTAATTCATCAGTTTGGTACAACAAAATGGCATACCTGTACCGAAATTGATTGTAGTAACGAGTTTGATTGCTACAGTCCTCCCATATCTTTTCCTTTCATTATGATGCACTATGAAACATGTTTATCTGTGGTCAAATGTTTTCATATCCCTGAGTATACATTTTCTGTCGAATTTTGTATCATCCAAATACAAATACAGTGGACTCCCTATGTACCGTAATTCAGGGGACTGTCGGAAAATTTCTATACAAGCGGAATTTCAATAGATAAGGGGTTTGACATGTACAACAATAAAATACAACTTCTAACTTTATTAGACTTCATGTTCAGTATAACGAGAGCTGTACATTACCGATTAATAAAGTTTGACAAGTAAACATAATAAAACTTGGAATTTAAAAAAGTATTGCCATACATAATACATTAAAAACATTTCATAGCAACTTGTTTAAATAAAGAATTTAGAATCTCACAATACTGTATATAATTGATTGTTATCTGATACTACCCTGTCAAAATGAAAATATTATGACACTGAATGCAAGCAAAATCTTGAATGTACCACGCACACTCAATCAGCTGTGAGCGCACGGACAGATTATCGACTGACAGGAATAAAATTAATGTACCNTTCTTTTTATTTGGGATAATCAACCAAATTCCCAACCAATGTATCTTTATTGAATAAGATAATTTAACTCACAGGCAGATCGGTCTCCTATCAAATTTTGAAGTGTGTGTATACTATAATTATAGTCAATAAACATTTTGAAAAGGCCAATGAGGAATTTAACTAGTAATTTAATGCTTGACATTTTCTGGCCATAGTCAATACACAAATTAAATTTAGTCAATTGTTAAGAATTTTGTTAATATTTTGCTAGACTAAATGTAAATGTAGTTTGTAGAAATTTTCCTGAACTGAGAGTCTGGTATCTACATTATTTATTTTTCTTAACGATCCACTAAGCACAGTTCAAGGCCTTCCAATTGTTCTGATGTTGAAGACTTCATTAATTTTCTTCGTGACTCCCCCTTTGAGAACCTTTGAATGCATAGTACTATCAACGCTTCCAAACAAGCTCAGCTTGCAAACTCCTTATGAGAAATAGAGAAAGTGTAACATTAGCTTACTTGATACAAACCTATGGCAATATTTAATAGACTACGGTCCTGTCAGATTTGCTACTATACTGGCATTGGCATTTTATATATCATCTNAAGTGTAACATTAGCTTACTTGATACAAACCTATGGCAATATTTAATAGACTACGACCCTGTCAGATTTGCTACTATACTGGCATTGGCATTTTATATATCATCATCAGTGCATTTGAAAGTTCAATGTGCTGCATGTCCAAATTATAGAGAATTCACACTGTCCTTACTTGTTTGCCCACTGCGGGTAAACAGTCTTGTGTAACCAAAAATTAGGCTGGATTGAGTTTAACTTCTTCATTGTTTATTTCCTGATGTTATTCAATAGTAGGATTAAGTCAACTATGTATTAAAAATCTTCACCATACTCAGGGGTTTCCCTTAATTCCAAATTACGAATATTGAGACTTAAATGATTTGAAACTGAATGAACTAGAATTTTGGCATTTTGTAATAACAAAATTACTTTTAAACGATATAGACAACTAAAAAATGTAGTCCTAAAACATTAGCACAAATTATAGCACCTACCTAATTCAACAAATTTCTACATCCACACCACAATTACCAACCAGAAGACCAGAAATATTCACTAGTCTGTAAATTTTTTTGACGTAAATTAAAATTTGCATATAGAATTATAGTAAAACCCTGTTATAACATTGCCCCTGTTGCGAAAGATATCTTAAGTAGTTCGCATGCCCGCCACCGCGCCACAAATGCATATTGATAGATGCCATTTTGTGTAACATGTTGCAGTGTTATTGCTTTCTCAAATCACGATTCCACCTGTGGAATACTATATGCGGGACGTATATTTGTAAACAGTAATAATAAAATGTTCAATTGTTCTGTTGTGTAAGGTAGAAAATATTACTATTTCGTATTTAAAAAAAAAGGATAGTTCCTGGTGCTTCTTAATTGTTTGCCTAGTATAGATTGCCTTAGTTGACAACACTAATTTACACTGTTTTTATTTGGTATTTACTTTACTATTTGTTTTTGCGTGGGTTCCTGTTACGTGTGTTAACGTATTTTAATACTCCGACATTGTTTAATATACCATGAACGGGAACGGGAATTTAAAATTGATGGTTTCTTCATATTTGATGAACGAAACAGAACTATGATGTGTAAATACTGCGACAGCTGTGTTGAATGGCAACCCAAAGACACATGCAAAAAACATGTACAAGGTGATTTGCACAAATTAACAAAAGAATTCTACCTAAAAAACAATAGCACCCCAAACAACTGAGCATTGTTAGCCCAATTGATAGAAGTCAGAAAACAAAACAAAATAAACAAGAGTTTATAATAGACTTCACAAAATGACGCTCGCAGCCAACATACCTATTGAAAAGGCAAATGATGCGTACTTGAAAAATTGGCTTCGAAAATATGTACCAGGTAAACATGAAAATGCAGGGTTTTCATCTATCTGTATTTTTTGTTTATATATTTGCACAGTGATGCACAGAGGATGTCTTCCCACTTTATGAAAAAATATAGATCTTCATAAGTTACTATAAAATTAACATATTCTAAATGTCCTAAACCGACAATTTTTATTTAGTTCTTTGAAATCTCGTTTCCAATGTAGGGCTACGTGTCAAATTTTTAGGTTCCTTTTTATATTGCTATAAAATATTGATTACAAATATAAACCAGAAAATACAGCAATTTGTCTGAATTTTCCTTACAAGCTTGTGTTATTCAGATGGAATTAATAAGTTTTAAAAATAAACAATGAAGTAGGCCTACTCAATTCCTCACTTTTATTTCAGGTTCGGGAGATATTCCAACAGCCCAGGTCCTGAGGGAAAATTATGTCCCAAAAATCAAAGAGGATCATTTCACTCAATTAAAGGAGACTTAAAAAAACAAAAAAGTTTGCATCATGTGAGACGAAACTACAAACAGAATGAGGTGTTGCGTATTTTTTGTTTTGATACACGTGCTTTCAGACATTGGTGAACATGTGTGTGCAGGTGGCATAAAAGAACTGGAGAATGATAATGGCACTGAGTGTTCACGAGCAATTTTGTCTGTGGTAGCACAGCATGAAATCAAATATGAAAATGTTGTAGCAGTGGTTAGTGACTCTGCACGCTACATGACTAAATGTATGGACTCTTTGAGGGTGATATTTTCCAAAAGCATGGTTCATGTTCAGTGCTGGGCACATGAACTTAACATAGTAGGTAGTTTGTGGAGTGTTGCACTGCCACAATTGAATTCATGTGTTCAAAATGCCAAACAAGCATTTCTCAATGCTCGNTTGCACTGCCACAATTGAATTCATGTGTTCAAAATGCCAAACAAGCATTTCTCAATGCTCGTATGAGAAAACACAGATATGTATCTTTCCTGAAGAAAAAGTATCTTGGTGGGGAAAAGAAAGCCACCCTCTTCCCAGTACCAGTGATGACCAGGTGGAACTCCTGGTTTCATTCTGTTGAGTACATTGCAGAATATCTTGAAGATCTGATTGAATTCTTTCAGCAAACAGAAGCTGAGAGTAGTGCTAAAAACTATTTCAGCAACTTAAGTATCACCGAGCGGGACATTGTAAAGTGCAATGCACTGTTTTTAGAAGAACTGACGTGACGTGAATAACTCTTGTAACACCTTGAACTCGGCTCACAGTACATCCTATGTCACAAATTATACTCTTATCAGAGCTAGAGAACTCCTTTTTGTTAGTTAGCGGAGGCATATTTAGAGAAAAAACCCTCTGCTGCTATTGCTAAACTGCCAATACAGGTTAAGTAGTGTGCAATGAAGAAAAACCAAAAAAATGTGGGTTTGAAGTGTCACTCCAAACTACACAGTCTTAAGGATAGACACTGTGCAAAACAATTTTTGCAACTATTGACCAATTGCTTGGTGTCAGAAATATAACAAACAACATCATTGATGAAAAATTGTTTGCANTATTGACCAATTGCTTGGTGTCAGAAATATAACAAACAACATCATTGATGAAAAATTGTTTGCATCTGTAGGAAGTCTCCCTTTGCTGAACACACTCATGCAGACAGAATTCCTGCAAGGCTATCTTGCTTTTCAGCAGCAAGTTTCAGGAATTTTGAAAAAAGTGCAAACTACTGATGTCCCCAATTTTTTTTTTTCATGGTCTACGTGAGCAACATTCAATATTTGTGTCACTAGCTGAGTCCATGCTGTGGATTCCCANAACACACTCATGCAGACAGAATTCCTGCAAGGCTATCTTGCTTTTCAGCAGCAAGTTTCAGGAATTTTGAAAGAAGTGCAAACAACTGATGTCCCCAATTTTTTTTTTTTCATGGTCTACGTGAGCAACATTCAATATTTGTGTCACTAGCTGAGTCCATGCTGTGGATTCCCACATCAAATGCAGACAGGACTAAAATCGAACAACACTGAGCTAATGCTTGCCAAATACTTTGGTGCTAGTATGTGAATTGACACTGTTCTAAACAAAATATATTTTTTCTTGTGATAGGATTTGGTAATCTCATTTTCAAAACTTAGTGGTGAATTATTGTGTGTGTTATTAAGTTAGAAGTATTAATTTTTTGTCTCTACATATATTGGCATTTATCAATTTAACACTTGTTTCGGTAGTGAACCCTGTACAAATATATACATGTTTTTCTGTACTGTATATTTTACATTTTGTAGTTCTGTGTTAAATGTAATCATCAAATAATATTTTTAATGTGAATTTATACACAATTTTTTAGTAGCCAGAAATGTGAAATGTGAAAATCCTGTTTTTTTAACAAATTATTTCCAGTTTATTTACCAACACGACAGAATTCCATTGTTTTATAGTTTTTTGCGCTGGATTTTCAAACATTCATGACGAACAGTAAAGTTTTTATTTACCACTTTAATGTTTTTAAGTGAATTTTTGTACCGCTTTTAACAGTTTTTTATGACAAAATTTGGAAATGTTATTTACGACTTTTAGGGGGCCTTAGTGATAGATATCTAGGTACAAGGACTCGCTTGTAAAAATGCAAAATTTAGTGCACTTTTAGAACCAGTCACCAGATGACTCACCTGAACTGTTGCAATGTCTGAGATTCACCAAGGCGGGAACGTTTCTCTATCAGAGCCTCTTTCAAATGACGCCATCGGTCCAACACCTGGCGACGCTTCTCATCAATAGGTTCAGAAGCATAGTGCTCAGCTGCAATCAGCTGGTCTGCTAGTGTTTGTAAAGCAGCTATCTTTTCCTCCTGACAAACATAAACAAGAACACATCACGCCACATTGACAGTTTATTTATATTCAGCAAGAGAATATTTTATGGATTTGCATTGATTTTTTATCATTCCATACACATACCCAAAACAAAAATATCATTATAACCACCACACTGAGTTTTACATGTTTCAGCATATAACTAGCAAAACAGGTCTAAAAAATAACAACAAAATTGTTAATACTGATCCATAAAATTTTTATCTAAATAAATTTTTTTTATAAATAATAATTACTAGTACGTTTAGAAATACTTTGTATTATGTAATTCAGAGCTGCAGCAAATGCAGTAGTTTGGCGACTATGCAATTTACCATAACAGCTCTTTTGTTTTCATACAAACAAGCAAACATGTTAAAATAATCTGTAGTACATACTATATTTTTTTCTCACAAGTATTTATTTTGAGGTGAATAGCTAAGGAAAGCAGTTCCAACAGTTTTTGGTTTTAACTTAAATTTTTCAAATTACATCTTATGTACACGTTATAAAATACACAAAAACTGTCGTAAAATTTTTAGTTGTGGCAAACTTAACTGAGGAATTCAGCATGGCTTCCAAGTTCAACTATCCTGCTTTCATTTTTCTATGGTTTTACAAATTTACCCTAGGTGCTTGCTGGTATGGTTATTGATACACTTCAAGGCAGATTCCTTTTCCATATTCTTGATCTTCATAACATGTGGTTCAGTCAGTGCCAATACGAAATTATGTCACACAGAAATAAAATTAAGTACACCTACCAATTTTCAACTGTACTTTTTGAGTATCTTTATCCTCTATAGTTAAGTTATTTTACTCACGTACACTGTATGCACAAATTTATTGTTTCTATCACATCAGATTTTTAATTGGACACAAATTATCAGGGAGGTGGCTGTTTCATGAAACTAATAATACAAGAAATTGAAGTATGCAAAAACTAATAATGAAAACCATTTAACATGACTCTACATTAAAATTTTAAGTTGAAAGCATTATATTAACACAATAAAAACTTTTTGTTGGCTGTTTTTATTGCATAACATAGCAATAAGAGTTTTCAGGATTATACAGTAACATAGTATTGATACAAGCATACGCACATGTGCATTGATAGCCTTGTCAAAGTCCTCGTGTTTCTTGATAAGAGCCTCTACATTGTCGCCTTTAGAATCAACCTCCTCAGCAGCCAGGAAGGCCTCACGGGCAGACATCCAGTTCTCTGCTTGCTCGCAGTCACGATAGAACAGCTGCAGTTCCAGACACTGGTCAAGCTGCATGCGTCGAGCAATCCACGCCCTGTGTACAGTGCAGAATACACTAATTAGCATTTTAAAATTATATTTAAACTTTAATACAATCCAAAGATTATTCAAAATTGCAAAGGTCTTTCAAGTCAAATATTATATACTTGTATATAAACTTGACAAGTTTTCACATTTTATAAAGTAATAAACCTGTAAATTTTTTAATTAATTTTTTAATTCATACAGAGACTTGTACTCAACCATATACTTAATATCATAGATCACAGAATAGCTCACAAGACAAACCAAAGCATTATTTTCAATGTTAACTACAAAACAGTTTTTACTGTAACAAAACTCATTTGGAAATTCCTAAAGCAGTTCATTAATTTTTTTTATAAAATTTCTTGTTTTATGCAAGACAAATTCTTGTCACTGAACTCCGCTACAGTACTTTAAATTAAAAATACCTATAGCAAACAAAACCTATTACAAAGTTAGTTTGCCTTTATTTACACGTTAACAGCAAAAAATATTTTTCATAAAAAAAATGAAATAGGCTATACCATATTTACGCATGTATGACCCGCACCCTAGTGAGCACTACCTGCACCTTAATTTTCAAATTAGACTGCCGGCAAAAAAATTTTTTAAAAGAAAAATACACCCATCCGAAGTACTATATTTGTTATAAAATTGTGCTCCAAATTTATTAAAAAAAAAAAGTAAAATATTCAGCAGCAACATTGTTTCTAAATGATAACTGGCGAGGCACAAACATAGGTAGCCGACGAGCATGACAGCTCACGCAACTTGGCAACGTGGCAGTTAAAAGCCAGCAATTCCAAGCAATGCCATTCGGGCTGAAGAATGCCCCCTCCACCTTCCACAGACTAATGTCCGCAGAGGTCGTCACGGGCTTCATCGGCTAATTTTGTTTTGCCTATCTGACGACATAATTGTGTACTCGAAGTCCTCGGAAGAACATTACAGACACCTCCAGAGAGTACTTGAAAGACAGTAATTGCATGGCTTAACCTGCAAACTTTCCAAAAGTTATTTGGAAAGACCGCCACAGACTACCTGGGTTAAGTATTCACACCAGAGAGGAACTACCCCCAAGCTGCCTTGATAAGAGCCATAGAATAGGCAGGAGAACCAACCAATATAAAACAGCTGGCCGTTTCTTAAAACTGTGTAACTGACTACGCGACTACGTACCAGACAAATGGTACTCCTCAATCTCCTCCATAAAAAGAAAACATGTTGGCGGTGGAGAGAATAACACTACAACACATTCCTAAACCTGAAGCAGAGTTTCCAGAATATTTAACAATTCCACCAACCACAAGGGGACAACCCCCTTATATTGCAGACAGACGCCTGCCAGAATGGACTGGGGGTGGTACTATACCAAGAGAACTCCGCTGGGCAACCTCAAGTCGTAACTTATGCCAGCATCCGCCTGAATGCCACTGAACAAAAATACCACATTAACGAACAAGAATGTCTTGCCCTTATCTTGGCGGTGAGAAAGTACCGTTACCACTTGGAAGGAAGACACTTTGTACACCGCACCAAAAGAGAGGTCCTCCAATGGCACGGAACGCCAAAGCCAAATTAGGATGATGGAAGATGTTCCTAACTGAATTTGACTTTGAAGTGCAACACTGTCCGGGTAAAACCAATGACCTGCCGAATGCTTTAACCCGCCAGTCGGACCTCGACGGGGATTCCAAAGAAGACTAAGAATGGGAGAGAATGACCCCATTCCTTAGCCCCTTCTAGAAGCCCCAAAGAACACATCTGGCTCCTTCAGCTACGGCTCAGCCGATACCAGATAAGTTACCACCAGCAGGACACAGACAGCCAGCATCTCCTCCAAGACATGCCCCAGAGGTTCAAGCTAAGAGATGTCGTTTGGTCCCGAAGCCAACAGCCTGGAGCCCAATGGAAAATCTGGATCCCATGCAATTTGAGGGCGGACCCATGCCGGCACCATTATGACCACCCTCAAGCCGGTCATCCAGGCAATAAGGAAACCCTCAGTGAAATAAACGAACGTTACAAGTGGGACAGGATAAGTCGGGACGTACGGTAGTACGTAAACAACTGCAAAGCGTGCTGTCGTGGTAAGGCAAACCCTGTTACCACAGCCAACAGGAAAACCCTATTGACCTTACACCGCCTGGACCCACTTGGCAACCGACCTGATGGGGCCCTACCCAAGAAGCACAAGAGGCAACAGATACCTGTTACTCAGATCACGAGGGCGTGCAACGCCCAAGATCAGTACTATATCAGAAAGTATCTGCAGCCCAGCAAAAGGGTAAGAAGTTTCCAGATGGGAGAAACAGTGCTCCGTAGCCACCCACTCAGCAAGGCTAAAGGACAGTTCAGCACGGGTTTTGCGGACTAATGGGAAGGACCTTACACAGTTGTGGGGTGCCAAGATAATGTATACTGGGCAGAGGACGCCAGAGGACGAATGCGCAAAGCCACCCGAGGGCAGATGCACACTTGCCCACCGGAACCCAGAACTTCAAAGGAAGTCCAGCAGCGGGAGACGATGTGGAAGAAGGGGAAGTAGACGAAACCCCACCCCCAAAACCTGCCGAAATCACACCACTAACCTTCCGGAACTCCGAACCACGCTTGGTAACAGAGAAGAGCATCCAACCAACAATCACGAGAAAGGAACAAAACGCCTCGAGGAGCAATGTCCGTCAGGACTTGGCCCTCTACCCCAATTGACTTAGTCTGGAAGATGGCTACCAAGTACGGCTGCATGACCACCATGAGGATCTAACTGTCGTGGCGGAGCCCCTTAGAACAGGGAACCCCGCCGATGACACCAGCCACCCAGCCCCATCCAGGAGAGAAGGATGACCCCAACCGCGCCGACACAGCAGAGGTGCCCGAAGAGCCCATGCCTCAGACATTGTCCATCTAGGAGGAGGGGACTGCGCGCCGTGCCTGGTGGCCCCAAATTGGTCACTGCTGAGCACGACACCAAGGAGCCTAGTAAAGCCGATGGAATAGGGGTGCCCGAAAAGCCCCTGTCCCAGACAGCGACCACGTCCGTACCAGGGGGACGTGGCCACCCGCCGGCAGTGAAACCGACTCTGCAGTCTTTCGTACAGGAAGATGAGCCCAGCAGAGCCGTCGAGGCAGAGTGCCCGAAAAAGTCAAAAAAGTTGTTATTAGCAATTTTGTAGGCCATGAAATTAATATTTCCAATGTATGCAACTTCTTGAAAGTACNGTCAAAAAAGTTGTTATTAGCAATTTTGTAGGCCATGAAATTAATATTTCCAATGTATGCAACTTCTTGAAAGTACTATGCGGTCATTGTCTGGAATGTGTTTTATTTTCATAAGTAAATTTATAAAAAGAGGGGGAAGGGGGTATTTAATAGTTCCATCAAAAGACATTTTTCAAATACGCTACAACGTATTTCAGGCGCCAGTAGACGACCGCCTTAAAAACACACTACAGTTTTATTAACGAGTTACAATTTATAAAGTTGTTTTCAAAATGTTGGAGTACACAAAAATTTTACTAACACGCCAATTTTACTCCAACTTATTATTTATAAAGTAAGCCTAGCAATTTAANAAAGTTGTTTTCAAAATGTTGGAGTACACAAAAATTTTACTAACACGCCAATTTTACTCCAACTTATTATTTATAAAGTAAGCCTAGCAATTTAACGCAATATTACATCATTCTTTCCAAATCAAATTTATGGGGCTATTACTGTTAATTGAAAGTAATAAACACATGTGCCATATGGTTACATAGCTACCAACTTTTTTTGTGATTGTGTTGATAAGACAGTAAAATGTTTTTAACTTGCCATAGAAGTATACTTAGGCTACATCATCTTGTGATGCTCGCCTCATCCAGAATACATGCCTTAAAATAATGCATGTTCGATAATNTATACTTAGGCTACATCATCTTGTGATGCTCGCCTCATCCAGAATACATGCCTTAAAATAATGCATGTTCGATAATAAAGTAAAAGAATGAAGTGAACGCAACCGTTATTTTAAGAGATGGTCAAAAAGTTACTGTAAACAAGGCGTTTAAGNGTCAAAAAAGTTGTTATTAGCAATTTTGTAGGCCATGAAATTAATATTTCCAATGTATGCAACTTCTTGAAAGTACCATGCGGTCATTGTCTGGAATGTGTTTTATTTTCATAAGTAAATTTATAAAAAGAGGGGGAAAGGGGCATTTAATAGTTCCATCAAAAGACATTTTTCAAATACGCCACAACGTATTTCAGGCGCCAGTAGACGACCGCCTTAAAAACACACTACAGTTTTATTAATGAGTTACAATTTATAAAGTTGTTTTCAAAATGTTGGAGTACACAAAAATTTTACTAACCCGCCAATTTTACTCAAACTTATTATTTATAAAGTAAGCCTAGCAATTTAACGCAATATTACATCATTCTTTCCAAATCAAATTTATGGGGCTATTACTGTTAATTGAAAGTAATAAACACATGTGCCACATGGTTACATAGCTACCAACTTTTTTTGTGATTGTGTTGATAAGACAGTAAAATGTTTTTAACTTGCCATAGAAGTATACTTAGGCTACATCATCTTGTGATGCTCGCCTCATCCAGAATACATGCCTTAAAATAATGCATGTTCGATAATGAAGTAAAAGAATGAAGTGAACGCAACCGTTATTTTAAGAGATGGTCAAAAAGTTACTGTAAACAAGGAGTTTAAGTAGAAGTATGATCAGGAGTCCATGGGGCTCATCGTAATTCCTATGGAGGTCTTTATAAGGGTTGTGCGAATGCACCTTTTTCTCTCACAAAACAAAAATGAAAAATGATTTCATAGGAGCCAAGTCTTAACGAAAGTTTAACAATTTTTTAGCAAGTAATTAACCATGACAAATTTGTTGCAAAACCAAACAGAAAAACCGAGGATATGGAGTATTTACCACAGGAGTTCTTGGCTATATTTAGCCATCCATTTTATGTAGTTATCTTGATTATAAAACAAAGTAACCAACAAGATGATTAACAGATAAAAATTTCCTTTANCATCCATTTTATGTAGTTATCTTGATTATAAAACAAAGTAACCAACAAGATGATTAACAGATAAAAATTTCCTTTACTGGTGCACTACATGAACATTCATTAAAGACCCAAATATTCATGGAAATCAAGGATTTTCATTTTGTTACGACTTTCGGCAACCAAATTTCTTACCAAAACAAAAATTAAAGTAGTCATTTTTAGTTTTTGTTTCGGTATATTGAATGCTTGCACAACCCTAGTTTTTATAATCACAGTGAGCGTTCAGAACTGCATGTCCCCTACAGAATCTATGCAATTGAAATCCTAGTGTATAGATGCCATGGGGGCGAGTCATTTAGTGTAACTCAGGCCGCCCAACAACTGTGCCGGACCGATCCCGCAGGGCCGCAAGCTGCTGAGTAACTAATCCCCTTCACTACCTATAGTGCTCGTCACATGACTGCTTGCTGACACTGGGGTCTGCACATGTTCTAATGTTCCTTGTCCAAATATATAATTTGTAATTTTGTCGATATAGCCATGTAAAAACTGCCTAAGTAAAATTGTAATGCAATTTTTCCATATAGGGGTTGGGGTAGAATCTGTCCAAATTAAAAATAACAACCACTTCAAAGTACCAACCTTTTGTTTGGGAATCATGAAAAAATGTAATTTTGGGATTTCACAGTACACACAATGAGAATGTTCTACCAACATTGGAAACATAGAACAGGTCAAAATCAAAAATGTCTGGTAAAGGGCTGCAATTCTCACAGCTTAGTTTTAAAGATTGTACAACGCCTACTGTAATTAGGCTTACTTCTCAAGTTCTTGGCGTGCCTCTGTCATGCTCTCCAGCTTCTCCTGAATCTCCACACTTGCATAGTGATTGGATTGCAGCAGCTGTTGGCCAAACAGCTCAAAGGCTTGAAACGTACCTGCCCTTGCATCTATCTCTGTACGATGTTCCTGAAATGAACACCACATACATTCAGTACACTTTCTCGAATGTCCTACTTAAATTCATAGAAAGACAAATACAATTTTGCAATAGCTCAAATAATAATCATTTTACTGCAAAATACGAAAAAACGTAATTTTGCATTTCTGGTAGCAATTCACAAAATAATTTTGTAACTCTAAAAACATATTTTATACCATGCTACTTTCATAAATTTCATCTGGTTTCGCAAACACTTAAATGCAAAAACATGTTATTTAAGGGATTATTTAAATATACTGCATGTATTTGCTTTTCAAAACTTATGCCTGTTCTAGACAATAGATAACATTGTTGCATGTAAGGATGCATCACTTTGCATGAATATTTCAGAGCATGGAACTGCAGAAAGCAGAATCCTCCTACAAAGCAAAAAGTTTTGTTTAATATCACATGTGATAGCGTAACATTTTCGTATCACAGCTGAACGTCTAACATCCATTATGTTGTCCAAACAAGTTTCATCAGCCCAACCTGTAAAGTGAGTTCCAATTAATTTACAGAAGTTGCTGTGAACAAGGATTTTGTTTACAAAAGGTAGGTCATTACATTTAAAACAAAAACTTTTTACCTTGCCCAAGCAGGGAGTGAAGGCTGCATCAACATTTTGCATCACAAAAACTAAATGTAGACTAGAACAACTGAATTGCCACACGTTGAAATCTTGTATTCACATTCTCCTCTCCTCCGGAACTATTTCTTTATAACGGCCATNCAACTGAATTGCCACACGTTGAAATCTTGTATTCACATTCTCCTCTCCTCCGGAACTATTTCTTTATAACGGCCATAATGAAATTACCATAACTATGTTTTTCTCAACTGATATATATATGCAAACGCACACATACCCACACACACCTGTGCACAAATGCACACACAGAGATGTTCAAATTTAAAGCAACAACACACATTTATCCCGCCATTGATCATTTTGCCACAAGATTGTATAGAGTTGATAGTCAAGTATTATGCATAAACCAAGGACATACTGTTAACATCATTTCTTGATGAACTAACAAGAAAAATCAACACATGTTCTGCTTTTCAAGAGTTGGTCACTTTCACACACGCATCCAGAGAACCAGTTACGCCTGCTCAATATGGCATGTGATCACCTCTGGCAGCAACACAAGCCTAACAGCAATGTGACGTGCTCCAAATAAGGTTATCAAATCTAGTTTGCGGTATTAACGTCCACTCTTTCTATAGAGCAGCTTGCAAACCCTGGAGAGTGATTGGTGGATTCTGGCAAAACAACTTTTCTTCCTAGGACAACCCACACATGCTCCATCAGATGTAAGTCGTGAGAGCGAGCAGGTCAAAACATGCACACAATATCTTCTTCCGTTTCCAGGAAGACATCGACAACATGTGCTCTATGAAACTGAGCATTATCATCTACCAGTAGAAAGTCTGGGCCCATAGCACCTCAAAACAACCAAACATGAAGTGCCAAGATTTCGTCATGATACCCAACAGTGATAAACCTTGCCTGTTTACCCATGTTGTGGAGAGGTACTCGAGCGGTTAGCATAATGCCTTCCCCCAACATTATCGTTCCACCTCCATATTGATCTCTTCCCACTATGTTTGAGGGCCAAAATCGTGTTCCAGGTTCTCTCCAGATATGAGCCCGTCAGTCACTCTGAAGATCTAATGACTCATCCATAAAGAAAACACTGGCCTACTGTTCGACTGTCCAGAGGACATGTTGATGGCCCCACTCTAGATGTCTTCGTCAGTGAACACATGTTGGGGGTACACACACAGCCAGGTCTCAGACCATAACGACCTCTCTGCCTAAGCAGTTTCTACACTATTCACATCGATACAATAGTTCCAGTGGATACTCTGAGGTCAGTTGTCAGCTACTGTGCAGTACTATGGCGGTACTGTCTTGCCCTTATGGCCAAATAACAGTCATATCTTTTTGATGTCACTCTTGGTCAACCTTGTCCTGTCTTCGGGATATTGTTCCAGATGCTAAAAATTGCTGCCACATCTGAGAAACAACAGAACAATGCCAATTAAGCCATCTGGATTGCATCGGCTTGCGAATTCCCAGCTTCCATTTTTCCTATCACCTTCCACCACACTGAATCTTCCAGGCATCTTCTCTGGGCCATAGCTGAATGTGTACACAATAAACGTTGCCGTTGGACCGACAGCAAAAACTATGGACACCTTCATTAGGGAAACTTGAAATCATTACTTTAATGGTTATAAGAGGACAGTAATGTCATCTGCTGTTCAGAATATATGTGTATTTCCATTTGTTTCCATTTTACAAACATCCGACACCATCTTGGGGCACAATGATAATGGGAGGGATGTGTGTTTGTTCTTTGCTCTAATTTTGAATGTGCATGCGTGCACATGCACGTGTGTGTGTGTTTGTGTCTAATCCAGGCATTTGTCAGAAATATAAAAATCTTTCATTAAATGTATTAATGCAAACTAACTTATTGGGCTAATTTACAACTACGTAATTTCCATACAAGAGAGACAAAGCGAGATTTGTAAAATGCAAAGTATGAGCATTGGTAAGTATTTTTAATTTCATAATTTATATTTAATTCCTGTAGAAGTGTCCTCCTTCCCTTCCCAATCCCTCAGTCTACATCCAAGCAATGGTGGTTGTGTAAATATTTTAGTACAACTTTATAGCTATGTTCCCAAACATAAAAGAATGTACATTTTCTACAATTCTCTGTGGAACATAACACATAATTTATAACATGGTGAAAAATCTACTTTTTAGTGAAAATAAAATGGATTTTGAATCAAAATAAAAACTTCTGAATAAAATAACACACTACCTTTTTAAGGTCTCTCTCTAGTCATTAAGAATAGGATTCATTACCAAACAGTTATTTTTCAGTGCACAGTAGTTTACAATATACAGTTAAAACGATATACGTCAAACATGTATAAATTTAAAATCTGTAACCACTGACAACCAGTTGTCCCGCCAAAATTCCTACATATACATAATACTAAAAATGTCAGATTTAGCTATCAAATAAAATTTAAAATTTTTTAGTCCAGTCACAAAACATTGCACGCTCTAATCTTTTGAAAAATGAATACAGTAGAACCTCTCTATATTGACTCAATTTAATGTGACTGTCTTTCTGTAAAAATTTGTTTTTGAGGAACCCTAAAACATTTGGGTCTAAAATTTGAGAGAAATCTGCCGAAAAATAAATTTATTGCACTTTCTTAGTTGTGCGTTGCCTTTCTCTTGGTGAGGACTGTAAGAGTTCTGGCCAGTTCATTTTTTAAAATAGATACTACCTCCTACACCTCCCGCTAATACATATTAACTCTGCCCATCCTCCACCCCACAGGTACCCAATGTTTCCTTGCACAATGAGACTAATCTGTTTTTCCTGCCACTGTGCTCTTGCTCCCTTACCTTTCACTCACTTTACTTGTGTTATTATGACTTTAATTTGTCTAGGGTAGATTACTATTTGCTGACAACTTATTACACTTGGTTGTTTTTTGGACATGCCATCAGCCATTTGGAAGCCCACAAATTGACTTGCAAATAAAACTCTGGACTGTGAAACTACTGCAGGTCTTCGCAGCATTGTGATGACTACCTCTCGGCCAATCCATCACACTTGACGAGAACCAGATAGATTCTCGCTTACCCCCTACCCTCCATCCTCCACCATTTTAATGGGTTCAACCCTTGGGGGTTCATCAGATATAAGAGACAGATGTGAGCTTCAGTGCGTTCATCACAACAGCTGAAACTAGAGTTTCGATAACCTAGGTTTCAGTAACTTTGAAATAAGTATTTCTGTGCGGTATAAACAGCAAAGCTTTGGTTTAATTTGCAAATATGTTGGAAAAAAGTACACAGCATTCAATGTTGCAGTTCTTTTAATTGATTGGTGACAAGGGAGGTTGCAGATATATTTTCATGGTATCATTTTGCGCCAAAGATGATTGAACATGGACTTACGATTATCTGTAAATCATTGCACCATGTTTTGAACATTTTGGGAGACAAGAGTTAATTTACACAGACTTTGTGCAAAAAATTTTGAATTTTGATTTAGGGGTTGGGGATAGGTCAAAATAGGCCCAAAATTCCTCATTATAATAATGACCTCATTTCTGGAAACCGTGAAGGGTCATTTTAGTAAGGATCTTCAAACATGAACAGCACGTTCAAACATGAACAGCACTAGACATAGCAAGTTGCATTCATCGCCAAAACTGTCAAAGAAAAAATTTACCAACAAATCTTACAGAAAAGCTATATGTATTTTTCACTGTCCACCAACAACGAAATCAAGCAATGTTTTCATTATTCACTACTGATGCAGAAATAATGAATGCGAGAGCACGAGTTTTTCTAAAATTTTTTTTACTTATTACTGAAATCAAGATTGGCATCTATTAATAGTTCACAGTCATAGAATAAAACTTTAACACACTGTTTATACTGATGTCTCACTGCACTGTATTTAGGCTTATTTGTATTAGTTACCACTTCAAAGTAACCTAACATGAAACCTTTTCCATCGCCATGTTGTAGTAATACCCTCATTACCTAGATTACAAAAACAGTAATGCAAAGTTACAGCCATTCCCTAATACTGCATTTTCTCTATCATATTTAAGACATTTTGATTTCTTGGCTCGTAGATGTAACTGTTGTTTTGTAAGGTCTATGGATATTACTTCTGCTACATCAGTAACTATTGCCTAAGCATTTTATTTTTCTTTTTTTTTTTAAGACAAGATTTATAAATACTGTTTTTAAGTCAGTAAAGTATGTATAATGGAGAAAATTAAAGAGAAGCATGGCTCAGCCAATTATAAGACAGTAAAAAAACCTCAGAAATATCTGAACGGAAAATTTTAAACGTACTTTTCTGTGGGACAGCTGACTGTCATTTTAATTATGTACAGAATAGATAATTTTTTTATCTTTAATTGTTTTCTAAAATTTTAAAGCAAATTTTCAAGTGCTGCTTTTTGTATCACTACACACCTCAACCTAACAGCTTGATAATTAAACTATTTTTTTATGCTGTACTTGGAAACAGTATATATCAAAATGTGCAATGGATGGCATTACTTTTCTGAAAAATAACTGGAATAAACTAAAAAGGTACAAATCACAGTGTTATTTATATGTTAACACAATAAAGCATCATTACAAATGTATTCTGAATGCACAATTCCAGTGAAAAATAAATATAAATATAACAAAATCAATTTAATTAGGCTTCAATCATTAAAAAAATAAAGCGAAACAATAAATAAGCAATTTGATGTACTGTGTATGTAAACATTATCTATACTCAGTTTCTAAAGATAAAAATTACCACAAAGTTTTCATAATATGCACATCAGAACAAATTATATATTCAGAATAACAGTACCATTTGCTTACAACTCGCACAACATTCTGAACATGCTTGAAAAGGGTCAGGTCAGTGCTAATTAAGAAATTAGTGCTATACTGTTTTTACTCAATATCTCTTGCAAAAGTTTGAGCTACATGCATGTCAATAATAACCTCATTATCATTTAGCATTTAATAAAATTATTAATAATTATTAAACTCTAAATATTTTAACATAATGAATAAGACCAACAATTTTGTCAACATAATCACACAATAAACTGTAAATTAAAGCAATTAGCATTAGTAATGTAAATAAAACTGTAGGGCACACTTTTAGTACGAAAATAAGATACAAATCATAGTTAAACTAGCAAACCAAACTTTGTTAAAATGTTCATTAATAGGCATTAAAAAACAGCTTAATACCAAAATTAAAATAAACTTAAAACAATTACCTGGCAATCAAACATGAAACTTCACACTACTAAATAGTTGTGCTCATGTCACACGCCTGTGTTTATGTCGCACCCATCTCAAAATTATATCAATTATGTAGCTACTTTACAGTTTAGTTTATTCGCTAAGAGCACAGCAGTACTTTCATTGGATTGAATTAAATCTGCCAACATATTATTAGGCTCACAACAGCCAAAGGCAATGCAATCTCATGAAATTAGAGAATTCCAAGCTGCAAAATGATGTGCACACACTTGTGAATTTGATGGACCCAGACTAAAAACCATAATTTTACCTTTAAAAAATTAAAATAATTTTCAGGATTAAATGTTTACTTCACTCTTCATTGCTATGTACTACTAAACATACAGGATAACAACTCTGAAAATGGTTACATCACCGATTTCAAATGTACGGAGATCATTTAAATTACTCTCTTGATTTAATTGCAAACAATTTATATGGCATTGTACTTTCCCATTTTCTCTGTAACAATTTATACAGAAAAAAAAATTGTGACAAAAGAAGTGGGAAAGTACAAGAACATGGATGAACAGTGAGCAATGAGTTTGCAGGTATTCGGAGTTGCAGAAGAAAATAAAAGTGGATGAAACATGCAGCAGGCTATGAGGTGGGGGAGAAGATAAAGCAAGAAGGGAATGAAACAAATCTGTAAAAAAGTAGGCTTAAAAAGATGCAGGGAAGAGCAAAATATGTTGAAGGAAAGACGAGAAACTGCAGGGAAAGTAGACTCTCTGAAAAAATAAATACAGAGTAAAGGACCGAGAGTGAGGGAAGAGAGTAAAGGACCGAGGATGAGGGAAGAGATTAAAGGACAGAGTGATGGAAGAGAGTAAAGGACCGAGGGTGAGGGAAGAGAGTGGAGGATTGTGGGTGAGGAGGAGGAAAGAGAGAAGAGTTGAGAAATTTGGGTGGCTCTTAACAAGGTCTTGAGAGCCAATGATGGTGAAGTGAGGTGAGGATAGAGCAGCAACAGAATGCTAGGGCGAGCAAATGGGAGATTGCCAGGAAAACCCGCCGGCCAGCGGCATTATCCAGCACAATAGGCAACATGCACATTTTTTGCTGGCACTTGGTTTTCAATAATTTGTGTGTTAGAAATGTATTTACAAAGTATCACAATTTAAAAATTAGTTTTGAAAAAGTTATGATTGAATGGAAATTTTAAGTTTGAAATACCCGCCAAAACACGCCCGTCGCGCCTGCTCACTCAGTAACGTCACAAGTCAGATACAACCTCGGCCACCGCATTTATTTACTTCAGCGGTGATGCGTATTTGGTTAAACAGAAATTGTTTGAAGTAATGGAAAGAGAAATAAACAAGTCAAGTATACCAAAATCATCTAAATGGTTTATTGTACCGCAGTGTACTAGTACATCTTGCAAAACACCTGATAAAATATTTGTTAGTTACAAAAAACGAAACAAACAAGAAGATGTGGTTTTACGCAGTTAGGAGAGACATTGAAGGCCAAAATCAGTAATTTTTGTTTGCAAAGACAATTTTGACGTATGTAATTATATTTAAGGTGTTAATGTTTCCCCTATGTAGGCAATTTTAACACTGAACTTCTTAATATCTACTATTTACATCTGACCTAACCTTCATTACGGTACTATGGTATTGTTTAATACACACTACAAAGCGTTTAGCAATTTGTATGTGATGTAGACGTGAGCATAAAAACAATATGTTAACGTATTTCATAATAATAAAAGTATATAAATCTGTTTACAAAAAATTTAACCACACAATGTAAATTTTACATTTTGTAAGTTTATACATTTCAAGTTAGGCCTAACAGATGGAATTTCGTATACCTATTTTTTATTAATATAATGTAACTTCTAACACTTGTTTCAAGAGCACAGCTATCATATTTAGGCTATATTCCCATTGGATGCCTAAATAATAACATGTCACAATGGTCAGCCATGCAAATTAAACAAATTATTTGGGTGGGGCTCAAAGTCCCTCTTGCAAAAAGTTTGGTTTATATTATACAGTATTTTTCAAACATAGCAATTTCTAATAATTTAAATTGTTTTGATTTGTCTCTCGTTACCTTTCATAAGCCTAACAATTTAAGTTAAATAGAAACTTAATTTTTACTTTCAAAAAACTAAAATACATGTTTTTAAAAATGTTTATCAAAGATAATCTTACTTTCATATTTACCCTTCCCCTTTTCTCTAAGTTACAGAGATGGATATTACAAAAAATTACGAGACTAGGTCCACAAAATTGAAACTAAATAGCTTACGTGTTTTATGCAAGTAAGCTTTGTTACTTTTATAATCTTTTCCTTTAAATAAACAGAAAGAAAACAGCTTTTGAGGAATAAAACTAATTCTTAAGCTTTTGTTACAGATTTTCTTTGCTGTATTTAATCTCATCCCAAGTATTAAGTGTTTCTCATACTAACATATCTACATTTTCCGCTAATGTGTACAGTTCTTACAGTTTAAAAAGAATGTGTAGACCAGGTTATCGTGATGTCAGAATAATAAAATGTATGTTAGGTACAGAAAACATAAGAAACAATAATATAACAAAGTTAGTTTTAAAATAATTTTTTTAGTTTCTAAACAATATATTTGAGGCCTTAAATATAGTGCTTAGAAACGAGGTGGAACGCGAAAATAAAGGTTTGCCGGCTGGCAGCGCAGTGTTTTGCCCGCCAGCAACCCACAGTTGCTCGAGAAGTCGAGCGGTGTCGGGTAGTGACTAGTGTGCTAGCTTTAGGCCTACTGTGACCATACTGCTTATTATTTGACATTTCTAAAGCGAAAAAAGTGTTTTATGAAAACTTAAATGTGGTTTAGAATCCGGAAATATTTGCAACCTTCTTTCTAAACACATTATGTTTTATTTCTAAATAATGTAGTTAATTTATCAAGACCTCAAAAATGGCGCGCGACTACACAGTATGCTCACTGCAGTCCCTTTCATTACAATTTTGTTATTCTTGTTAATGTAATACCTGTTCAATATCTACAACATTGAATCCTAGCAATCGTAAATAAAAAGCAGATAATAATCCGTACCTCAGTAAAACATACAAACTAACAAGTTTTAACATGTGATTTAGGCCTACTGTCGCTTTGAAGATCACGACTGTGCGATACGAGATGTATTCTTACCTTTGCAATTTTACACCTCTTATTTCAAGTTCCACAAAACAATGGGAATTGAAGTAATCAAGTACTATATCGGTATCTACTCGTGTCAGATTGTCTGACTGCGCTTTCACAAAGTTGCCTTTCATTTTAGTGCTGCGTGTTTGCAACATGCCGGGGCCGGCCGTCGGCGTAACTAGTGACATCAAACCAATGAGAGAGCGTTCCGCATTCACGTGACAGCGACCACGAAAGTTACTGTTTTAATACTAAAATAACTTTGTCAAAACCAATTTTTATGCAAAATACTGCACATTTTTATTTTCATACGCATATACAAATGTGTTTGTATAATTTTCAACTATCATTGCAAAATGTGCACGTTGCCTATTCCCACTTGCAGAAATCCGGAGTGAGCCGGCCGAGGATTGAACCTGGTTTGCTACGGTGGGAGGCGAACATTCTAACCAATCGGCCACTGCAGCTATGAAGAGATAATATGATTGAGGGTGAAGGCGAGAAGCACGGGTACAGAGCGTAAAGCGCAAAGGGCGAGTGCAGGAGGACGAGGGGCAGAGGGCAGGGGGTGTAGGACAAGAGGCGAGGGCAGAAGGGAAAGAGCAGGAGGGCTAGGGGCGAGAGCAGTAGGACGAAGAGAGATGGCAGGACAAGGGGAGTGGGCAGGACGACGAGGGGAGTGGGCAGGACGACTAGGGGCGTGAGCAAGACGACTAGGGGTGTGAGCAAGACGACTAGGGGCGTGAGCAAGACGACTAGGGGCGTGAGCAAGACGACAAGGGGCGTGAGCAAGACGACGAGGGGCGTGAGAGCAGGACAAGGGGTGTGAGCAGGACGAGGGACGTGAGCAGGAGGATGAGGGACATGAGCAGGAGGATGAGGGACATGAGCAGGAGGATGAGGGACATGAGCAGGAGGATGAGGGACATGAGCAGGAGGATGAGGGACATGAGCAGGAGGATGAGGGACATGAGCAGGAGGATGAGGGACATGAGCAGGAGGATGAGGGACATGAGCAGGAGGATGAGGGACATGAGCAGGAGGATGAGGGACATGAGCAGGAGGATGAGGGACATGAGCAGGAGGATGAGGGACATGAGCAGGAGGATGAGGGACATGAGCAGGAGGATGAGGGACGTGAGCAGGATGGCAAGGAGAGGAAGACGAGCGGCGAGTTCAGAAGGACGAGAGGCGAGGACAAGAGCAGAAAGTCGAGGGGCAAGAGCAGAAGGCGAGGAGCAAGAGCAGAAAGGCGAGGGGAAAGAGCAGAAAGGTGAGGGGCACGAGCAGAAAGGTGAGGGGCACGAGCAGAAAGGTGAGGGGCACGAGCAGAAATGTGAGGGGCACGAGCAGAAAGGCGAGGGGCACGAGCAGAAAGGCGAGGGACAAAGGTAGACTGTGAAAATTAGAGGGTTATTGGAGGTGGTAAGCGATAAGAGGTGGTCAAAGGGAAAGAGAAAGTGAAACACAGGTGGAAAGAATAACAATGTAGTAGAATATGAAAGTGAACAAGGCAAGCAAACTCATATCTTGATCTCAAGAGAGGCATTCACAATTTATTCAGGCAGATGATAGAATTTAAGTGAGAAAAATATCAATCTATGGATCCCATGTCAACAAGAGACTATACAAACTGGCTGTGTGTCTGTGTGTGCTCAGTTGGTACACATCAAGACCCATTGCATGTTTACAAAGGCATTCATTTTTAGCAGGTTTGGCCCATTTCAAAACTATGTTGCACCAAAGTGCATAGAGCCAGCAAATAGTGGTTTGAAGAATACTAATCTGATTGTTGAGGTCTTGCCAATGTCCTATTTTCACTTTATTTAAATTTTATTGTGAATATGAGGGGCACCCACCAATGTGTTATATAAGACTATGGACATTTCTTCAGGTGGCATCGTGTGCTTTTTTTACAGACTACTTTAGAAAGCTTGTGACACCCATGTCCTGTCATGTTGCAGTGTTATCATCCCATGGTAAACCAACACTATCAGCAGAATATCCCTTGTCTTTCTGGCTCTTCAGCGTATTATTGAATTGCAATTACAGAATTTGGTATTACAGGAATTCTCTTTAATTTGTAAGTTTAGTCTGCAGCAAGGACAGAAAAAATAGAAAGAAATTCTGTATTGTGGTTATTTATTGTGGAGTTCACCACATTAAAACAACAGATCATATACATAAGTGTTGTATTAGGTCAAGAGGTAGCCAGATGTGACACTTTTGTCAGATAATGAAAGTGTCTGGCAACAAATGATTTGGGTGAGGCTGTTTGTGCTAGGGTTGGCATAACTAATCTTATTTTATATTGTGATTATTGTTGAAGAAGAATGATAGAACTAGTAGCATGACCATGGAGGTCAAAGGAAATGCAGTTTAAGGAAGTGATTACTTTCATATTTTAAAGTACAGTAGAGCCCAGAGTTAGCAATGATCCATGGTTACCAAGAATATTGTCACAAAATCGTTGCTGTCTAAACATCAAAACCAACCACTTTTGATGCCACAATTAAAGAACATACTTCTATAACTATTTATTTAAAGTAATTTTTACAAAAAGTAATGTCACACATGCATAAATGTGCAAAGTATGCAAATAAAATATGTAGGTATTCTTTTACTAATTTCATTATGATTATAGTTAGAGGAAAGTTAAAAGAACTTTATGAACACATTTTACAGCATTTATTTTGTGGTTTTGTAGCATTTTTACGACATTAATTTCGTGGTCTTTGGTGTTTTGTAACATATATAAAAAACTATAAAAATAGCATTTAAAAACAATTATACTCATGTTTTCCCTGTTAATTTCAACATTTTACTAATATATTTTCATTGCTACATAGACAAAGTATTTATTTAATTGATTGAATTTCAACATGGCACATGTCTCCAGGTTGTTTTCCATCAATTTCGTCCTGCCTGTAGGCACCAGATTGTAAATACTGAAGAATCTTTCAAAATCTAAGCTGTTCACTGGTAACCGAAGGGACTTAGGCGATGCACTGCAAAATTCTTCAAAGTTAGGCTGCGTTGCCATGCATAGAAATCATAAAATTTTTACATGATAAAGCTGTGAACAGAAAGCAGTGAAAAGTCTTGTAATGTCTATAAAAAAAAACTGTTCTTGGTTTTCTAGTGCACCAAAAATTATATGAGACAATTTTGTTCCACTCTATACACAAACATACATCAACATAAAAATGTAATGTGCTGCGATCTGTTGTTGATCTTGGAACTACATCATCGCTTTTCAACCAACTCAGAGGACATGTTCCCTTACCACTCTGATAAGTAATATGCATAAGAAAGTAGGTTCATTACTACACTACGTGTACATAACGAACATGTACGCATCAAAATGAGAGCAGGTAATATTTAACGGCGCGATTCAATGTCATCGTATATGCAAACTGCCCTTACTTACACAATAACCATAAACCGTGCCATAAAAAATACCTACTTTCATTTTGATACTTACACGTTTGTTATATACACTTTTACATTGTGAACTGAGCCGAACAAGTGTGTAGTTGTGTGTCAAAAACTTTCCTTTATTTACATGTAACTGCCAGTTGCTTGTAAAAAAAATCCTCTTCGTAAAAATAACTGTTTAAAAAATTTGTTAAAAAAAAAAAAAGAGTTATTTCAGTTTTTTTTCTTGATAAACTTCCTTAAATTTTTGCAAATATTTAGCTACAACCTGAGTTTTTGAGTTTGTGAATCTATATTAGGTTTATATTTGCTTGTTAGTTTAATTTGTGGCATCTATTTCACATTTATCGCAATTGCGAATCTAACGTATATGTTCTGACTTTTGTTTTAAAAACCAGATTTTCAAGATTGAAAATATTTGTTGGTACTAATAACATACGGTTGAAATACGCAAAATACGTTATTGTGAAAAATATGGAAATAATCCAACTAACTCTACTACTGGTAACTAAAATTTCTGTTTTGAACATTGTCACTGGCTTGGTACCCCACAAAGAGCCTTTCAAAGACCGGTTTTAAATATTACACACACGCAGACACTCCAATTCACCAGCTGATGTTCAAGACTATAGAGTGTAGTGTGGCAGAGAATAAGGTTAAAGCAGTGTGTGATAGAACAGAATGTATATTTTATTTTGTAATAACCTTACTGTAACATCTACACATATTACAGAATACATTCCTTGCATATAAGAAATATACACATTTTATATTGTATTTGCAAAAAACTACTATCTTTTATATTTTGCACATTCTTAAAAAGAATTTCCTGGAATCTATAAATATGTGTCCATCATCTACAAAATGAAATAATTACAAAAATAAAGAGAAACCAAGCAAAATAATACAGCAGTTTACCGTAAATTACTGCATTTTAGATGCTAATGCAAATACTGTAAACTAAATACACCTTTTGCAACACACTACATAGACACTCAGCAAATGCTTTCACAAACATATCAATGACAGTAACAAAAAATTTTGAATAGGAGAATTATAAACAGTTTGAAATATTTAAACAAGCACAAAAGTTTCCCTGGCCCCTCTAAATATTCCGTGACATTTCCCTGTTTTCTTCCAGGTTTTCCCTGTCTGTAGCCATTCTGTATAACTGTACTGTGTTTCAAAATTACTTTTTGTACAATATGTGTGTAGTTTCACTCCTGTGTTTGCAATTTACGAAAAAGAAAAGACAGTTTATAGTGCTTGCAACATTCCCCCCACCATCTCGATGTGTTTGTATGTTAACTGTTAGGGTGTCAAACCAGATCAAATTTAAAGCAGATGTTGCAGAATGCCTAGCTAAATTTTCCAGCACGGTAAAAGAAGTTTACTGTGCTATCTCTCTGAACTTCATTACAGACCTTTGCACACAACTATGTTAACACTTTTTCTGTGACACTGGAAGGCAATGTATACTCTTCTCGTGTATTTAATTGTAGACATAAATTAATATTTAAGTCATAAATCCTTTGATTTTCTAACAAAAGCCACTGAAAATGGACTTTGTGTTTCCTAAAAGATATGTAAAACACAGTTTAGATTAATTTTTTGGTGTCAACAAGATATTGCACACAGTATCTCTCAGAGTTATTTTATTGCAGACATCAAAAAATTGAGATATATATATATATATATATATATATATAAAAACTAGCTGTGTGCCTGTGACTCCGCTCGCATGGACTACAGAATTATTGTTTAGGTTTATTTAAAATAAAGTTGAATTTTACAGAATTTAAAGGCGTAACAGCAGCTTGAATTTTACGTATTTATTTATTGAGAAATTAAGTAGTAAAAACGCTTATAAGTAGAGCTGGGCGGGATCCCGACTTTTCGGGAAAAATTCGGGAAATATATTTTTCCAAAAGGTCGGGCGGGAAATAATTTTTCCCGTAAATTTTTCGGGATTAAAATTATTTAAGCTATTTTGCTGTTATATCTGTGTTCTATAACACACATGTAAGAGAGGGCCTACATGGCCCTAATCTTGCCAGCATAAGTAAATAAGAAATACATGCAAGTTAACTTACTTATCAGTATTAATGGTTTCATATAAATATAATGCATACAAAGTTTGCCACCAGCCGTCGCATGTAAACAAACTTCTGTGTGCCATCTTAAAATAAATAACTGCTCATCACTCTAAATGGTATTTCCATTTCGCTAATTGTATTTTATCTGCCGTCCGTCGCTTTAAAAGTGAAACACTTGTTATAGACTCGTGAAGTAGGCCCTGTATATTTTTAAAACAAAAGTATTTTTTATTGATATAATGGCGCTCAGTTGTACGTGAATAAACATTTTCCTCTGCACGTATTTTAGCAGCTGAATTAATGAACACTGCTCACAAGCATTAAGAAAGTAACGCTTGGAATCTTAAACCCGTATTGTTTTAAGAATCAAGATGGCTATGAAACGAGTCCTACTTTTCATGCACTCTTATTAACTTTGTTTAATTTTGCGAACTTCTTATAAACGTCACCAAATAATTCCATTGCGGGCCGAAAGGCATATCCAACGCATACACGTGAAATTACATTTGAATTGGTGTGAATGCAATTGCATTCCCACGTAAGTTCATAACAATCAGAATTATCGTGCATTTCTACGGCCATGTGATTCTTGTTCTTGTAGGTTATACGGCCGTGGAACAGTTGCCGAACGCGACTCATCTTCTTCATCTAAGGTGGTATTTTATTGGCCAGCACTTCACGTGACGTATAATGTCGCCCAATGATAGTCGTTGTTAGGAACAGTGCTGCTCGTGTTTTTTATTTTGTTAATCACCCGTACGTGTTATTTATTGCATGATGTAACACATTTAAATTTTTATTCAGAGATTATTTTTTATCAATAAACTTGTAGTTTTGAATGAACGTTAAAATATTGTGTGTGATTTGTAGTGCGGTAACCTATACCTATGACACGTTAATTTGTTACTAAACATTATTTTTAAGTTTGTTTTTAATGTTTTATTTACTCACTCTACAGTTTGTTTACGTAGTTCGTTAGAAGCAATATGGATATAACAAATAGTGGTTGCATAATTTGACATAATACCTTAATATTTAAGTTTTTATTTGTACATTTCGTTAATTTTCTAGCATATTGAAAAATTCCCGATCCCGTCCCGTTTCCCGCGGGAAATTAATTTTCCCGCCCGAAATTTTCCAGAGTTTAAATTACCTTTCCCGCCCAGCTCTACTTATAAGCATTTCTCTGTTACGAATATATGCTACCGCTGAATTTTTTTTGGGTCTTTTTATNCCAGCTCTACTTATAAGCATTTCTCTGTTACGAATATATGCTACCGCTGAATTTTTTTTGGGTCTTTTTATTCTACACAATTCATTACTACATGATATTGTTCCATCTTTAACGGTTTAGACAGCGTATTGCAAGAGAGCGCGCTGACGACAAACTTTTTTCCAACTCGATTCACTATTATCGTCGCTGCTTATTCCTTATGTTACTCTACGCAACAAAATATATATTAAAACCTGGCGACTGAAGGCAACAGGCAACGATCAACACTGCATATTGGTGAGTCCGTTTCAGTATTTATTCCAGCAGCAGAGAGCATAGAGAAAGGAGCACAGCAGCAGAAGAAAGTGTGTTAATAGTTAGTTGCAGGGCAGTAAGTGTATGCCACACCAGGGGGAAGCTGTTCAGTATGCGGACACATAGCCGCAGCTTTTCGAAAGGCAGCGAGGCATCAGCGTTATGGTCTACTGAAACCCAGCCAGGAACCTCCGAACCGCTAGATCAGATAACTGAGATTGCTGGTTTAAATGTATATGGTAGGGCGAGAGAGAGAAATATGATTGAAAGTGACAGTCATTCAAATGACAGATAGGTTAACACAGAGCAGCACCAGATGGCAGATGTACCTCCAGTAGGAGAAAGTGATGTACAAATTGTTGGAAATACTAGCAATAGTAACAAAGATGCGACTCTGAAGTTTTTTCTTTGAGGGAAGGCACTTTAAACTTAGGAAATGCAGGCATGTCAAGGTCGATGGGCGATTGTAGGATGAATGAAACAATGACCATGTTTAATCACATCATGGAAGCGTTAAGATAAACGAAAGAGGAAATGAAACAAATCGTTAACCACCAGTTACAGTGGTGGAGGGAAGAAAGGCACCAAATGTGTTTTTGTTTTGAACCTACCACAAATGTAATTAATCAGACTAAGGAGAAATGTTGCTCCCACAACGAGGAATTAAACGAACATGAAAGGACAGCGGTTCAGCAAGTAGTGTAATAGAAGACTGTCGAAACAAGACAGCAGAATGTATGGTGCATTTGGAAAATAGGGTAGACTTGATTGATGATGGTTGCAAACCAAAAAGACACAAATATTAAAACACTGCACACTAGAGTCACAAGCGTCAAAGTAAAACAAAAATAAATGGAAGTGGCTCATTCTGACTCTGCCCAGAGTGGTAAAATAGCACAAATGTTTACCCCACCGACCAAAGACAGACAGGTATCGTTGTTTTGTGGAATGACACAAAATGTGCAGCCAGTTGGATATACAAAGAAGATGAATCGTTACATCAAGAAAATCATATGTAGTAATGGCATTAAAAGAGCTATTTTTGTATTGTCTGGTAGGACCAGCAGAATGGTGGGTATAAGTGGAGAACCACTATTATCAGGATGAAGGCAGGCTAGAAAAAATACTCACTGATAATGCTACTGTTTTTGTCAGGAAGACAGGGAAGGAAGTCATGACATGTAAAGGGATAACTGAGTAAATAATTCTTTATTGACCAGGTGGAAAAACGAGCGAACAATATATGAACGAGACTGTGCACCGCACTATTCAGTTTACGCCTCATGAGTTGAAGGGAATGCATCCTCTCATGGTACACAATAGGTGACTAAATTTCCTGTCTCTTACGCAGAACCGAGAAGAGGTATGCATGTTTTTGCTAAAAAAATGGTTGCTGCAAAACGAGCGAGAGAAAGTTTAAGAGGCAGGGTATTTGGTATTGTAACACATCAACTGCTCAGAATATAGTTTTGAAAACTTGAGACTTTGTAGGAGGGTCCTTTTGTTGTTAAAAATAAGATTTGAAACTCAGGCTAATGGAGGGAAATACTTTTCAGAATGGACACTCATGGTGACAGTAATGGGGTTTCCAGGTAGGAAACACAGACCCTACTTTTTGGGGAAACCAGTTAAGGGAAATCTTCCACTGGGTAGTGGTGCATTATGAAAGGAAGGGATTTGTCAATCCCACTGCCTGTTGTTCTCATAGTATAAAAACATTTCTGTCGTTAAGGAAAATTTATTATTACTTTAAATGCGCATGGAGATTCCAATCTTAAGAAAAGATGTGGTTGCAGTTAGAAGTAGCACTGTAAAGTAGCACTGTAAACAAATTAATCCATTAAATTAAGGGGTGGCTGAAGCAGGTGTGTAAGCTTTGAAGTGAGCGACTAATTTGAGAAACACTTGTGGCAATAGACATTTCCTATAAGGATATTATATTTGTAGTGTGTACCAAAATTATGCATTTGAAAGAAGTACCAATTGACAGGATGGTCAGCAGCCATAGATCATGATGTCATCTCCATTCGAGAACCGGTTATGACATCTTGACCGAGGGTTATGTGGCAAGCGTAAATGGCGAAACCACAATTGTATAATTATTTTTATATAGAGGTATGGTATTTTGGGTAATGTTAATCAGTTGTTTAGAGTCATTTCTCAGAGGAGACTATGAAATATTCATTAAGAAAATAAATTTGTGCCCGCAGGAAGTATCACAGACTGTGTAGGCGGGGCTTAGAGGGTCCGTCTCTCTGGTTAGCTCTGAGGACACCCTTCGGGAATCCTTGAGTCAACCCAAGTGGCAATGAGGTAGCTGTGATCACCAGGACAAGAGAGGAGGTAGTCGGGAGTTGGGGGTGCAGGCCTTCGATAGACCTGTACATATTGTTTTGTTAACCTTGTGACATGAGTGTCGAACATTAACGAGAGGCCAGAGAAACTTTTTACACACTGAAGGCCCAGTGTGGGGAGCTTGTGTGAAGAAATTAAATGCTCAGAAACCAATTCATTTCTTTATGAACTTCAATAATTGATAATTCAAAAGTACATCATCTGATTTTTCTGTAAGCTTTCACTTGAGCTTGCCATAAGTTCCACGGTGCTCATTTCTCTGCGCCAACACATTTTGACAACAAGGGATGTTGAACATGTCCTTCCAGGATATCAGTTCATTTAGGTGTTTAGCTATTGAAATTAACTAATATTTTAATAACAAATACTCTTGATTTTCCTGCAAGAAACCACTGAATATTAACTTCAAGCTCAGCAAAATTTATGCACCACTAGATGCTTGAATATTTTTGAAGATGCAGGAAGGGCTAGTATACGTTTCTTGGTATCATTTTATTTGGAAAATAACTGTCAATGAAATTAACTTAATGTTTCATTTAAAAATCATGTGGGTTTTATGCCAGACCCAAACACACACTTTAAGGAGAAAAAACCTACTTATCTGTCAATTTTACAGGGATAGCAATTCTATCGAGTCATTCCTGCATTCTTGAGAACCATAGCACCTTGTAAAATCCAAGGTCTATAATACGTATTTTTCAAGAATTTTATGTAAAAATAATAGAAAATAGTTAGCTCAGACTGGTGTCACCCAAATTGCTACACATGATGTGACTTCAATGAAAATATGACTAAGATGTGGTCTCCGACTGATCCCCAACTAAATCTTACAATACTGAGAGTTCAGGTTTATGGTCATGGTGTGGTAATGCAAACAGAGAATGTAATGTTTTGACAAGTATGGCAACTATGCTATGTTATTTCTGGAAACAATATTTAATAGTTTTATTTTTAGCTCAATTTTGTTACAAAAATTAACATTTCAGTGTTAATGTTTTTATTTTTGTAAATGTTTTATTTAGTTAACAAAAATGCATACTGAAACACGCATTCACATAAAAGTTGTAATACTTATTGTTTAAAGAAGTATATAATCAAGTGTAAGAATTTTATTTACAATAAAATAAAGACAATTACATTAAAATAAAGAAAATCAGATTTTTTGGATTCCAAAATATACTATTTTTTGATACAAACATTGAAGTAATAGAATATTTTTGCTGATTTAGTTTTATTTGGTGTCCTAACTTAAATTTTGTTGTTGTGTGATGTATTAACATCCATTTAGGTGTTATTTTTTTTTGTTTTATCACTACTTACTGTAT
Organism: Clitarchus hookeri; assembly: GCA_002778355.1. Classification (NCBI taxonomy): domain Eukaryota; kingdom Metazoa; phylum Arthropoda; class Insecta; order Phasmatodea; family Phasmatidae; genus Clitarchus; species Clitarchus hookeri. The sequence continues at coordinate 214,153 of NQII01003091.1, read as the reverse complement.
AATCTTACCTTTAGTTAATTCCCAATCCTGATCTTGATTATCATACAAATAAACTCAGCTTGTGTACAACCCCTCTCTTTGTTATGCTATGGTTTATTTTCTGTGGTAATTTTCATGTAGTTAAGCAAAATTTCACTTTTATGTGTGACTGCTTTGCTATTACATAAACTGCACTAAGCTTGAAATGGTGAGTAGAAATAAAATAAATAGCTCTACAAAACAAAGTTTAAAATTATGTGTGAGTATATAGAAGGCAACCTAATTTTCTTGCACTATCAGCTGTCATTATAAGGAGTTCCATGTAATTAAGCAAGTACCAGTTACTTAACGATACACTTATAGCACTGCATTACAAATTTCGCAAACTTGTTAGTTTCAACATTACACACAGAACTAACAGTTTGAAGTATACCTGTGGCACGCCATAATGGGCATCTATCTCTGCCCGATGATTCTACAAGAAAACACAAGTACACTATGTTACAGCTCTCAAACTGTAACAAACAAAAATTTGTACATGCAAAATAGTTTAATTTGAAGTAATTAAAAAATTAAGCAAGGTTACTCAAAGAAACAAACCGTATGACCAAAAGAGTAGAAACTTAAAAAAATATTTCATCATAATTTTTTTTGTCATAACACAAATATGGATTTAGCACATAGCCACAGCATTATCATTTAGCGAAAACTAAATAAGAAGCATTATTTAAAGATTCTGTTTTTGAAAACAGAACTTCAACACCTCAAAATAAAAGTGTGATGAAAACACATTTCACTAAAACTGGTTACTAATTCTCTGAACTATTCTTGCATCCCAGTTGCTCTGATGTATCTACACATGATTTTTACATACTGCTATCCTGATTTAATAGAATTGTAAACTAACCTGATGTCTCTCGAGCAAAGCTTCAGCTCCAGTGACGTCATTGGCTAACTCATCACTTGATACCAGCCCCATCATGCTGTTAATCCACGACATCAAATCACGGTAGTCACTAAGGAAACGCTGAAGGTCGTAGGAATCCAACAGTTTTTCCTTGCGACTGTTTGCTTTGGCAGTCAGTTGGGTCCACTCTTCATTAATCTCCTTCTGCTTTGCATATGTCTGGTCTGCTGTCTCTGGATGTGTCTGCATCAGCCTGTTTGCTATCTCATCCAACTGACGAATCTAGGGAAAGAAGACTTGCACTGCAACCACTCTAAGCAAATTACAATACCAGAACTATTGAAATGGAATTGGTGGTATCACAGCAATCTGCTCTAATGTAAAGGGAGCCAACGAGTAATGAGACAAAATGACATACAGTAAAATCAATAAAAATTATGAAGTAGTGGTAAAAAACTAAACTTATAAATGAAATCAAACTTCTTATAAAAAAAAATGTGGTAGTACCAGTTTTTCGAAGTACAGTAATAGTACATACAAATCAATAATAAAAATGTTTATGATGGAAAAAAAAAAGGGGGGGGGGATGCATGTACTTACGTACGCAAGAAAGAAGTTATACTTCCTTGGTGTGACTTCAATAAAAGTTTCGCGCATAACCTCAAATACTTGAAAACACTTTCAAAATTTTACTATACAATTTTTGTCACTAACAAATTTTTCACGGCACAGACGATACACGCATAACCTCAAATACTTGTGTACCTTACATTTGTATATAGCTACAAGATACACGCATGCGCGTTGGGCCATACCCCTACCACGTTCACTGTCGAATTTCGTTACACGTGCAACTTCTGTTGCACACTGAACTTTTACCCTTATGCACCAAAAGAAGTATAACTTCATAAAACCTAAGTTACAATAAAAATAATCAGATTTGTTTAATGAAAAGGCTACAGTAAAGAATGAAAATGCCTACTTATCCTAGTGTTGATATTACTTAAAGTCATAAAAAAAACTTTAAAATATAAAAATGGGAGTTAAAAAATTAAAATATTTGAGGGAAATCTGTTGAAAAATAAGTTTGTTACACTTTTTTTTACTGCTGTGCATTGTGTTTCTCTTAGTGAACACTGTATTACAAAATAGAAACCATGCCCTTATCAGTGCTAGCCAAAACCCATTGACTGCCTACCCCCTCCCCTTCAGCCATCAGAGTTTCCATGCACAGTGTGGATAATGTATGTCACACGCTTGTCTTGCCATTGTGATCTCGCTTGCTTGTGGATATGCTACCTTCTCTATTTGATTATTATGATGGATTTGTGCAAGTTTTGATTACTGTTTGTTGACAACTTATTAAGTTTAGTTTTTTTTTAACTCCAATTTGGTTACAGTTGTTTGATTTGGTGAACAATTGTTGATGAACAGGGCCATTTTTTTTTGTTTTATAAGGACTTGTGATCTCAATAAAATTAGCGAAAAGAATCAGTTTGTCACCCATTAAAAAGTACAAAATTCCTCAGACAAAGCAAAATGAAACATAATTTAAAAAATTGCAAACAAACCGTGCCAATTTGAGTTTCAATTATACTTTAAAAATTGATTCCAATCATTTGTCTCAAATATTTTTATAACAAATCTGTAACAAAAATTTGTTTACATCGTGAAACTGAAGGTAAAGTTGACATAGCTTTATCTCTACCATAATAACACACCCTCCAATTTTCCAATCCTGTACATGGGCTTGGCTGAAACAGTAATGTAGGTAATCTGTCTTCTCATGCTGTGTAGTTGAATCTTTCCCTCTGTGTTCATGAAACCTGCCTCCTGTGAGGAAGTAACATTGCTAAATAAAAAGGAGATTGGGATAACATTTTTTTTGTTCCCGGCAAGCGATATGGTGTAGACGTACCATTACCAGTTTCCCAAAATTGTTGTCTGGCCGTCAGAGAGACCTTGCTTACCCAATTACAGCAATTACTATTAAGTTTATTACACAATATTCTATCGTTACACCTAGTGAGACACAAAAGGGACAGCTTTTATTAAATTAGTACTTATATATGGGTACACTATATTTAACATGGTTCATAATAATGCATTAATTAATAAATTATTGCTGCAAAGAACTTATTGTAATAAACCCAATTAAGTATAATCTGTTTCACTGTAATATTATTTGTAGCAATCCTACGTTAATATGATTTGCCACAACCAGCATACCTCCACGTAAACAATCACTTTGATGACAATTTTGTTAAGCTCTATCCAGCTTTTACAATTTAGTATGTACTACCAGAAAACATTTAAAGATAGTTGCAATTAAACGTTATAACTAGGGACCCCTGAAAATGGTGAAGGACAAAATACGCGAAATAACACCTGTTTTTAAAATTCAGGATAAAAACAAAATTTATTATGAAATTGTATATTTAAGTACCGAAAATTTATTCTTTTATCTGCCTGCACTAATACTACCGGAATTCAGGTGGATTGACGAAAATCGTGCAAAAAAAGACATAATATTCATAAAGCATCATTTATATGCATTCAAGATTTTACTACACATTTTTCACCAACTGAATGCATTTTTTATTTAATTATGTACGTTGTGAATAACGCAATAACTCCAATCTTCTGTCAATGCGTGCTATATACACAAATAAAAATGTTAAATAACAAAACTACTACTTATAAAACTGGTCATATAAATAAATATTTCCACGAACTCAGCTTTGTCACAACCTTAAAAACTTTATTTTCACAACATAAGATATGTCGCAACATCATCAATGTCTATTGTCAACGTACATTATCTTACTAAATTGTGTTTCTCCTGCTGTCCATCACACGCGCTGTTGCCGCCAATCGATTAGTAAAAATCCCGGTAAACTATGTGCGTGTTGCACCACTATATTAATTTATACAATCGGTTCCGCTAAAACCACGCGTAAAGTATGTAATGTGTCGTTAAATCAATTATTTATAATATGAACCACCGTTAAAATGCCGAAAGTATTGTTTATATATGATCGCGAAAGAGAAATGAAGGCTGAAGGTTTTAACATTTTTGATGTAAGAGACAAAATAATGATGTGAAAGTTTTGCAATGTGCATATCAATTGGGCAAGAGAAGACACGTGCACGAAACTCATCTAAACAGGTTACAATAAATCACTCTATGAAGACAGCAGCTACAGTTAAGAGTTCAGAAGCAGGAATTTGAGTCGAGTTTTGTTGAAATGATGACCGAGGAAAATATTTCTCTTGAAAAAGTTGACCATCCGAGTATGAGGAAATGGCTGAACGCATATGTTGAAGTTGAGTACAGTCTACGATTAGGCCTAACTGTTTCCCCTTTGTCTTGTTTTGTCCGCACTTACTAATGTTTTCCCCTTGTTTTGTTTTGTCTGCACTTACTAACAGTCTTTCTTCTGTCATAAACATGAATATTTCTTGCATGTTTCTTAATTGTAATTTGTATAACTGGTTGTTTGTTAATAAACACGTGATTAACATTTAATCCGAATTTTACAACCAAACTGTAATTCAAATATATACTTCTGGAAATTATGGACATTAGTAACTTCACTCACTTTGTAACGTTGCCTATGTTGTTTATTCCCACCATAATTGTAACGAGGCAGCCTCACAGTTAGGCGACATATTTGTAACGTTGCACGCAGCGCATTCGGCCGCCATATTTGTAATGATGAAGCGTTTGTGATGACGGCTGGAAGTTACCACTCGGCTAGCACAGTTGGTAGTACAGTAGCATGAAGCGTTAAAGGCGCCAATAAAAATAAATAAAGTCCAATGTTTGTTTATTACTCTGTACTTTTATTTACTGGAAAAATTGAAACAGTTCACCTACAAACGTCAGGTATGCAGAGTACGAACCAGTTTACAGGCAAACTAACAGAGAGTAGCACCACAGTCGTTTAATTATTCATTTACGTCTCGAAAACTTGCCTCTGAAGAAGAAAATATGAAGGCAAGAGGGACGTCCGTTCCCTCCTGGCACCCTACCGACCTCCCATACCGGCGGAAATAATTTAATATAATTTAAAGTTCAAGCCGAAAAGAATTGAAGTGAAAAAAGATTTGGTGGTAACGGTTGCTTGCCGGTGTGGGTGAAGTTCGTTACGGGGGTAATGGGAGGTACCAAGGTCATTACAATAGGGAAGTTAGAAACTGATACATAGGACAAAATTGGGGAAATAACGGGAATTAGGAAAATAATAGGAACTGGGGAAATAACGGGAACTACAGAGGCACTGGATCAGGTCAAAGAGAAGGTGAAACTCGGGAACAAAGAGATTCAAATATCAGTCCCCAACGCGATCACCTTCAGCACCGCATTTAAACGAATTGGAGGGGAGGGCCACTGCTCAAAGCCTACCCCTAAAATAGTAGCATGGCCAGAAAATAGTTGCGAGACACAAATAGCTGTTTTATCTACTCAAAATTTCATGAAATCAGGGTCAGAATTAATAGGAACAGAATGGGAACAAGAAAATAATAAAGGTCAAAATAATGGATGTCCAGTGATAATAGGGACAGTCGCAGAGAAAGAGCAGATATTGTTACCCATATTAGTTGATTTTGAAAGCGAAGTCACTGCTATGTCAGAACAATGTGAGAACACTATTAAAGAAATCATTAAGTCAGATTTACCTAGTATTGCAGTTTCAAATGTAACTATAGTGGGAGCAACACAGGTAAGAAATAAAAATGTGAAAAGACAAGTAATGATAGAAATAACATTTGGACAACAGTGTTTTTTGGTAAGTTTTTTGGTGGTAAAGGGACTGAGTATTGAGGCAGTAATAGGGTGTCTGATTGGTTGAGACACTATCAAGCAATTATTAACTATGTAAATAAAACAATACAACAAATGGGGGATGAAACAATAATTCCATTTTGTNGGGGGGGGGGGAGTCAGGAGTGGTAAAAACCCTGGACGGGTAATCGCCTGAGAAGAAATGGTCTAGAACAAGCAACCAGAGAAGATGCATGGGGTGTGACAAACGTAACCCACACCGGCAAGCACCAGTGACCGCTAAAATCTTTCAACTTCATTCTTTTTCAGCAAAAAACTCAACTGTATTAAATAACTTCTGTCGGTGTGGGAAGTTGCTGGGGTGCCAGGAGGGAACGAACGTCCCTCCTGCCTTCGTAACTTCTTGCGATGCAAGTTTTTAAGACATGAATAATTTGTGAACGACTGTGGCGCTGTTCTGCACTTGTCTGTTTATCTGTGAACCTGTTCGTACTCTGCATACCTGAAGATCTTATGTGAACTGTTTCACTTGATTGGTAAATAAAAGTATAGAACAAACAAACCGGAACTTGACTTTTATTTAATATTTAACTGGGGTCATTTTAAAAGTCTCGTGTTATTACCTCTGAGCTAGCCGAGTGGTAATTTTCAGCCGTCAATATCTTGACGTGCCACATTACAACGTTTAGGAGAAACACTCGACAATACTTCAGTTAAATCAGGTATCAGACTATTCACATGGCGACAGGGCGGCCCTTACCTTCTCCAGCCCCCTTGACTAGGCTATTCCCCGCCTTACAGGGAAACAAAGAAGGCGTGGAGAAATGTATCAATTGGCTAGCAGTGTTGCTTACAGGGGCAGGCTGAGTGATAAAGACAGAGAAGGGAGAGGCGTGATCACCAAACAGTTTTTAGACTACCACTCTTAAGTTTTTTTTCTTCCATGTATGGCAGGCACCCCAGAATTTTTTCCCTTTATTTTTGGGAAAAAGGGAGCGCTATACAGGAGGTAGTTATTTTTGTAGGACAGAGTTTTGCAGTAAATTTATTGCTTTTTAGAAACAAGAACGGAGTAGTAGTTGTTAACCTAAAACCGGTTCCGAGTCAAACCTCAAGAGCCGGTATAAATTGGAACCCAAGAACCGAACCGACCCATCCCTAGTTTCAATCCATGTCAGAATCAATAGAGTGAAACAGTTCATAAGACAGTGATTGTAATCTGAAAAACAAATGTAAACATTCAGTTATAATTCTTTTTCATGGCATTGCATTGTTGCTCCATGTGTAATTTTCCAGAATTTACTATATTTTACTTAATTGTGTATAGAAATTAAGGATGTTTTATTTTTATTGTCAGAAGCCGGTGACCTGCAATAGCCAACAGATTAAGAGAAGCTTACTTACCAAAACTTCAAGTTTCCAAGAAATAAAACCTAAAAAATGCTCTTCGGAACAAAAATATAATATTTCTCTGCGACGAAACAACTGAAAGAGTAGGAGGAGCTGCATGCTCGTCATCCTGATTCGTGTTATTAGAGACCCAAACGTGTTTGTGGGGGCAGTCAAAGAGTTGCCAAGTGCGACGGGTGCAGAATGTTCAAGGGCTATTCTGTCTACTGTGTCAGAGTATGACATTCAATATAAAAATGTAGTGAGGATTGTGTCAGACTCTGCGAAATATATGACAACTTGTGCAAATACTTTGAAGACCATATTTTCTGATAAAATGGTGCACATACAATGTTGGGCCCACAAATTAAATATTGTTGCAAGTTTGTGGAGTTCCATTTTGGTAGAGCTCAATCAGTGCATCCAAAACACTAAACATGCATTTCTGAATGGCAGGAAAAGGAAACGGAGGTTTGTGGCATTTCTCAAGCAGAAGTATCCTGAAGAAAAAAAACCCCTACTGTTTTCTGTACCGGTGATGACAAGGTGGAATTCCTAGTTTGGAGTTGCTAAATATGTAGCAGAGTATCTGGATGATTTAGTGGAGTTTCTTATGCAGGAGGAAGAAGGAAGTAGTGCTGTCACATACTTCAGAAATCTGTCAAGCGACAACATCACTGTCATAAAATGTTCATCTGTTTTTCTAGTTGAGCACTGCTCAAAAACAATTGAGGCTATTGTTCAATTTGAAGGTGCAAATTACGTGTTTGCCCACAAAGTGTATCCAGAACTTTCAGATATACTGAACCAATTCCTTTTGATAAGCAGAGGTTTCTTGGACAAATAAACATCCTCTGAACTTTCCAAGCAGTCTACCAAAGTGAAACTACACACAGTTCATCAAGATTTCATTAGTATGGGTTTGAAATGCCACACCAAACTCACCGATTTGATGAACTGTGATGCAGGAAAAGACTTGTTTTTAACATTGGGAAACTCTTTCATCCTAAATATGTGGTGAACAACACGGTTGATGAATCATTGTATGCAAGTGCAAAAAAAGTTCCTCTTCTCTCCAAACTGTCTCAACAGAAGTTTCTTGAAGGCTACTTGGCATTCCAGAGTCAAGTGTTGGAACTGTTGAACGAAACGAAGCCAGTTGATGTCGTAAAAGTTTTGTTAGGCTTACATGAACAACACTCAACCTTTGCGGAACGATCTGTGTCAGCACTATGGATTCCACCTGCCAATGCTGACAGTGAAAGAGCATTTTCTGCATATAGCCACATTCTTTCAGATCTGAGAACCAACTTAACTCCACAAAACCTTGCAGTTCTTTTTGAACAGTATTTTGGTAATAAGCTTGCTGCTCATACTTATACTGAGAAGTGATTTATAAATATCAGTAATAAGAAGATTGAATAGTGCGTTTATACAAAGAAATGTTTGTGAAAGATACTGCAAATTACATACTATGCAACAGTTATTTTATTAACTTTATTACTACAGTTAAATACAAAGTACAATTTGTTATTAAGTCATTGTGATTTTAGGTCATTTTCATATATATTGTGCATTCTGAGAGTTTTAAAATTAATTTTTTAATATAGCCTAGTTGTTTTACCCACTGATTCTTAAATATCAACTGTTCTTGTTACTGAGACATTTAAATTGTTAGTGCGTGGTAAATATTGTATATATAGTGTGAATTTTAAAAATAATTTTATGTACCCTTATGTTGTATTTTATTCACCGCTTTCATTAATTTTTTACACAGATATTGGTGAGTTTTATTCACCGTTTTCAGGGGTCTCTAGTTATACCAAGGGAACTATTTTATTCATTTTACTGCACGAGTATGTTTTATGGTACTGTGAACGTTAAAACAGAAGAGTATACTAAAAATTTTCACTTTGTTATGTTGGCAGATTATGTGCATGACAGTCAAAATGTATTTATTGTTTCATACTGGCCCAAGTTTTCTGGGCAAAATTATTAATTGGATCATTTATCCATAGTTAATTCATACCACAAATTCATATTTGGGAGAATCATATCATGAAGATGGTACACTTCCTTATGAAAAGTTTCACGCAAATATTCATGAAAGTGTACATGACAAACTAACACATGTGAGAGGCACATATTCAAAGCAGGCACAGCCATCAAAATTAAAACAGGTAACCAAACTCTTGTTTACAGTATCTAACGATAAAAACTACAGAATCGTTTACTGCATATTTATATATTGCACACTTAGTAAAAATTCTATTTCAATAAGCAATAATTTTTTCAAATGCCAAAGTTGTAAGACTATAGAACCCAAATTACTGTATTTTCTGTAAAGATTCTTTTTTCTTATTAAAGTTGCTGTAGTCTAGCGTGTACAGCCTGTAGCAAATATTCTGGTGCCCTGCATGCAATAAATGCAAGTAGTCATGGGTGTAATCTGTGCCAGGCAAGCCATACTGATTGTGCATGCAGCCCAGATGTGAGAGGGGAACCAAGCCACCCATCCTCCCTTCACCTGACCAGATTAAAAGCATCCCACCCATAGTGCACTATATTCTTGGCACACGAGAGCAGTAAAATAAATTTGCAGTAAATTCTAATACAGTGGAATTGCTTTATAGCGATAGTCGACAATGGCAAAATTAATTATCGCTATAGCTAGTTATCGTTATAACATAATTTACCATGCCCGTTTTTTTTTTTAGAGTGTACAAAAGTGTTGTACCCAAATTTACTGTGTGTAATGTACAGTGTTGCCCTTCTTCCTCTCCCCCAAATTTTCGGGTTGCGCGATGGAGTTAGTTGCCTACCAATCAGCACGCTACTTGACTCCTTGTGTCTCTCTTTCATCTACCTCTTCTTCATCTGTCTCTCCCAACTCCCCCTCATCATTTTACAAACCTGTCACGCCTCAAAACAGAGCTTCCACATGTTTAAGTTTCCCCTCCACACCCTTTCACATTCATGTTGCCGAGCAATAAATTCCTCCAAACCTTCTTTGTTTCCATGTAAGGCAGAGGATAGCCAGCCTTTCAGGTTGAGAAGAAAGAAAGAGGCGACACAACTGTTTTTTTACGGGAGACATTCCAACAATGCAAAGAAAAACCAGCAGGTAGTGTAAAAGAAAAATAAAGCCGGCTGCCAGCAGCAGTTGTTAACAGTCTTTTAACGACCACCGTAGGGTACCTGTCATCTTACAGCACATCACAATTTATTTTTTCAAGCTTTCTTTCTCAAAACTAATTATTGTTTTCAAGAATTATTGAAAGAATAATAACTAAACAAACTGTTTTAAATCATTAATTACACGCCCTCAGCATCTTTTCGCGACTTAAAATATTTTAAAACCAAGTTTTCAAACAAACTTTTACTCACTCGGCAAAGTTACACACACCCACGAGGAAATAAGCGTAATTTAACCAAATCAACATCTCAACATACAAAATAACATACTAGTAAACTTTCAATAGTATTTTTAATTAAAACAGCAACTTAAATTCACTCGTGAAATCATTCTTTAAATAACAGTTACTTAAAATCACCGTTTATGGAAAACTAATTTTTAAATTTCAAAACTTTTCTCTGGTCACGCCCTCACAATTTACATTTTCATAACAAACTTTGGCATTTAAAATTAGTTTTTCATAATATAAAAAACCTACAATATTCAAAATTGCAGTTTTATTTAACAACTAAACTAAAGTAGAGTCAACCACCTAGGCAGTGCTGCCTCTCACCTTTTTTTTACTGTGCTGGCATGTTGAGGGGAATATTATGGGAAGCCTGGGCTTGCTGGGGAACTCAGTGTGCCCATTAAATTAGCTGTGGAGGGAAACCTCCATAACTACAAATTTGGATGGTGCAGGGAGTTGGGAGTAGGCCAATCTTGCTCTTTCCTAATCTACTTATAGGTCAGATGAGAACCCCGCTGGGTGGTTAAGTGCTCTTCAAGGGGCCTGAACTACCTCCGCTCTGAGCTTCGGCAGTGATGACAAGTGGCGGCGGGGCCACAATGTTTTGGCTTTTAGCACCAAGAGTTATTTAATTAAATTATTTTCCAAACATATCACAATCACCACACATTAATGTAAAAGAAGAATAATTTATTACATACCAACAGGTGCCACAAATTGTTGGTGCAATTTTATTTTAGAAAAAAATTCTTCCTGGTACTTGTTGCAAAAATCATGGTGCGCACTATACATGAGTAAATACGGTAGAGGTGTGCGAAACTTCGCATTTTCGAAGTTGAATCAAACTCCATCTTCGAATAAAAAAATCTTCTAGTGAAAAGTCCAACATTTTCACTAAGGGTTACCCAACACCCCCCCCTCCTCCTGGGTCATTATGAACTTTGAAAGTATTCCGGTATAAGGAAGCACCTCTGGAAACGAAAGCCTCAGTAGAAAAAGTGCTAAACTTCCACTGTTTTTCAAACAAATTTTGTAGTTTTTGTCCCAAGCTCCGCACTGAGATAGGCCGGGCCTCACGTCACAGTTGGGGTGCCTGTAAACAGCAGGCTGTGGAAACCCTTGTGTAGTGGTGTCAAGCCAATCCTCCTAGCCAGTGTTCCGGTGATCAAAGAAACACACCCGTGGAAAGGCAGCTTAGGAGGATGACCGATCATAACATAACACAAATACAATGTGGATTTTCTGTCTCAGAAATTTACGCGTTTATTTCATACATATTATCGGTAAGGATATCATCATTGTAGTTCCCGTAGTTTAGCAGTCACTTCTTAGGTCATAATGCATCCGTCTCATTTGTATAAACTCCATATAGTCCCTAATCCCTCCTGCGGTGCCTCTAGTACAGATTTGACCCATCTCTTGTTTCAGTCTTGTATTGATGTAACTACGCTAATATTTGCCAATAAAATAACTAAGGTTGAGATTAGAATGGCCATTACCGATGTGCCCATATTTTAGTGCCGATCTCCGATAACGGTAAATGTACCGATAATACCGATATCCAATACCGGTTATCAGATGATCATTTTTATAAACGCACTAAAGTGTCAGGTCTGTCTCTTGTGTCTGATTAACTCCAAGGCACAAACCCAGTAAAAATTAGGGCAACTGGTGGAGGGGGGGCAAGGAGAAGGCTGAATGGACTTGGCTGATGGCCATGTGCAAAAAAACTAACAGTAAAAGGTCGTTAACGAACAGTAATCAAAATCCATGATAATTTGAAAAACAAGTACAACAAATTAATTTTTTGGCTGATTTCCCTTAAATATTTTACTTTTTTCAAAGTTCCTCAAAAAGAGTGTTATCACAGAAAGATGGTCACTACACATTGTGTGGATGTAGAGGTTTTACTGTATTGAAACTAGCAAAATAATTACTGAAAACTCAATGTATTATGCAGAATCAAATACAGCATAAATTATAACACACTATTGCACAGATTGTGAACAAATTTTCTGCGAATTCACAAAATAATCACAATGAATTATGTAGTTTGAATAAAATCAATTCTGAAACTCGCGTTAAGTCACTAACTGTTTGACTTTTTACAAATGAATCCATTGAAGGTAATTGTCACTAATTACAGTGAAACCTCTATTATTCATTTTTCATGGGAACTACTGAAAAAAACTCGGCATGCGGGAAAACTCAGCATGCGGGAAAACTCAACATGTGTATCTTTCTCCTCAAAACGTAAAACTTAACCTCAAAAAAAAAAATTATTTTCATCCTTGGGTATACTGAGTTGATTGCCTGTAATGAACAGTGGGCATATGTTAAATACTGGATGAAAAAACATACCTCAATCATTTAATACAAATATTGTATTATAAAATATTGAAATGCACTTAATTTCGAAAATCCGCCANAAAACATACCTCAATCATTTAATACAAATATTGTATTATAAAATATTGAAATGCACTTAATTTCGAAAATCCGCCATATGTTTACATTTTATTCACTAAATTTCTGCCAAATGTAAAAAAGTGGCGAAAATCAAACAAACTTTATTAAAAACAATGATTTAAAATATAAACGTGCTAAAAATTGTTGAGTTTGACATGTAAAAATCAGATTTTTTTGAAATTATATTTTACTTTGCTAAAAATTCTGTTGCCCGCAAAATGTTTTTAAATTTTGTCAAATTANAAAACATACCTCAATCATTTAATACAAATATTGTATTATAAAATATTGAAATGCACTTAATTTCGAAAATCCGCCAAATGTTTACATTTTATTCACTAAATTTCTGCCAAATGTAAAAAAGTGGCGAAAATCAAACAAACTTTATTAAAAACAATGATTTAAAATATAAACGTGCTAAAAATTGTTGAGTTTGACATGTAAAAATCCGATTTTTTTGAAATTATATTTTACTTTGCTAAAAATTCTGTTGCCCGCAAAATGTTTTTAAATTTTGTCAAATTAAACAACACTCGCCATCTTGTGTGACATTTGATAAAACTGCATTACTCTTAAAAAGAGTTACTAGCGTAATTTTATCATAACAGAATTAATTGGTGAAAACATACTGTTCCCCTTATATGCTTGTAATTTACATGGCTATTTACCGTACTGACCTAAAAAATATTACGTTTCCATTGTGGAACGAAAGTAAATATCAAATCCGTTCCGTCCATTATGAATATCTGGTTCTGGTCCGTACCACCACCATTATACATACGTGTTTTATTTGCGCGAATATTTGTTTGCTGACTTGAAACAAAGAAATGCCCGCAATTAATATGTTCTACCCGTTTTTCGACGCAAGTAATTTAAAAACAAATAGTGATTGAATTATCAAAAATTAATTACGTGGTTGTTAACAATTGCAACGTTTCACAACTAGTGGTTTATACTAGCATTTGAGGTTAGGGAGTGTCTGTTTACCTGCTCTTGGCGCAACTGAATTTTGGTAGTACCAGTTTTAAGATAGTTTTTTCACAGATAAACAATAGTTCCGAATATATTTTGGTTTTCGGACAGAATATATGATCAATGGATGTGGGTAAATTAATGATTTAAGGGCATAGCATGCTGTTTTATTTAACATGTTTAAATAGGATATTTGTTGGACCATCTAAAAAAAAATCAACTGATACGGGAAAACAACATAAACGGGAACACAATGAGGTTTCACTGTATGTGAAAAGAATGGAGACTGCTGTCTGGAAGCCAGACACACATCAAATGTGGAGGTCTTAAAAGATAAATTTATTATATCCAGCGAAATTGGTGTTTACCTTGTCACCCAGTGCAGCCAAATCTCTTTCCAGTCCTTCATGCTTTCTCTGAAGAGCCTGAACACTACGCAAATCTTTGCCAAGATCATCATTGTTAAGAGCATCATCCTTCTCTTGAATCCAGTCCTTGGTTTCGTCAACATCACGATGGAAACGCTGTACTTCATGTGCTGAGCCAAGCTGAGTTGCACGTTCAGATGTCAACTGCTGAAGTGAGGTCCATTTTTCATTCAGATCCTGAAACAACAGTGCAACACTAAATATCCATTCTGATGCTTCTGAGAAGTGTACTAAAAAATAACCTGGATAATTAAACAAAGTAAACTGGCAGGAAATGCATAAAAGCATTGAGTTTTATGGGATAATGAATGTACTATGAAATAGCAAGTGTTATGTGCAGGAAAAGATAAATATTTTTACTACAACTATGTCTAAAACATTTTAAAGCTAAAATCCCCAACAATTTGAATACATTTTAAAACGTGGCACTGAAAATGAAATATAAAAAATATCTTGCACATTTCTTCTTGGAATGCAATGGATATTCATCAAATACTAATTCACAAAACCAGAGCGCTTACAGCTTAACAAACTTAATATCATAAGAAACACACTGCAGGCTTACCTCAATCTGTGTCTGGATTTTCAGAGCAGCTTCGGTCTGGCCCAGACTCATCAGCTGCATCGCTATCTCATTCATCTCTGCTAGCCTGACCTCATTCGCCTTAAGGTCTGCTTGAAAATCATCAAATTTTTTCTGCATCACTTCCACCTGCTCCAAATCTTCTCCAACATCTGCCACTTCTGCATAGTTTTCCTGAAACATTATACTTCTTGTAGATAAAAACATTCCAATCACAGTTCCATTTTTTAAAGTTTTCTAGTTCAGATGTACGTAATTCTGAACCTGATCTATAAACACCAAAACAATTTGATCCTATTAAGAAGTTTTCTTGGTTAATAGGCCCAAATTTTGCAGTCCCTTTAAAACGTCTTGAAAAAATATTACTGTAAAAAATTGCAAATATAATGTAATTCAAAGGATTAAGATTATTCACAAAAGTACAGAAAGCATTATAGATGCTACGTTAGAACATTACTTTTTTTAAACTTTACAATTCACTGTACAGTAGAACCTCATTATAATGTACATGAATATAGCCTCAACCTTTATACTTCATAATGAAAGTATAGTCCAGTCACGGTTTCTTCGGATGTTTTGAAACAAATCATTGAAAAACCACCCTAGAAGTAATATGTCAACCTGTGTTTTAAATAAAATTTATAACACAAATATATAACACTGCAGTCTTGAATAAATATCTTATATAACTTGTAATATTTATCTAGTAATAAATATGAATTACAAACAGCGAGAGTAGCAATGTGTTGCCAACGACTAGTAAGAAATAATTCACAGTTAAAATATTATTTTAACCTAGTTTTTTTGTTATGCTATTTGTAAATTCAATATTGCCAATTGATATATTAAAATTACTAGGTAACACTTAAGGAAACATATTTTATTGTTACAGTTTAAAATATCAGCGCAAATTACGGCGCGTAGATCCTAGTGACATGGTGTTTTTTTTCGTCCAAGAAAAAACTTGAATAGGTGAAGCGGAGCCCTCTCCTCCTCACCATCCTAACACATCCTAATACCACCCCCATCACCCCCCTCCATATGAAAAACTCGGGATACCACTAGCTGACAGCATGGACAAAAAAAAAAAAAAAAAAAGCACATTGGGCTCAGAAACTTTTTACACCATATTCAAACCACTGTTATGAGAAAGTTATCACATCTACAAAAAATTTATATCTACAATTTTTGTGCTAAATTTAATGATCTTCAAATTTGATAAAATGCATTTTACAGTAAAAGCAATAGCAATACGAACATAGATATATTACAAATTGAGGTTTTTGTAGTTTTTTTTACAACGTAGCGCAATGTGCTCAGTTACAATGGTTTTGATATATTATTCCATTCATCAAAATGAAGATCTGCACCAAAAATAATATTATATGTGATTTTTCCCGAAGAAAAAGTGTAAAGCGCGTGGACTTATAAAATAAGCTAACATCCTCTTTGTTTAGGCAATTTTTAAAAATATTGTGCAAACTTAAAAAAAAACTTTTACTGTACATCTCAGGAACCCCTAAAACCAATACATACAAATAAATTGTGCTATAAGGAATTTACTTTCAAAATGATGACTGTCTGTGGTAGTATAATTTTTTTCTTTTAGTGTACTATATCTAATAAACCATTTAAACTAATTCAAACATAAAGAGCATTATTGCAAAAGTTATTGCCAGTAGTTAATTGCCTATTCGAATGGTCATTTTGGAAGATAGCACCATCTGAAAATATAAAGTTTTTTCATACTATCTGAAGAACTGCCAAACAAATTGCAAGGAACTTTCTATGCAGCTAGTACTACTACAGTTCACATCAGTCAGTCATGCAGGAAAATAACATCTGAAATATTAAGCTTAAATATCACATAGCTGTAAACTATCAATCACATTTAACAAGCGAGAATTATTTTTAGTGGTCATAGTGTAGTAATTAATAAGGGTCCCAAAAATTGGTGGCATACCAAATTCACAAAATACCACAAAGTTTAACATTTTTACCAGTTTTCTATAAAATCATAAGGTTTTTTTAAATGGGAAATTTTGGGTGAAACAAAACTTGTTTTTACGTGTTTATATTAATACCGTAAACTCCGAAAGACGGTAGTTAATTCAAAGTATACGCTCTTCACAGATATTATACAAAGATTGATGTCAATATTCATTAATGAGATGTTCGTGAAACTCCAAAAGAGATCACAAAATTGTAACTTCAAGAGAGACAACATGAATTCATCCGTTTTTGTTACAGCGCACAAGAATTATTGTGCTTTCTTCAAAATCATCAGAACGCCTAAGATTTTGTCATAAACGAATTGTGAGAGAAATTTTACCGGTGAGGGGTTTTATATTTTTGATGTCAATAACCAAATGATTTGAGAATTTTGCAATACTCGTGTGGATTGAGTACGTAAAGACACGTGTACAAAATGAGCCAAACGAAAAAAAAAAAACTAAATAAATAAAAACTGTTTATGCAGGCGAGTCCCTTGAAAAGCATTAGGAACCAGCTGCATAAACATGTCCAAGGTGAGGCTACGTTACCTAGCATGTTAGCCAAAGCTGTAAATGTTCGACAGTTCCACAATCCCCTGATCATTCATTGCCTGGACTTGCATCATGATGTGGTGTCGCCTCCTGGCGGACACGCGGTACAGTCTGTTATAAACGAGCATGTCGGTGGTGGGCCAAATTTAATGTTAAATACTATGCATCTGGCATAGTGATCCCCCTTGGCTGAAAGATCCAGCATGGTCAACCAGTATCTGCCGAAGCTGGGCGAATTCTGGTTTCTTCGGGTGCTATCGGGGTGGGATCACTACGTCTGGGCCATGCTCCCAGTTTACCCTTTGTTTGTTCCCAATATAAAAATTAGGGCTGGGCCGGTACCAGTACAGACACGCGACACTAAGGTATCTGCCGAAATTTAAGGTATCAGCATCTGAAGTAATTGGGCACAATAAATTCAGAACCTCTACCTCGATACTATTTGTGCCATTATATAAAATACGGGAAAAAAATGGTTTGAATTTTTTTGTTGTATGAACCTAACAAGATGTAACAATTTTTCATCGAATGTACCAGTTTTTTGTGATAACTGTACCAGAATTTTCGAGTGGCCATGCAACATCCCTGGAAGCGTCGTACCATAAACTAAAATTTTGTTATGCAAACATAGGCCTATTATAATACTACGCAATGTAAACGATAAGGCCGTAAAATAAACACCTATTGTAACATGTAACATTCAAACAGGAAGGGCAGCATTGTTAAAAGTAAATATACATTGAATAGAGGTCTTTTGGATTAGGTCAAAGTCAACTGTTATGTTGGCAGCTCTGTGACGGAATATAAACTAACAGCGCTAGTGGTCTCTGGAAGACAGATAATCAATAAGGTCAGTTTAAGTGTACACCAAGTTGTTCTTGTTTACTTTGTTAATTACCGTAAGAATACATATTTTTCGTAAAGAACTGAGCTGAAAATCTTGTCTCAGTTTTAATGCCATTTCTTTAGTTTTTTGGCAATGGGTACCAAAATAAGTGATATGTGATGCCATTTTATTGTGAATCTGCANAATGCCATTTCTTTAGTTTTTTGGCAATGGGTACCAAAATAAGTGATATGTGATGCCATTTTATTGTGAATCTGCATGATAATTTAAAGGCCTTATGCACATTATGCAATGCTAAAATCTCACGCGGTGGAACCGATAAAAGTAATTTCACATCAAATTTTAAGAATTGCCTAAATGCCATTCACTGGCGAGACGTTAAAATATTTAACCTCGAACTTATTTCCGATCCAAAATATTCAGATTGTCAAGTAAGTTTGAACAATCTAGATAACACAGACAATGCCGCACNAATGCCATTTCTTTAGTTTTTTGGCAATGGGTACCAAAATAAGTGATATGTGATGCCATTTTATTGTGAATCTGCACGATAATTTAAAGGCCTTATGCACATTATGCAATGCTAAAATCTCACGCGGTGGAACCGATAAAAGTAATTTCACATCAAATTTTAAGAATTGCCTAAATGCCATTCACTGGCGAGACGTTAAAATATTTAACCTCAAACTTATTTCCGATCCAAAATATTCAGATTGTCAAGTAAGTTTGAACAATCTAGATAACACAGACAATGCCGCACATTTACAGTTACCCTAACCTGCCAGAACAAGCAATGCCGCATGTGTACTGTTAACCTTAACACCTACCTAAACAACCACCATATACAAACCTACTTTCCACACAATTGACAGCATGTTTGAAACAACATACACCTCTGGCACCTACAATTAGGAGAGCACTTAAAATCACTGAGCTCATCGAAAAATTATTTGTTTCTATATGCTGCACTTTAGGATAGAGACTTTTACATGTTCTGGGTAGAAAGCAATCAATTAAATTTTTTATAAGCTAAATAAAGCCAAATGTTGTTTCTTGTGTATAGGTCAGAAAATAATTACCACTTGAATAAACTAGGCCTACTTTAAATTCTTTGTAGCATATTTGAAGATACTTTTCAAGATTTTCAAATTTCTAAGTACAGTAGAACCCGCTTATAAGGTTCCCGTTTAAAAGGTTTTCCCGCCTATAATGCACGATTTTTCTCACGATTTTTCTAGTCCCGAATGTTTCTCCATAAGAACAATAACAAACATTCCCGGAAATAAGGTTTTCATTTTNTGTCCAGATTCTTGAATTTTTGTGTTTCCCTCTTATAAGGTTTTCCTGCTTATAGTGTAACTTTCTTGTGGACCCCTGAAGAACCTTATAAGAGGGTTCCACTNATAGTGTAACTTTCTTGTGGACCCCTGAAGAACCTTATAAGAGGGTTCCACTGTATAATAATTACAATTTATGAACTTTGTGGCAACTGACTGGATGTAAAATGTGAGTTTTCCTTTTTTATAAACTAAATGAGTGCATACATGGTTTCTTGTGTATAAGTCTGAAAATAAATACCGTATTTTATCTCATATAAGTCGCACCTGTATTTTCAAAGGATGCAAAAAAAAAAAAAAATAATATTTATAGTTTATAGGTTGCGCTTATTGATATTGTAAATCCTGTACAACACGGCCTGCGCCACGGGTGGCTGATGCACGCGACCTTGGCGAAGGTCGTGTGGCAGTTGTGTCCTTGCAAGAAAAGCGGTGTTACCAAGCGTACAGTGCAGACACAGTGCGCTGCAAGTTTGTTGGACGTAGTTCGTCTGGAATGTTCTGATATAGCATTCGAGATGCAGCCTTGACTGCCAGAGTTTATATATTTATTGGAAAAACGAGATACTTTATACACATGTAATTTAATTTAAAGTAATATTTTTACGACAAAATTTTTTTCGAGCTTTCTTTTTATATATTTTAAGTATGTTTAACGATTTATGTTAAAAACAAAAACCTAACCATTATTTCTGCAGTTTATCTTTGTAAGTTTTAAATAAACGTGCAAAATTTGGAAAGGGATGCAAAATTTTCCATTATGCAATTCCCTTCGCAATCCTTAACAGAAAAAAATATTTTATAAAATAATTAAAAGAAATTGATTTTTGCTCAATAACTGATAATCAATTATTTTCTAAAGCTTTCTGTGGAGTGTAAGAGATAGCAGCACATTAGCGTTGGTTCTTGAGTACCAAATGTCAGCAGCGACTTACACGTCTTTCTCTTATATCGTCTTTGCGCCACACAAAGTGTTTTTTTGATGTTGTGGGAGTGAAGAAGTGCAACAGTTTCTTGATGGAAAAGCGATGTACCTACACCGCATGTTTCAAAATGAAAGTAATTTTGTTGGCTGAAGAGTTCGGAAATCGAGCCGCGGGCCGTGAATTCGGAGTAAATGGAAAGTTAGTGCGAGGCTGGAGGAATTTTTCTCACTTATAAGTCGCACCCCAAATTTTCAATAATTTTTTTAAAAATAAAATGTGCGACTTATACGAGATAAAATACGGTACTACTTGAATAAACTGGTACTGGTACCTGGAGCAGTATCTGTGTAACAAGTATCGGTACTATGAGTATCTGCAAAATTTGGTATCTGCCCAGTCTGAATAAATACATTGCTGACTGAGGTCTATAACACACTGTTGTTGAGACGTAGCCATGGTTGCCCCAAGATCACTTCTGCAATCACGGGTGAGACTACAAATTCGGTCTGGTTTGTCTGGTGGTAAATTCCCATGGTCAAGTGATACGGCCATCGACCTTGAGGGTTTTGCTTTGCTGGGCCATATGCACCAGGCGGATTTGACGACGAAGTGAAGCTCGTTGTGCAGGGGTCAGCAAGCTACTTCGTATGAAATTGCCGGTTGCTACGGAGTCCATGAGGGCGGCGAGTGCCTGACGTCCATTTATCTTTACTTCTATTTGTGGGACTTCTGCTGGGTCAGATTTTTCAGCTACTGTTTGTATGTAGACGAGCTCGTGATTGCCAGTGGTGGTGGTGGTCTGCTTTGCACCCCAGTTCCAGCGTTTCCCGCATTGCTAGGTACTTTTTTTTCTAGCCCGCACTACGGGATTTCAGACGTACCTGTTGTTCCCCCTTACCACGCTCGCGACCTGCCTGCTCAGTCCCAGTGGAAGTGCCGTTTCGGACTGAACCAGCACTTAGGGAGTATCGTGAGAGGGGGAGGAGAGTGTGTTCCCCTTCGGCTCTGGCGGCTTAACGGCTCACTGGCTTTTACTGCTACGTGTCTTGTCTAAAAAGGCCTGCAACTTGAAATTTTGCTCTCTCTGGAGCCCTTTCTACTAATTAATCAATAGATTGTGGCTTGGGAAGTTGGAGTAGATTTCATAACTTCGGTAGCAGCATACACATAATATTACGAACACAACTTTCCTCGTTCCCTTCAGGGAAAATTGAGCAGTACATCTGCACTTTTCTTCTTATAAAAAATTTCCACCTCTTCCTCGGTGGCCTGGGTTAGACTGTGGAACTCCGTAGTTAAGTACGGCAGCACTTTCTCACCTGAGAACTGGGTGGCTAGACGTGAACAAAGCTGCCCCAGTCTGTAATAAACTCTCCATTCTTGTTCTACCAGTCCAACGCTTTTCCCTTATCTGCTTTTGGATTTTGACAACCCATTGTTTAATTGGGACCTGGTTTTCACTTAACTCCCTCTCGCATTCCTGGGTAAATGCTACAGAGTCCTCATGGGGTCTTCCCAGAAATTCTGGTAGTTGGGGCCTGTCGCTATCCCAGGTGGATGTCATGCTGTGGTGAGTGCCTGGATTATTCTGTCTGTATTCTGCCGCGCGCTTACACACCTCACACCTGTACACTAAGCCCAGTCTGGTGATCGTTTCGTCTGGCCAGCCTATGCATATATGACAAAACGTTTGCGCACATATAATACATCTCACTGCATTTCTGGCTGGTCTAGCGAATGTAAGTTAGCTGCAGTATGTAGTCTGGCGGGTCCAACATTTCATCGCAACTGTATTCCAACCTGTCAGTATAACTGGGCTCGTCACTCCACCCTGAGCACAGGTAGTGGATACTATTCTGGCAGTGTGCGCAACTAATGAAATTTACCCCCTTTCTGTGGCATGTGAATATGTTGCATCTTTTGATGTGATTATCAATGGCCTCATCTATTGTTGAGGCTTTGCCTTGGTCGGCAATGCTCAGATTTGGTTTAGACATCTCGGCTAGTTACAATTGAGCGTCACAGGGTGTTTACAGACTCCCTGAAGTCTGGCTAGTTTCGGTTTGACTCCCGTCAAGATTAACTGGTTCTCAGGGTCATGCTGGCCTGGTTGTACATTAATAACTCAACTAATAAAGAGCAGCGGCCCCACATAGGGCCCCAAGAAAATACTTTATGCGCAACACCGGTTGAAATGACGTCACTGTCAGAAAAGGTTCTATTGTGCCGGTCAGAGACACTGGCTAAATAACTGTGGTAAGGGTTTTACCTATTGGCTGATGGTCAGACCTCGGCTGCTTTATAGGCTGGGGCGCATGGCCTGGCAGCACAGTACTAAGTTTGGTGTGGGTTTCGTGGTTCTCCGCACTGCTGATGTAGGCACAGACACTCGTTTACCTGCAGGGGCCATGGCCCGGGGTAGCTACTGATCCGGCCGCAGCTGCTGCTGCCAGCTAGAACTAAGGCCTGGTCCTTGGGCGGTGGTAGTGCTGCAGCTGGCGAAGCTGGTTTGTGCCAGCGGTGGGCTGCTGACCCTCGTAGTTCTGAAACAGGGGTCGGTAATGCCCAGAGGCACTGGAAGCCCTAGACAAATGTTAACGATGATCAGGTGCGGCTCGCCCGCAGTCTTGAGGAGTAGTTGAAAGAGGGACGGTGGTGGGAATGGGAGGCGAGGCATCTCCATTTGTCGGGCGACTTGAGCTCATTCCCAGGGGATAGACTGCAGAGGGCAGTTGACACTGAGTTGCAGTTCAATTGGCTCTGTTTGGAGGCAGTAGCTGCCCTCTTAGCTCTCCACTTTGCATGACTCCTATGGGTGAAGGGCAAATGAGTAGGTACAATGGTCTACCACCTAAAGAAGAGCAGGCAACAAATTCCCTAGCTATGTGTGTAGCCAGATGGGGCTAGACCACCCTGACTGTTCTATAGCTCCAACCGGCAAAAATAACGCAGTGGATGGAGCGGTGGGCTCATCGGGATCAGGCTACCAGTATCAGTCCTATCACTCCAACCAGCGAAAATAACACGGTGGATGGAGTGAGTTGGCTGATCTGGGTGTCTAGCCACTTTGTAGATTGAGTTACAAGTAGTTGGGGGCTCTGCTGTACGTGCACACCAGGTATATTTACGTGCCTGGTCCACAATATGGGTGGCCATCAAATGGGTATGTTTTGCAACGTACGTGCATCCGGTTAAGGGCGCCTGCAGTCGTACAGTAATGTCGGCAAAGATGTTTCCAAGACTTAGTCTCCTGCTTTTCTCTAGTATATTGACGTCTACTGGGATGCAAGTCACAGCCACCCTAGAAACAAATACTCGGAGGTTTCGTAAGATAACATTTTTATTCCCCAGAGGAATAGACACGGCCCGTACTAACTCCTAACTACCAATGAACAATAACGGAAGTAACTACGGTAATTCAGGTGAAGGGGACCTGGGTCTACAATAGACAAGAATAGATGCAGCTAGGTAGCTATAATAACAACTGACCCAAACTAACTCTATGCTGTTGTCCAGAAGGGATTCAGGTGTGACTACCAAAGTGGTAGTGAGTGTAACTGGGCTGAAGACTTCCTCGGGGGGTTACAAGGCGAAGGTCTGGAAGATGTCTTGAAGGTAGCGGTG
Organism: Clitarchus hookeri; assembly: GCA_002778355.1. Taxonomy (NCBI): domain Eukaryota; kingdom Metazoa; phylum Arthropoda; class Insecta; order Phasmatodea; family Phasmatidae; genus Clitarchus; species Clitarchus hookeri. The sequence continues at coordinate 189,932 of NQII01003091.1, read as the reverse complement.
GTCCTTTGTGAGGAAGGCGGTATAAGGAGAGAGTTCCCACACACGAGTTGTTGAGAGCGAGCTGCTGAGCATCAACTGGCATTTCGAGGGCTGTGTGCTCGCCTATATGGATGGCCGGCTGCGTGTCATTCTGTTCCCTTCGGACCGTAGGGTATTATCGGATTGGAGCTCTTCCCTTAGCAGCGAAGACAGCATTCTCTCAGGGGAGACTGGAAGTGCGGTTTTCCTCGTATGTAAGTTGCATCACTTCCTTGAGCTTAGGGGCAGTACTGGGCTACTTCACTGGCTTCTATCGCAAGCAGATGAACAGACACGTGACTTCTGACATACTGGTGTAGATGGCCTCGACTGCTATATCCTCAAGTGTCCCTTGCCTAGAAGGCACGCTGGTGGGCTCTGGAAGCAAATCGTCCTGGTTTCAAACCCCTTCTCAAGGTGACATGACATCACGCAAAGCCATCTTCACGTGACGTGATGTCACCTTGAGCGGGGGTTTGAACTATCAAAGTCGTATTTAGTACATGTCAGTATTCGTCACGTACCAATGGTAAACTTATCATCTTCCATGCATGTAACTGCATTAATAAAACACAGGATACCCATGATGCAAGTGTACTTTTAACACTTCACAAAATTATGATACACAGTATATCTCTTGTAACTATAATTCACTATAGCAATAATTTATTTAATCATAATTACTAGTAGTTATAGAGAGGTTACATTGTGTTTTAACGAAATGAAGGGATGGCTTTGTTAACTATCCCATATGGAGGCTTTCTTGTAGATATATCTGCTATGCCCATAAATAAATAGAAACACTAGGTATGTACCTTATCCTTGATCCAAGTTGCAAGCTCTGCTGCCTCACGCACTAACACGTATGCCTTCACTGTCTCATTCAGCTTGTTCTGACGCTCCCTGGCCAGCGCCAGAAGGTGATCATACTGAGTCTGGATTTGGTTCTGTCGGACTGCGATCGAGTTCTTGTCAGCCAAGTTTTGCTGTGATGCAGACAAGCCTGCTTCAATTTTTTTCACATATGCAGCAGGCACAAATCCTTGGCGGTCATTTACTTCCACTTTCCACCAATCCTGTAGAAATAAATTAATTAGAACATTCACTATAGTGTACCTATTCATAACACAACTGACAAAAATTTCACAAATGCAAATGAAAAAAAAAAAAAAAATTGATTCACTAAAACACCAATAAAATAAAAATAAAAATTAAGACTGCCAGATATTCTATGACTAATACAGTGGAACAGCGTTATTGCGAGTACGGCCTATAGCATCATGTCCGCCATTGCGATAGTCTTTAAATGCACCATTATTTACCAATCATTTGAAAGATACTTAATTTTGTTTATAATGCAAGTCTGTTAATAAAGCATACAAACATTTGTAAACTCTTATTTTTAAAACATTTAAACTAGGGATGGGTTGAATAACCAAAAATGTTGATTCCGGTTCCGGTGCCGATTCTACAATTTAAATATCGGTTCCAGTATTCGGTTCTATGTATTTTGAATACTTGCCTTTTGCTTGCAACTTTATTAAACCAATGCAGATAAAATTCATTAAATGTTTTATTTAACCGTTATATGGAAGAATTGAACAATAACAAAGTGTGAAGATAAGTTTTAATGTATACAGATAAACTTGTTGTATTAAATTTATTTAAGATTAGTAAATATGTAAAAAATTATTCTTTTTTTACATTAATATGTGGTGATTCTGATATGTTTGGAAAATACTTTAATTAAATAACTCGTGGCCCTAAAACCAAAACATTGTGCCGGGCTGTACGATAAAGGTAACCTATACAAAAGTTGGTTAAAAGAAGGTCAACAGCTGTGGTGGGCTTATCTTTTTTTGCTTCTTTTATGGTGTCTGGGCAGTGCTTTTTTTGCGTCTTTTACACAGTGACTCCCTGGTTTTTTTTTGCCGTGCTGGAATGTGACACCTCGAAAAAAAAA
>NQII01003091.1:56048-187770 GCA_002778355.1 Clitarchus hookeri | reverse complement strand
GGGGGGGGGCATCCTACCAAATAAAGAAGGCTTGGAGGAATGTATTGATGGGCTAGCAGTGTTGTTTATGGGGGAGGGCTGAGAGATAAAGATAAAGATAAAGAGAGAGAGAGAGAGAGAGAGAGAAGGGAGAAGAGTGTTGATGTAAGAGCGAGAGATGAGATAACAGACTATTCCCATACACTATCACTCTTTAATTGTTTTTCCCTGTAAAGCATACACCCCAGAAATTTTTTCCTTAATGTTACGGAAAAAAGGGCGCGCTATACATGAGTAAATGCCATAGTTATTTTTGTAACAACAGAGTTTTGCCATTGCTGTGTAGAACCAAGAACCGAGTAATTGTTGTTAACCTAAAACCGGTTCCGAGTCAAACCTCAAGAACCGGTATAAATTGGAACTGAAGAACCGAACCGACCCATCCCTAGTTTAAACACATCGCATTGCAAGTGACATACATCCATCCATTTGCCATGCCCGAGCCGGCCTTTGTTAGTCTGTCTCGCATGGAGTCACTCGCGTCATTTGGAGGAGCATTTGAAGAGGTGCATAAGTATGTTTTAGTGAGGGATAAGGTGGTGGGGTACGAAGGGGGCAGAGGGGAATAGTACGTTTTGTTGAATGTAGGAGGGATGGCAAGATGTTATCTGCCTACCGCTCCTTTATGTTGTGGGGGTAGGAAGACTGCTGCTTGCTGCTTCGCCGGGTGCCAGGCGTGTAAGGGGGAAAGTTTGATTACATCTAACAGTTGTTTATGACGGTTCGTACATTTTTTGCATCTTAATGTTGAGCTGATTTAAATAGTGAGCGTAGTTTTATGTGTTACGGTTTTTGTAAACCTTAGTTCTGTTTAAATTATGGAGTGTGCTAATAAAAGAAAAACACTTCACATTGCAACGAAGTTCAAAATCATGTGCAATGTTATCAAATATATATGGCCTAAATACACACACTTTTAGTGCAGTTCATTATATAAAAAATGCAACAATATTTGCATGTTGAGTATTTCCCACATCAGTACGAACAGACACACATTTATCTTTCAATGAAATTAAAATTGAATTTTATTTTCGTACAAACAAAATTATCCACTGCATCATCAAAACGCAACAGAACCATAACTAGTATATTGTTTGGTCATAACAAAAATATAACAAATTCGGAATGGCAACCAGCTATAGTAGCCAGTGTTGTGTGAATTATACTGTTAAGTTGAGCAGAAATATCAATAGGGCATGTATGCAATTGTGAAGTACAATCTAAGAGATGTTATTACAATTGTACAAGACAGTGAATTCTGCATGATAAAAGTAGTGGAAAATTAAGGTAACGTAAATTTTGTGCCTAAGTAAGTAAACAAATTGTAAACATATGCCAGTAATTCACACTTTTCTACAGTAAAACAAGTTAAAATCATGTTTTTCATTTGTTGTAAATATCTGTTTTCTATGTTAATATTTTTAATTTCCTTCAAAATATTATTCCTGATTGTCCAAATATTTTTCGAACCTACCATATAGCTACATTTGTTTACACTTTAACAGATACGTGTGTTGTCCTAAGGTTGGAACACAACAGGAAAGTAACATCTGTTCATGGTGCCAGCCCTTCCAGTTACGAAAATCTACTGTGTCTACACATGGCACTGGAGGACGTGTATTACTGATCTGCTGTTTACTTTGTAAGCATGAGAGAGAGAGAGAGAAGTGTGGTGTGGCGAACCAAGGGCGGAGAGACGAGGGACGGGAGGAGAAAGGAAGCGGTCAGAGGTGCAAGAAACAGGGGGATGAGGAGTACCGGGTAGATGGCCGAGAAACAGGAGAAGGGGAAGCGGTTAAGGTGCGAGACAGGAGGGCAAAAAGAATTTGCCAGANGGGGGGGGGGGGAGACGGTCAGTGATATCCAGGCTTTGTGTGTGTGTGAAAGTGAGAGAGAGAGAGACAATGAGTGAAATAGCACTCTGATTGGTAGGAAACTAACTCCTTCCTGCCTCTTCCACAAACTTGCGGGAGGGGAAGAAGAATGTACGAGGAAGCAAGGTCACGCTTACCGAGTGTTACATAATGCCGATGTCAGAAGTATCAATTTTTTTTGTATTGTTGCTGCATACACGTAGTTTACGGCATTCGTTAAATGCAGGATCTACAAGGGCAAATAAATACAATACCACAAAAATTATGGGGCAAGGTAAATTTTGTTACGATAACTCACTATAGTGATAATTTTGCTATTGTCGACTATCGTTATAAAGCAGTTTCACTGTACATGATCGGGCACTGAAAATTTCCAATGACCCCAGAATAATTTTTTTATTTTTAGAGCTCAAAATTGGTTACTTTTGGATTTTGCAACAACAGCGATCTTATGAACCGTCCACTGCTATGACACAAAGAAAATAGACTGGATTGGAGGATCAACAAACCTATGTACATAAAATGACAACTGCAATACTGTGACTTGTTACCTGGGCTTTTTAGCAATTGACAACTTGATGATTTCAATCACCAGTTACCGCAAGTCATGTGACAAATTTCAGACTGAAGTTTACCTTGTTATTGGAATTCAGAAGTGTAAGAACATCTCCTTTCTTCATGGACACTTCTCTGGGAGACTTCTCTGTATAGTCATACAATGCCATCACACACTCTTTCCCAGAAATGTCTATTACTGGTGTTTCTTGTTGCTGCAACACAACATACAACACACCAGAAATAAAAATCTCACACTATGCCTATTTAAAAATATAGTTTTCCAAATGTTATACAGCTGAATTTAAATTTCTAAACAATTATGTTACTGGAAAAGTATCTATTTATAAGAGCATGAGAAGTACAAAATACTTTATATGTACAGTACATTCATACTTTGTGGTTATACCACATCATATAACAATATGCCGAGATGAACATTCTACGGTTTGCAATTAAAGTTTTGTATTTGTATAGCGTAATAACTCAAAGTTTTCCTAGTCACTGCTATATCAGTGTTTTCAAAGTCTATGGTATGTCGATGTTTTCAGAGTACAGCAGAACATTTTTAAAGTCATCAGTAGAAACCTGAAAATTTAGTGAACGCGATAATGCAAAAAAGAAAGCAAATGTTCACATAAAAAAACCAAAAATTACGATTTTTAAATTTTTTTAGCTGTAATTTACGAATTGTACAAAATCCTGTAGCATTTTAGCAAATTATTATTGTTTTATGTCACATAGTTGCTTCTTATGACGCATTTTGTGTGTTTTTGCATATTCTAATACAAATGCATGCAAAGTTGGCCAGTAGATTTATTCGATTTATCACCATAAACGAAAACTTTTTTACTTTCTATACGTGTGTTTACGGCCATAGATAACATGAGCGCAAGTGATGATGCGTCGCTGAGTGAAAATTCGAGTGCACGGCCCTGCAAAAGTTTATTTGCTCATTAGGAAACCCCATCGTAGTATTCACGTCTACCAAGCACCAGGTTATACATAGAATTCGCACCAACTAGTCCGCTGAGTTTGTTTACTAAGTGTATAATGCAATTTCCACTTTAAGAATTATGTTTAACACACAATTTCATACATTCAAAAAATTAATTCTACCATTTTGTATACGTTTAAATTAAATAATCAGAATCGGAAGAAAACTTAATCGAAAGTGGCAGTTTGGATTGGAATCAGATCCTTACAAAATATCACGTAAGTACTGGGAACGTATTTATTACCACAAAAAGACGTTAAAAAATAGAGTATGAGAACTACACTGGTATATTATGTCAACAATGCTCAAGTTCCACTAACTCTACAATGCACAATATGTGCAAGGTAAATATTTAAATAATTTGCTGTAAGCACATCAGTGTACCTCTTTTGTCATTTTACTTCTGGCCAGTCATCTGGAGTGGAAGAGATTTGAGCAGTTCCAACATTGAGGTTTTGAGAGCTAATGAGGGTGAAGTGAGGTGAGTATGGAGTAGCACCGGAATGCAGGGGCGGGGAAAACTTGAAATCCCCAACAAAACCCACCGACCAGCTGCATTGTCCGGTACGATTCCCACATGAAAAAATCCGGGAGTGACCCAGCCAGGAATTAAACCCAGTTCACCTAGGTGGGAGGCAAGTAGTCTGACCACTACACCACCGCCAGTCTTGTGCATCTACTGCGTGTGGTTTGGAACAAAACTGTGGCCTCAGTGTAGGAGTGCATCCAAACTGAGTGCAGTGATTTTCCATGTTAAAAATATTGTTGCAATGAAAAAAGTGCAAACAGTGTGCAGTTTTAATTATTGTGGCCAATTGATTTATAGTCTATTGTTTTTCGCATCCTCTATTTTGCATGTTAAAATTAGCATTACATATTACATTAATCACACATACGAATACAGTAACCAATCACTTAGTAATTGGTACTGAGTTTAGCATTTGTAATAGGTTTTTAATATCTCCATTCCTAGCCTTTTAATTGTCAATTCTACCATTCCTTAAGAATCGCGAGGGAACCAGGAATCAAATTTGATATCCCTAGTTGAAATCTTCTCCCTTATTCCCATTCATTCACTTATGCAATCCCAACTCATCTCATAGATTTCTCAGACAAGTTGTACTCAAAATATTTCCCTCTCAAACAGGAGAGTCAGCTTCATTACATATTCATACGTGTTCTGTTCAGTTTTACCTGCCTAAGACTGACTCAAAATAAAATCTGTTTCAATGTGTGTCAAATTTTAAAAGAAAAGGCTAGAAAATATATTTTTAAAAATAAGCATAAGAAAACAAGAAAATTACTGTTTTAAAAGTTAGTTTAAATTATGTTACTTACTCTGCATGCCTGTGCCTGTTCTGTAAGAGCAGAAATCGTGTTTCCAAATGCTTCCAAGTCTGAAACCAGGGCCTCATGTTTCTTCAGCAAGGCTTCACTTGAATCTTCATCCTTACCAAAGTCAGAGTTGCATACAATTGGCTCTTTTTCCTTCATCCATGATTCTGCCTCATTTGCATCAGCGAAATACTGATGTGCCTGCAGGGAATCTTCCAAGTCTTGCTTTCTCTGGAAAAATTTTTTTATGGTGAGCACTACAGCTGTAACGATAGGGTTGACTTTAACCCAAAATTATTCTACCACCATAACTTAAGTTGCTTAATTCTTACAACTTAATCACCAAAACCCTCCTACAGAAGTGAAGTGGTGATAATTTATGGAACATATAATGTCTAGCAGAAACTCAGAACTAAATGCTAAACAAGTACGTGAACACTAAATACTNCAAAACCCTCCTACAGAAGTGAAGTGGTGATAATTTATGGAACATATAATGTCTAGCAGAAACTCAGAACTAAATGCTAAACAAGTACGTGAACACTAAATACTCAGCACAGCTACATAATAACGACCTGGAAAGCCTTCTCCTTCAGCTGAGTCCAGTGGTCATTGAGAGTTCCCACCCGCTGCTTGATCTCCTCGCTGGCAAAATGGCCATCCTCCAACATCTGCTGGCCGGACTGGCACACTGCCCCAATCCTGTTCTCATGGTTGTTGATCTCTGCAAGCACCGCCTGGTGCTTCTTGATCAGGTTCTGAACACCAATGAGGTCACGACCTGAAGAACAAAACAATACAAATCTCATGTATGCTATCACCACAATTATCTGAACGGTATTGCATGAGGCACACGAGATGGTGATGTCAGTTGCAGCAAAAATACTGCTTGGTTTAACAACTACATTAATAAAAAGTGATGGGAAACGTTCTACTTTTAACTGGTTCCAATTCTTGACTCCATTTGCTGAATTTTGTTTCTTTACTCTCCGTTTTCTGTTCACAACATCTAATTTTGTACTAGATGCAGCATATGATCCAGATAATCAAGGAAAGGAAGACAGTTTTTCACCCATGATGTGTTTTATGCTGTTTGATTAAATTATTTCTAGGTTAGAATTGCTCTGAATGTAACACAGGAAATTAGTGCTCCACAATAATTACATAGTGCATATTTTTCATAGGGAATATTAATCCTGAAATGATACTAAGGCATGTGACAACTAAATAATAATTACACATATTACTTTCTTGAGTGCAATGTTCATTGCCTGAAATATAAAACTAACTGTTGCTAAAAGATACAGAAACAAAACCAAAACATGACACCTGCAAACACTTGTTATTTAAACTATGTTTTTTAAATTTAAAAATAAGGGATGTTAGAAAAAACCCAGCCCGTCACAAAGTGTTCCTTTTCTTGTTAAGAATTAATATGTGGAGTCCATCAAGCCGCCAGAGATAACATCACTGGTGCTGTATAATGCACTGTCAGCAGCCATCTTAAATGATTTTTACATTTAAATTTCACTAAAAATGCTACACATCAAGCCACTTGCTCTATCATAAATTTTTCTAGTTCCTTTATTTGCATTTGCTTAAGATATGTCCATTGTTTGTAATCTGTCGAGTAATGATACACCCATGTTACATGTCACAAATGTAAACTTGGAACTTTGTCATAATCATCGGGAGACTAATTACTATTGCTCATTGTGGAATGACCCATATTCTAATAGAATAAATTCTTTTGTGGTAATGCAAAAGTTTCTAGTGTTAAGACAGTTGCTTATCTTTTTGAACTTCATCTCAATTTTAATGTTTACTAANTGGTAATGCAAAAGTTTCTAGTGTTAAGACAGTTGCTTATCTTTTTGAACTTCATCTCAATTTTAATGTTTACTAACTTAACCTGAATAGCTAATTTTTTTGGGCAAATGGCAATCATTTGGCTAAGTGAGTACAGAGATTATGCGAGTAAAGACTATAATATATTACAAAATAACTGGTGGGGAAATACTTAATTATATTTTTTCATTTATCAAGTAGGTTAGGTTACTTTTTTATATTGTGGAACTGAACATATACAAATTGTCAGTATTGGTTCCTTTAAAAACCAGAACAGATGAAATCAAGAACAGGTTGTCACATCCCTTTTAAATAATGGCAACTGCATTGTACCAGTTCTCATGTACAACCATATAAATAAGGGCTTCATACAACCACACAACAGAGGGCTTCATAAAGTAAGAGATGTGAAAAACCAGATGGATACAATGTAGAATAAAAATAATAAAAACAGAGAGTAACTACTATTCTACGTTGAAGGCAATCATAGAATTACAAAAAAAAATTGAACTCTGAAAAATTAATAAAAACTCTAATACATACTGTAAATACTACAATGTCAAAATTTAGAAAACAAAAAGCTGAAAGTAAAGCTAGTAAGTCAAAGAAATGAAGGCAGTTATCAAGAAAATAAAACCAGTCTACCAAAATAACGTGTGGCATATTTGCTGCCTGAAGCAGGTTCTACAACCAGCATAATGGGTTGATTACTCATCTGGATGAGATGACGTGTTTCACATGTTCACTGAAACTCCAAAGCATCATTCCTGTTTGTTTTTTCTGTGACCGTAGTTATTTTGTATAGCTCTGCTGAGAAACTTCCCTTTGTTAAAAGAGTATTCATAGTTTTTTTTCTGAAAAGTAATTTTGTTTAATCCTTTATTTTTGGAGTTAAGCCGAAAACTATATTGTTGCATCATAAATTATTGGTATTTTAGAATTTTTTGGCTTTTTCTTATTATCCATGATTTACCGGAGATTGCTCAAGTTATTTTTAACTCAGTTCATTGGGTTTTCTTTCTTTTTAAGAGCTGGGAATATGTTGAGTGAACTGCATAATCTTTTTATATTTAATTCGTGTTTGAGGAAATTTAGTTTTTGATTTGACAGTGTAGTAGTTGAATAAAGACAATGTTTTGGATCATATTTTGTTATATTAGTTTTTCTAAATATTTATTTATGAGTAGAATTTATATGAAGTGAGATTTGTTTTGACTCTGCTAAGTTCTGGCACATGCACAGACATGCTAAGGGCCTTGCTGTGCTGAATTTACCGGGCCGGTGAGGCTACGGTTGTATTTGTAAGTGAGAATTGTCTGACTGATGTGTGAGTTCAGACCAGGCGGCTGGAATGCGGTGTGCACACTGGGCTTTGCCGAGTAGCTCACCCCGAGAGGTGAGTAAGTGGCAAGGTAGGCAGTCGAGAGGAGAAGCATGTATGAAGCACACTTAGAAATGAAGTAACAGGGTAGCGTGGTTACACGTGCGCAACTGTGAGCATCGCAGGGAGTTGGGGCTTCTCCACCAGGATGCAAATCAGTGAAGGCGTGAATTTGAGTTGCTTTAACTGAGAAGTGTAGGGCTGGAGGAGATCTGGAAGCAACGGGATATAAGCTCCAGTTTAGTAGCATTTTTGTGGGTTTGTATGAGTTGTAGATGTTCAGGCCAGATTATTTAATGAATAAGTAATTAAGTTAATTTTATTTCTTAAGAGGTGTAGGCAAATTAAGCAATTAAATGAACCTAACTTTTGAAAAGATTAACAAAGCAGTCCCAATAATAAGAGTGTGAATTTAAAAGACTTTTGTCAAGACGAGTTGACAAAGTGATGAGACAAGTCGAGTACTAACAAGTCNTAAAAAGACTTTTGTCAAGACGAGTTGACAAAGCGATGAGACAAGTCGAGTACTAACAAGTCAATAGAGTATTCAAGGCTAGTAATTTTTGTAGGACAAATTAATTTATAGTAGATCATAACTTTTTGCTGTAAGGTGTCAAGGCAGATTCCATAGTATAAGCAGATTTAATTTTATTTTAAAGTGGAGAACAGGACCTTTAATGTTGTAAAGATACAAGAGTTGTTTGTAGTAAATTATCCTCCAGCAAAATATAGTTTCAATTTTCATTTAAATAAAATAAATGAGATTTTTTTTTTTTTTTTAATTGTAAGATATGTCATAAATATTTTTGAAAACAAGTAGAAGTGTTACTTTTTTTCCCCCAAGTCATATAATCTAGTCTTTCTTTTCTTTGGCCACTCGCAATCACTCATAATGTTTGGATTTATTGATTATTTTTAACTCTAGTAATCTACAGTTATTGTTATCCAGAACCAGAAGTGAAGTAAATAGTGTTTTACTAAACCAGTTCTTGATACTCTCGCAGAAGTAAATCTTGCTAGTTTTACTTTGTTAGTGCTCTACCAAGTATGATCAGAACTAATCTGAGTCTCTGAGAATCTTCCTTTCCTAATCCCGTTGTTAAGATATAATCCAGCATTACACACTTACTTTNGAGAAGCATGTATGAAGCACACTTAGAAATGAAGTAACAGGGTAGCGTGGTTACACGTGCGCAACTGTGAGCATCGAAGGGAGTTGGGGCTTCTCCACCAGGATGCAAATCAGTGAAGGCGTGAATTTGAGTTGCTCTAACTGAGAAGTGTAGGGCTGGAGGAGATCTGGAAGCAACGGGATATGAGCTCCAGTTTAGTAGCATTTTTGTGGGTTTGTATGAGTTGTAGATGTTCAGGCCAGATTATTTAATGAATAAGTAATTAAGTTAATTTTATTTCTTAAGAGGTGTAGGCAAATTAAGCAATTAAATGAACCTAACTTTTGAAAAGATTAACAAAGCAGTCCCAATAATAAGAGTGTGAATTTAAAAGACTTTTGTCAAGACGAGTTGACAAAGTGATGAGACAAGTCGAGTACTAACAAGTCAATAGAGTATTCAAGGCTAGTAATTTTTGTAGGACAAATTAATTTATNCGATGAGACAAGTCGAGTACTAACAAGTCAATAGAGTATTCAAGGCTAGTAATTTTTGTAGGACAAATTAATTTATAGTAGATCATAACTTTTTGCTGTAAGGTGTCAAGGCAGATTCCATAGTATAAGCAGATTTAATTTTATTTTAAAGTGGAGAACAGGACCTTTAATGTTGTAAAGATACAAGAGTTGTTTGTAGTAAATTATCCTCCAGCAAAATATAGTTTCAATTTTCATTTAAATAAAATAAATAAGATTTTTTTATTTTTAATTGTAAGATATGTCATAAATATTTTTGAAAACAAGAGTAGAAGTGTTACTTTTTTTTCCCCAAGTCATATCTAGTCTTTCTTTTCTTTGGCCACTCGCAATCACTCATAATGATTGGATTTATTGATTATTTTTAACTCTAGTAATCTACAGTTATTGTTATCCAGAACCAGAAGTGAAGTAAATAGTGTTTTACTAAACCAGTTCTTGATACTCTCGCAGAAGTAAATATTGCTAGTTTTACTTTGTTAGTGCTCTACCAAGTATGATCAGAGCTAATCTGAGTCTCTGAGAATCTTCCTTTCCTAATCCCGTTGTTAAGATATAATCCAGCATTACACACTTACTTTNACTAATCTGAGTCTCTGAGAATCTTCCTTTCCTAATCCCGTTGTTAAGATATAATCCAGCATTACACACTTACTTTGTCAAAAGCCAAGCTTGGAAGAAGACTTGCACATAAAGTCCTTGTAAATACTGGATGGCGAGCCACGTTTTCCACTCCTTTCTCTTTCATCCCCTACATGCTTTAAGACTGCAATATTAGAGAAAGATGGGTCAACTTTGACCATTTTCAAGGAACAAAGTTTTACTTTTCTCCAGGTAGTTAACTGCCAAGATTCCATTCTTTAAAAAGGAGAGCTCAAATGTCACATTACTGTGGTATAAACATCTTCATCTTGAGAATATAAAAAGAGAGGCTTCTAGAAANAGGAGAGCTCAAATGTCACATTACTGTGGTATAAACATCTTCATCTTGAGAATATAAAAAGAGAGGCTTCTAGAAATTTTTTTCCCCCTTGGTAGAAAGGATAAACCTTATGTAGGAAGTAGATATGGGCAAGTTTTCATGTCTAATATATAAGCTTCCCACTTTCTCTTCAAACATTTGATACNAGGAGAGCTCAAATGTCACATTACTGTGGTATAAACATCTTCATCTTGAGAATATAAAAAGAGAGGCTTCTAGAAAATTTTTTCCCCCTTGGTAGAAAGGATGAAACGTGATGTAGGAAGTAGATATGGGCAAGTTTTCATGTCTAATATATAAGCTTCCCACTTTCTCTTCAAACATTTGATACANATGTAGGAAGTAGATATGGGCAAGTTTTCATGTCTAATATATAAGCTTCCCACTTTCTCTTCAAACATTTGATACAAGAGAGAAAATACTTCTCTCAACCCTAATAAAAACACTCCATTACTCCTCACCACTCTACTAATAGCTTGCTTCTAAAGGAGAGGAGTTTAAGCATTTGCCACTATCTTGAAAAAATACTCACTATATGGTTTATTTTTCAATGTCCTGTCACCCCACAGCTGCATTACACTCAACCCAAGGGTACCCTCAGAGTGAAGGTAGATTTTCAAATTCTAATCCTTGGAACCGATCTGTGCTTATCCGCATGAGGAAATGAATTAAATAAACCACACATTTAAATGCAAGTACACACAGAGGTGGCAGGCATTGGCATGCATGCACAGGCATTCTGGATCAGACAGTTTATCGGAATGAATTGTTCATTCTGGTTTGAGATATTAGCACGATCAGAGTTTACTCATTTTGTAATATGAATACAGAAAGTACGATCACTGAAATTTGGGATAAGAGATGCGAGACATTTACCTACCAGATTGTTGTTAACGACACTTGTAACCCCTGCAAAGGAAAATAGTGTTGCAAATAATCAGATGAAAATATTATTTTTTTTCTTTCTTTCTTCTTCAAACTATAATACTTACTTGGAAAAATGCCCATAATGTGTTGCATTCTGAAGTTGCATCTTTATTTTGACCCTCTTGTACAGGCAGGATGGTAGGAAACAAATCCATAAAGTACTGAACACACGAAAAGCTGACCTTGTCAAGATTATCTATTCTTGCAACTGCTGCATTTTTCAAAACTTCATTCTCTAGGGGGAATTCATGAACAAAATAGTCACTTGCTGTAACAAAGTAATACCTGATAGATGCACAAACAGCAGAAGTTTCCCTCTTCTTCGAGTGTTTTACAATGTTTGATGCTTTACTTACAATAACTCCGTGTCATTTTTCTAAGTTTGAACACAGTGATAATTTAGTTGGAGTAATAGGCAAATTTTCACAACTTTTGCTTTAACAAAGTATTATATCAATGATTTAAAAAAAAATATAGCAACAATTCTCTTAAAATTTGTACATGTGGAGATGCTGACTGAAGAATTACATTCAGTTCTTCAAATGCAGGGAGGACATTCACAATAAATCTACAAAATGCCATGTTCATAAAAGAATTAAAAGAAAAAAAGAAACAATCTGTTTTCTTTATGATTTAGAAAAGAACTTACATTTTTCAAAATGGGTGCATCGTTGTTCACCTGTATTAACGCACCTTTTTTACTACGGCGGCAAGTAGTAGATTCTGAAACCTTCCTCTTCTCATCCAAATTTTTTTGTCCCTTCTCATTAGTGATAGTACTGTGTGATGGTTGCAACCCTTACAAATTTTGTAAGAGGAAAACATTAAACTCAGATGTATGTTTATGGTGCTTTTTTTGTACCACATACTACTCGAAAAAACTTAGTAAAAGTTCCCATTCTTCAAAACTCTTGCAAACTTCTTCNGCTTTTTTTGTACCACATACTACTCGAAAAAACTTAGTAAAAGTTCCCATTCTTCAAAACTCTTGCAAACTTCTTCCCAGAGAAAGCCATCTTGTGCAGACATGTTTGAGAATAATAATCATCAATATCATCGTCATCCTGATCCCCCCCATCATCATCATAATCCTCTGCACTTTCCACATTCACTTCTGGAGCAATGCANGCTTTTTTTGTACCACATACTACTCGAAAAAACTTAGTAAAAGTTCCCATTCTTCAAAACTCTTGCAAACTTCTTCTCAGAGAAAGCCATCTTGTGCAGACATGTTTGAGAATAATAATCATCATTATCATCATCGTCATCCTGATCCCCCCCATCATCATCATAATCCTCTGCACTTTCCACATTCACTTCTGGAGCAATGCANCATCATCGTCATCCTGATCCCCCCCATCATCATCATAATCCTCTGCACTTTCCACATTCACTTCTGGAGCAATGCAAGAAGGCCCAGCAGACAAATCATCTTCGGATGGTGAGGCAAATGTCACAAGATTGTCATCTGCATGTAGGAAATCATCAAGCTTCCCCTGGAACTGATGTGGTTCTTGAAGCTGTTCCCATCCTTCAAAACTGGCTTCATCTTCACTTTCATTCAGAACATCATCTTTCACACCTAGCCCAACTTTCTTGAAGCAGTTCAAAACTGTGGCACTAGTTACCTCATCCAATGTCATGGAAATATTACAAATTGCATCCAGTACATTAACTTCAAGTTTGACTTCGTCTGCAGTTCCATGTGACGAATGAGGTGGCGAACAAGTCTGGTTTTGTATTTATTTTTTTGAGCTTTGAATGATACGCTGATTCAGGGGTTGAAGAAAACTTGTGTTTGCAGGCAGGAACATCAGTCACATTGTTCAGCTTCAGCCCTTCAGCAGACTGTGCTGCACACCTATCCAGTAGAAGCAAAATCCTCCTGTTTTTACAGGTCATCCTTCGATCTAGCATGATTAGCTATGCTTGAAAAAGATTTGTGGTCACCCAAGCAGATGAATTTGTTTTGTAATCACATGGCACACTCTTAACATTTTTTAAGCATTTGGATTTGAGAAATTTCCCAACAACAAGGGGGCAAAGTTTGATGCTTCCAACATGATTGCGGCACGAAAGAACTGTAACATGCTCTTTTCTGTCTTTCCTCCTTCATGAAACCTCTCACCCTTATAAGTCAAGGTTTTGGTACCATTTGAGAAGTTTTTCTTCCATGGTAACATGTTTGGGACCACAAGAGTCTTTTTTGAGCCTTAAGTGCACTAGCAGCATCACGAGCGGGAATAATTTTGTCACAACTTTTAATTATCGTTGACAGTGACAACAAAAGAAGATTGAACTGCTTTGCTATTTCCATTTTAGTCATCTTAACGCTATCCACTTCATTAACAATTTTGAGTATTTCTTCCAATGTAAACTTGTGTCATTTGCGCTTCGTCGTCATTGCACTACACAGCAGTACGGAGAAATATCACCAACTAAAATAACTATTTTATAAATGCTTTTACATAAAAACAATAGCATTTTGTAGCAAGAGAAACGGCGGCAACATCATAGGTATTCACTGAAGCCGACTCCACAATGTATAATGTATTCGTTCGACTAATCAATACTACGGGACTTTGGTCCGTTACTCGCATTAATGCACTAGAACTAGATTACAAATCAACTTTCTTTGCACACCATGCACACAGAAGAGGGGTTACAAAAGGTGGCCATGCACCAAATACATGCAACCACCATCTTTAGTCACAGATTTAGATGCTAGAGGTGCAAAATGTTATCACACTGCGTAAAGTAGCACTGTTTGTATTGTAAACANTTAGTCACAGATTTAGATGCTAGAGGTGCAAAATGTTATCACACTGCGTAAAGTAGCACTGTTTGTATTGTAAACAGCAATGGTACCATAACTGTTTACGTTAACTTTAGCAGTTACATTTTTGTTTGTATTAACCATCCAATTAAATATAAACTGTTTTCGGCGGAACATAAATAGACTTTGCATTACATCTTAACTGTATTTTGTACAAACGAGTNTTAGTCACAGATTTAGATGCTAGAGGTGCAAAATGTTATCACACTGCGTAAAGTAGCACTGTTTGTATTGTAAACAACAATGGTACCATAACTGTTTACGTTAACTTTAGCGGTTACATTTTTGTTTGTATTAACCATCCGAGTTAAATATAAACTGTTTTCGGCGGAACATAAATAGACTTTGCATTACATCTTAACTGTATTTTGTACAAACGAGTGAAGAGTGAGCGAAGCAATTTGGGTGGCTCTTAAAAGCCAGGTCTTGAGAGCCGATGAGGGCAATTGAAGCAAGTATGGAGAGCACCGGAATGAAAGGGCATGAGAAACGGGAGAACTCTGAGAAAAGCTGTCAACCAGCAGCATCATCCGGCACCATTCCCACATATGAATTGTACAAAACAAATTATGTACTATTAAAATGCCTAGTATATTTTCAGGGACCACAAAATTACTTCATATTAACTAGGTTTGTGTTAACAAGATTTCACTGTAAAGGTTGGGTCTAATACTTCTGAAGATTTGAAACTTAAACCACTTGTAGTGTACCACTCGCAGACACCACGGGCGTTAAGAAAACAGACCCTAGTATGCTACCTGTTATCTGGAAATCTAACACAACAGACTGGGTTACACATGCGNGAACTCTGAGAAAAGCTGTCAACCAGCAGCATCATCCGGCACCATTCCCACATATGAATTGTACAAAACAAATTATGTACTATTAAAATGCCTAGTATATTTTCAGGGACCACAAAATTACTTCATATTAACTAGGTTTGTGTTAACAAGATTTCACTGTAAAGGTTGGGTCTAATACTTCTGAAGATTTGAAACTTAAACCACTTGTAGTGTACCACTCGCAGACACCACTNGATTTGAAACTTAAACCACTTGTAGTGTACCACTCGCAGACACCACGGGCGTTAAGAAAACAGACCCTAGTATGCTACCTGTTATCTGGAAATCTAACACAACAGACTGGGTTACACATGCGCTGTTTGGTGAATGGTTCAACCACCACTCCTCTCAAATGAAGATCTTATTCAGTTGTAAGAATTACAAAATTCGGAAGAAAGTAAGCAGTGTGTGCTACCAACTACAGACGTAAAAATATTTACGAAGAAAGGACTGACAAAAGATTTTAATTTGATAGAAACTGCATTATTAAAATTTGAATAGATTTATCCCAACACAGAAAGGTTTGAAAATGTTTGCCGCTGTATTAACAATTACATGTATATGGGTTTGGAACTAGACAACGTGAAAAAGCATGTAACTACTCAGTCTATCATCGATACGTTTGTGAGATGCATGCCACAAAAACCACACAGAAGAGCCTCAGCCGTCAACATCAGGAGAGGGGCAGGGTGAGTCTGCGCACAAAAAGCTCTCTCTTCACCACCACCCCCCCTCCAGTGCGGACACTTCCCATCCACAGTGCGAGAGAGACCGTAAACAGACTTGCCATGACGCTGCATGTAAATACCGGCCCTGTCTGGCATGGCACGGGCACGTAGCAGAACTAAACATTATGTCCAGTTACATATAATTTTATATTAACAGGTATTTTTATATTTCTCAATATATTCATCATACTCTTGTGGTTTATATAAGTACTCCTACATAACACATGTACAACCACATTTATCTTCATTCAGTGCGTATAGTACCAGTATCATACATATTTTGACGGGTAAATATGTGTATATTATTTTTTCATTTGAGATAAATTTACGCATGTGGAAACAAAGTACATAATTCTTTGTGTCTTAGTTCTTGTTTCTTTTCATTTAACCGATGATTATATAATTTATATGCACTACACATTAGTTTCTTCCACAGTCCCGTGTAAGTAACCTACAAATTTGACTTGCGCAAAATGTGAGTTATGTAACAAACTTCAAAACGTAACCCTTACGTGAGTCAGGGTGTTATTGTATAGGGGTTGGAGGTAAGTCAAAATTGGTCCAAAATCCCCCAAAATATCTATAGTGACCAACCTGTCATAACATCCTTATTTCTGGAAACCATAAAAAGTTATTTTAGTAAGGTTCTACTGTACTACTTGATTGAACTACATGTGTCACATTTATTACTATAGGCAGTTATTTTGTATGCACTAGTCTTTCAACTCATTCATATCTCTGAATGTGCAAATGGAAATACTACTCAACTACCAAACATTTTTACCATAAACAGCATGTATGAACTGACTATGCATTACAAAACTGTCTTAATTATGAATACATATGCAGGATGATTCAAGAGGAGTTACTGCCACACACAGGGCTTATTTCTTACATCATTTGGAGTAAAATATATATTCCCAATATTTACAGAGTAATTCGACAATCAGCATACTAACCCTACAACAGAAAGGGGAGAGAGAGAGAGAGAAAGAGAGAAAGAGAGAGAGAGAGAGAGAGAAAGAGAGAGAGAAAGAGAAAGAGAAAGAGAAAGAGAGAAAGAGAGAAAGAGAGAAAGAGAGAAAGAGAGAAAGAGAGAAAGAGAGAAAGAGAAAGAGAAAGAGAGAAAGAGAAAGAGAAAGAGAAAGAGAAAGAGAGAAAGAGAGAGAGAAAGAGAAAGAGAGAAAAAGAGAAAGAGAAAGAGAGAAAGAGAGAAAGAGAGAAAGAGAGAAAGAGAGAAAGAGAGAGAAAGAGAGAGAAAAAGAGAAAGAGAGCGAGAGATGGCCACATTGAAAGAGAGATACATGGTTACGGTGGAGACAGAGATACTGGCCACTGGCAGAGCAAAAGCATGTTGTTGTATGATGCAGTTTTATAAAGCAAAATTACAGGGTCTCTGCTGATTGCACATTGTTCTGCACTACAACAGAATGTTGGTAATGTATAATGCTACAGTAACAATTGAAGAGTGTAATTGTAGACACGTGCCTGATGTCAAGCCTGACTAAAGCAGTCAGGCTTCCACACTGCTTGCGTTTCAAAGGTGGACAAAATAAGGCTGCTGTTCTAGAAAATAAATAGTGCCCGCAAGTACAAAACAAGAGACAGAAATAGAAAGGTTTTTCTCAATTACCAACTATCACTGCTAACTATCACCACTTATTTAATCTTAAAATATTTTCTTGAAAGATGGTCACGTGAAAAATTCCACTAACAAATGTGCTATAATGTATTCACAGTAACTTCAAGATTTTCTGAAGCCCTGCTAAAGATCTACTTTCAGGGACCCGATTATGTATCCTTCCGCAGTATGTAAACAAAACATTGCCATGTGACACCTGTCAAACGTTTTGCAAACAAAAGCAGTGCCATGTGGCTACTCTAAAATATTTTGTAAACAAACAGTGCCTTGTGGGAACTGTCAAATATTTTATTAACAGTGTCCATGTGGGAACTACCAACATTTATTTTTGAAGAGAAACAATGCCATGTAATCTTAACTGTCATATACTTTAATAAAATTCTCCAAATGTCTAAAAAAAATGCTAATCAATTTAGCAAAATATTGTAATACATACAAAAAGGTAGATTGAAGTATATATCGGAACTGTTAATTATATAATTTAATTAAAGTTTACTTATTGTATTAAGATTTATTTACATATTTGGTGTAAGGAAAAAGTTAAATTTTACATAATAAACTTTTGGAAGTAGCACTCAGGTTAAAGATTTCACTGTGATAAATGGTACCGTATTTTATCACATATAAGTCGCACATTTTATTTTAAAAATTTTATTGAAAACTCGGGGTGCGACTTATAAGTGAGAAAAATTCCTCCAGCCCCGCACTAACGTTTCATTTACTACGAATTCACGGCCCGCGGCTCGATTTCCAAACTCTTCAGCGAACAAAATCACTTTCATTTTTAAACCTGCGGTGTAGGTACATCGCTTTTCCATCAAGAAACTGTCGGACTTCTTCACTGCAACATCAAAACAACACTACCTGCGGCGCAAAGACGATATAATAGAAAGACGTGTAAGCAAACGCTACTGTGCTGCTATCTCTTTCGTTTCACAAAAAGCTTTTGAAAATAATCGATTATCAGTTATTGACCAAAATTCGATTCCTTTTCATTCTTTTAAAATATGTTTTTCTGTTAAGGATTGCGAAGGGAATTACGTAACGGAAATATTCAAATGCCTTTCTATATTTTGCACGTTTATTTGATAAAGTGCAGAAATAACAACGCTAATACTAAAATTACATCTTAACCTAGAATTATCTTATAAGTAGAAAGAATGTGTTACGTTAGTTTTATAACCACAATTCAGCGTCTCCAATATCCAATATGGCGTGGTTATACTTCTGAAAAAAACGTGCCCAAACGGACAAGATGGAGTGTATGAGTCCGCTGGACAGACACTGAAATTTATTTAATTTCAATTAATAACAGTGAAATCTTTACCCATGAGTGCTACGTAAAAATGTAAATATATAGTTTAGCAATATTAACTTTACAATTACGGCATTAAATTTATACATATTAATATTTAACCTACGAACTATTTCTTTTCAGCTATAACCAACATGTCCCTTCAAAATCCGTTGTTAATTCGTACGGACTTTTAACAAATTATTATAATTTATTGAAAAAATATACTTAAAACTTAAAACAACCAATTTATATAGTGCTTCAGTGCTAAAAGCAAGACAAAACCTTTTTCCATATACAATTTTTTTATAACCAATTGAACATGTAACTCCTAGGGTGATTTTTCAAAGGTTCTTTTCAAAAGTATCGAAGATACCGTGAATGGATTATACACTGTATTTTATGGTCAACATGTAAGTTTCTGTGCACATAACAGCATTCTAAAATACAGGCTGCCCATAAAGTATNCACTGTATTTTATGGTCAACATGTAAGTTTCTGTGCACATAACAGCATTCTAAAATACAGGCTGCCCATAAAGTATTTAAAAAAATATCCAAACAGTGAATGTATAATACTGCATTAAACGATGTTGCACAGTAAATTTTGGTTATAATGATAATTTGCTATAGCGTCGGTTGTTATAGCACGGTTTCGCTGTGCAGTCAAACCCCTTATTTACACTTTTCTAGGGGACACAGGAAAAAAATGTAAATTGAGAGGAAACCTCCTAAAATTTAATTTAGTACATACCTCATTTACTGTAACTCCTGCACTAAAAACCTTCCCCATATAAAATATTTAAAATACTACCATATAATATCAATCTGCAACCCACACATAAAAAAATTGTGCCCGATTTTGACTTAAATTAAATAAAGCTTCATCCACTAACATAGCCAGTGTAAATGAAATAAAAAAGGTCAGTTGTCAACTCGCAAATAAAAATTATGTCAGATTTTGTCAAAATAAATAAAGCAAAATAAAGCATGATACACTACTAATATAAACAAAATAAAAAAAATTATTCCAGAAGATAAGATAAATACACTTGTCAAACTTTAATATTATTTTTAGTTTATCTGCTACCGAAATTGTCTTCGCAATTTCACGTTCTGAGTTACTTTCAACAAATAAGAAGTTAATAAAAAAAAAACAGAGTAGGTCAGATGTTATGTTTAATTAAGAACATACTGCAGACATATTTAAATACCAGACATCGGCTGGATACATGTTAACCTCTATCGTAGGGAATCTCCATAGAATAAGACACACAGGTTAAGAACACACAATTTTGTTGTGAATACAGCAGTTGCAGTGTTACCACTAATGCTTTTGAAAGGATAAATAATCATAGGCTGCCAACTTGCTTTGGGGCGCGTTCCAGGCACAAAATGTAGTGTTCGCACGTGCACTAAGTTGCCAGTTGTTACTCTATTGAACATCTCATACACAATTCAAAAATTAATTTCAACACAAAGGTTTACGAGCTTTTGGTTGTTACCTGTGATGGAGAAACAGTTTGTACATGTTTTGCAAGGCATTAATAGCGGGGAATATAACAAATTTTGTGATGCAATTTGAGGGATCATGTTACATTACTTCTTATGGCACATAAACGGGACCTGAAGAAAATTGAGCAAACTGCGGGAAAATGTAATACCGAGAACGTAAATAAGAGGTTTCACTGTATTAAAAGGAAAGGGGTTCCACTGCATTCGGATTTGTACCCAGACTTTACCATCAAACCTTTATTGCAGCCCATTCAAATTAGTGATTTCTCTGGTAAGCACATAATTGAGGAAGATCAACTTTTAGATAATCAAATAATGATTAATTGATCCTCCAACTCTTTTAGAAACAAAACCAAAATAATTCAATTTTATTTACAGTGAATATGAAACATTGCAGTACAAAATACAAAAATAAGTACAGTAAAACCTCGTTAATCCGGCCCTCGTTGATCCGGATCTCCGGATAATCCTGATGTTTTTAATTTAATGTTCACATAGATAATATGTAATATGAAGTGGATTAACTCACCAGCTATAAATAGCTTTGACTTGACATTGAATTCCTACCCATCACTTCCCCTCCCTCAATCTCCTCAGTTTTCCTACTGTTTTCAAAGGGCACTTGTAATTTTGTTTATTGTGTGTGGTTCCACCGGATATTGTTTTTGTTTTTTATCAAAGTGTTTAGGAGTGTATTGTAGTGAATGTGCAAGATTAAAACTACATCGAAGCGAAAGAAGGTCGTGGTTTCAATGGATAAAAAGTTAGCATTGAAAAAAATTGCTGCTGAATTGGGAGTTGGAACTTCAACAGTGTCCAACTGGAAGAAGCAAAGAAAAGAAATTAAAGATTTTTGCAATAAAATGATATGTAAAAACAGTTTGGGAAAAAAAAAAAAAAAAAAAAAAAGCATTAGACAACGCACTATTCATATGGTATAGTGCTCCGCAAGAACGTGGTTTGCCTATATCTGGACCGATCTTGGCCCAAAAAGCTTTGAGCTTAAACAAAAAGTTACCGAATCCTGACCTAGAACTCACTGCTAGCCAGGGGTGGCTAGAGCGTTTTAAAAACGACACTGTATTCGCCAACTTACTCTCACTGGAGAGAGCTTGTCTAGTGATGTTGCTGCTGCTGAAAAATTTAAAAAGAACTTGTGAACAATTTGTTTTATCTGAAGAATTGACACCCAATCAAGTTTATAATGCTGACGAAACTGGGCTTTTTTACCAGATGCTTCCGAGCAAAACATTAGCATCAAAGCTTGAAGATTCGGCTAAGGGCTACAAGAAAAGCAAAGATAGACTAACTGCTATGGCTTGTAGCAATGCCTCAGGGAAACATAAGTTTCCTCTTGTCATAGCTGGGAAATCCAAGAATCCCCAAATGCTAAAAAATGTGAACCACAATACGTTGCCAGTGGTTTACCAACCACAAAAAAGTGCGTGGATGGACAGTTTTTTGTTTAAGAATTGGTTTTTTGATAACTTTGTTCATGAAGTTCAAAAATTCCTGAAAGAAAATAGTTTACTAGAAAAAGCTATATTACTGATGGACAATGCTCCGTCTCATCCGGGAGAACAAAAACTCGTGAGTGAAGGAATTAAAGTGAAATTTCTTCCACCAAACATAACCCCACTGCTGCAGCCGATGGACCAAGGAGTCCTTGAAAACATCAAAAGAGTTTACCGAAAAGAACTGCTTAGTAAAATTATTGAAGAGGAAGGGGAAAAAGTGTGATTGATTTGTTGAAATCAATCAATATCAAAGATGTTATTTACATGATTGCTGACGCTTGGGTTTGCATCACATAAAGCTCTTTGAAAAAGTCATGGAAAAAACTGTGGCAAGCGATGATTTGGTGCAAGTGGCTGCAGACGACTTCTGCAAATGTTAGGAACGATAAGTGGTGCTCAGATGCTGATATGGAAGACGTCAGTGAGTGGCTGAAAGACAACAATGACGGTGGCTACGGCACTATGACGGAAGAAGAAATTGTAGCGNTGGAAAAAACTGTGGCAAGCGATGATTTGGTGCAAGTGGCTGCAGACGACCTTCTGCAAATGTTAGGAACGATAAGTGGTGCTCAGATGCTGATATGGAAGACGTCAGTGAGTGGCTGAAAGACAACAATGACGGTGGCTACGGCACTATGACGGAAGAAGAAATTGTAGCGCCATGCACATCTACAGCAGACAGTGAGGGAGAAGATGATGTGGACGAGGAGGGAGCGATCACACTGCAACAGTGGACGACACATGCAGATGCTGCGGATCAGCTGACAAACATAATGGCGTACTTGGAGAGTCAGCCCGACACAACTCCAGCTGAACTATTAACGATAAAGCGTTTGCGCGACCGTGCTTAATTCAAACGCCACACGTGTTTGAAACAGAAGACAGTGGACCAATCCTATGTTAAAAGTTATTTTCATATTTTTTTTAATGTCTTTTAAACAATTCTAAGTAATTTTGTTACAAAACATAGTTTTTTATCGTAATAAACGGTAAGTCTGCTTATTTTAGGATTTGTTTTGCTTATTACCCAGATTTTCAATTTTACGGATTGCCTTTGGTCCCAGTTAATTAGGATAAATGAGGTTTTACTGTATGTACATTACCTCGGTTGGTTGAGGCAGCCACTGGCTCCTTCTCCCTGATCCAGGCTTCCTCATCCTCAATGTCTCTGAACAGCTGCTGCACTTGCAAGGAGTCAAGCAAACGCTGCTTGCGGATGTTCATGGGCTTCTGAAGGGCTGCATATCTGTCCGTCAGTGCCACCTGGTACACATCCACAACTCTCTTGGTACCAAAAATTCTTATAAACAACATTTGAGTTAAGGTTAGAAGTAGACTGCTGGGCTACCAAAAATATATAAAATGACAGAAATTCGAATACTAACAGTCTAGTACTTTCCAACAGGCACATACACAAATAAGGACNAAAAATATATAAAATGACAGAAATTCGAATACTAACAGTCTAGTACTTTCCAACAGGCACATACACAAATAAGGACAAAACATTTTTCACACCTTTGCGCGATCATGATGTTTCATTGGCTAGACCAGCCTCCTCTGATGGCGAGTTGTAGGGCACTGCAATATGGCAGAAGGACACTGTTGGTAGTAAACCTAGCAGCCAGGTGGCAAACTATGATGCAGCTGGAAAATTTGCCGGTATAGCTGATGAGTATGGTTTGAAACTGTGACTATCTTATATTGAGGCCTGGGGGTTGCTNCTGGAAAATTTGCCGGTATAGCTGATGAGTATGGTTTGAAACTGTGACTATCTTATATTGAGGCCTGGGGGTTGCTTGAATGTGGTAGGGCTTTCAACTCTGGTGCTGTAGCAAGAATCAAAATATTTGTAGTGTGATACTGCATGTGCTGCAACTGGTTTGTCTTGTAGGTTGTGGATGTAATTGGCTATGGCTTGTTTAGTGTGTNGTGTGATACTGCATGTGCTGCAACTGGTTTGTCTTGTAGGTTGTGGATGTAATTGGCTATGGCTTGTTTAGTGTGTGCTCTATGCCACCTGGTCACTAAGTTTACTACCAACAGCACCCTTACACCATATTGCACCTTACACCATATTGCAGTGTCCTATTTAAGGTGTAGTGTATGGAGGTTTGAAAATCAGCATATTTGAATCAATTTTAAAATCAAATCGTCACTAATTTCCTCCATAACAATTCAGTTTTTTAACTATACAGGTTTGTNATTTGAATCAATTTTAAAATCAAATCGTCACTAATTTCCTCCATAACAATTCAGTTTTTTAACTATACAGGTTTGTACATTTTATTGATTCTGCCTTCTGTGAAGGTTTTTCTTATACACACTAAAATGTAGAAAAGGTTTTTTCAGCGCGTTCACGATATGCAACTTCCGTAGAATCCCAAATATAATACAACATCAAAATGGCAGTTAAATGGCCATTATAATACTTAACAGCCACTGATATCCAAATGTGTGCAAACCAACCATTTTTAATTACAGTGAAACCTCGTTGCGTTACCAGATATGTTGATTTCCAGTATCAGTCGATTTTTTGGGATGGTCCCAACAAATATCCTATATAAACAATGTTTAAAAAACCTGCATGCTACGCCCTTAAATCAAAAATTTACCCGCATCCATCTATCAGATATTCTGTCAAAAACCAAAATATATCCGGAACTATTGTTTATCTGTGAAAAAACTACATTAAAACTGGTACTACCAAAAATTCAGTAGCACCAAGAGCAGGTAAACATACACTCCNAAAATTCAGTAGCACCAAGAGCAGGTAAACATACACTCCTAACCTCAAATGCTAGTATACACAACTAGTTGTCGTGAAAGGTTGCAATTATTAACAACCACGTAATTAATTTTTTATAATTCAATCACTATTTGTTTTAAATTAATCAGGTCGAAAACAGGTAAAACATAATAATTGCAGGCATTTCTTTGTTTCAAGTCAGGAAACAAATATTCGCGCAAATAAAACATGCATGTATAATGGTTGTGGTACGGACCAGAACCAGACATTCATAATGGACGGAACGGATTTGAACTTTACTCTCGTTCCACAATGGAAAAGTAATAATTTTTAGCCCAGTACGGTAAATAACCATGTAAATTACAAGCATTAAAGGGGAACAGTGGGTTTTCACCAATTAATTCTGTTAAGATAAAATTACGCTAGTAACTTTTTTTTAAGAGTAATGCAGTGATACCAACTGTCACACAAGATGGCGAGTGTTGTTTAATTTGGCAAAATTTAAAAACATTTTGCGGACAACAGAATTTTCAGCAAAGTAAAATATAATTTTAAAAAATCTGATTTTTANGCAAAATTTAAAAACATTTTGCGGACAACAGAATTTTCAGCAAAGTAAAATATAATTTTAAAAAATCTGATTTTTACATGTCAAACTCAACAATTTTTAGCACGTTTCTATTTTAAATCATTGTTTTTAATAAAGTTTGTTTGATTTTTGCCACTTTTTCTACATTTGGCAGAAATTTAGTGAATTTTATGTAAACATTTGCCAGATTTTCGAAATTAAGTGCATTTCAATATTTTATAATACAATACTTATATTGAATGATTGAGATATGTTTTTNTTAAGTGCATTTCAATATTTTATAATACAATACTTATATTGAATGATTGAGATATGTTTTTTCATCCAGTATTTAACATATGCCCACTGTTCATTACAGGCAATATACTCAATATACCCAAGGATGAAAAAAAATTTTTTTTTGAGGTTAGGTTTTACTTTTTGAGGAGAGAGGTCATCATGTTGAGTTTTCCCGCATGCTGAGTTTTTTTCAGTAGGTCCCATGAAAAACGAATAATAGATGTTTCACTGTACTTCACCATGTGATCAGCCTATTCACGAGGACCTCAAAACCTGGAGAGAATAGGGCAGAGGATATTTATTCACTACCTTACTCGCATAATTTTCTAAACATTAACCCACCTCTTTGGCTTTGATATTTTCAGCATCAAAGTGTCCTCGCTCCACAAACTGGTTGGCAGCCAATCGAATGCCTTCAATGCGATCCTGGTGGGAGGCAACATCTGCTTCAAGTAAAGCATGCTTCTTCTGCAGGTTCTGCACACTTGTCAAATCCTAAATAGCCACAAACATGTACCATAACCATCACTTTTGAGCAAGTCCTGCACAATTTCAATTTGATAATCTCTGTATTTAAATATTTAGAATACAATTAAGTTCTAGCTCCTTCCAAATTTACATCATTACTACTTAGACTACAGAATAAAAAAGTGATGCTAAATATTTTGGATTATATGTAGGAAAAGGTTATTTCTAGAACAAAACTCTACCAGTAATAATCTTTTACCGTTAGCTGTCCCATTATATTATAGTCTAACCATATTGATGATTTCAAACACATAAATGCATCAAAAATAAAATACAGTTCTACAAACATTTATGAAACTTATTAAATGGGCATATTAATATTAACACTTCATGACGACAACTAGGCACAAAATGAAA
The DNA here is from genome assembly GCA_002778355.1 of Clitarchus hookeri. Classification (NCBI taxonomy): domain Eukaryota; kingdom Metazoa; phylum Arthropoda; class Insecta; order Phasmatodea; family Phasmatidae; genus Clitarchus; species Clitarchus hookeri. Next base: position 161,309 of record NQII01003091.1, on the reverse strand, counting down.
ATAATACAGCCATTATAGTAAAGATATGTTTTTTATAATACAAATTGTTAGCATTAAAGTAGTCTGATAACAGCGTGGATTACTTTTTCAAGGAATTTTGAAATGACTGGTGGAATGTTAATCGGTCTGAGGTCCTTATATTCTGCTGGGTGTTTTATTTTCGCTATGGGTTTTATTTTTAATAGTTTCCATATTCCCGGAAATGCTGAGTACTGAACTGACACATTTATTATACAGTGAAACCTCGTTGTTGAGTCTCCGTTTATGTCGACTTCCTGTATCAGTCAATTTTTTTTGGATGGTCCCAACAAATATCCTATATAAACAATGTTAAAAAAACCTGCATGCTACGCCCCTAAAACATTAATTTACCTGCATCCATCGATCAGACTGTAATGATGCAATATCCATAATTTTTCAGGACTCGGGTGTAAAATTCTTTAGTGTGTATGAAGCTTTGGAAAGCTTCTTAATATTTTTATCGGGTATGAAGTTTAAAGCCATGGTGGCTCGTTTCCCGTGATAGTTTATCCGGCAGACGTGTGCGTTTGTAGGTTATCGGGAGGACGTTTGCCGTGTTTACGTTTTATCAGGAGTCCGGTGGTGTTTCGTTTTGAACTTTGGTTTTTTGGGGAAACGTCAGCATTAATTAGATTAGTTCGTTTCTGTGGATCAGGCAACGTCGACAAGTTTTAGTTCCTTCGGCGCAGTTTTAATGCGTCAACAAATTTTATACGAAACGAGAGGTTAGTTTATCTGGATGTTGAATGCGTCGACAGTTTTAGTTCCTCCAGCGCATTTTCAGGCAACGTCAACAAGTTTTTGTTGTACGAGAGGTTAGTTTCTGTTGACGGCGCAGGATTAGTTCGTGCGGAGCAGTCAGTTACGATAACGTTGTGGAGAGCGTGCGTGGCGAGGCCGTTATCTCAGGAGAGGGGGGTGATAGGCAGCACAAAAAGGGCATCTGTCTGTCGCCCTAAGGGCAGTCTTATTCAAGGCAGTCGTCAGGGAGAGTTACTTTGCGTCGCCCGTGAGGGTAGGTCAGCGCAGTCGAGAAGTATCATGCAATGCTAGCCTAGGCCGCGTTCGGGCAGGACTAGAACCCCCACATCGGCAACTAGACTTTAATATATCATTTCTCAGCCGGTGTGGGAGGTAGCAGCATTTTAAGTTTCTTCGGGTCAGTTTTTTAAGAACATCATTACGTAAACGACTGTGGCACTGTTAACTGCAATAGTATATTTAATGGTATATTACAATATGGCGACCCATCCGAGGGGCACGAGTTAACCACGCACGATTAACCACACTTGAAGACTTAACAACGAGAAGCGCAACAACACGTAAACATCGGCAGTTCCATTCCAGTTCTAACAGCACGACACCGGCGGCAGTTCCATTCCAGGATTCCAGCAGCACGACCCCGAAGTTTCAGGTACGAGACCTCGTGCATCAACAGTAAAAGGTATAAAATCAAATCATCAATGAAGCCATCATTTTCAAGAGTATTGCAGGTTAGGGTATTATAAAGTACAGTTCGCCAAGAAGAATTATTTGTTTGGTTTTTTTTTTTTCGTGTGCAAAGTGTGTTAATTTTGGGACGAATTATTTTGTTTTTTAATTGTTTACCACGTCGTCGTAACTTGGATAAAAATGGCACAATTAGGAACTGATAGACAAACTGAAAGGTATAAGATCCTGTTGTCCTTACAGGAGTATAGCCAGAAACAACAGGAATTTAACCAGAAACAACAGGAATTTAACCAGGAGATTAAACAGGATATTAAACAGGGGCAACAAGAGTATGACCAGAAACAACAGGACTTTATACAGGACATTAGGCAACAAGGAGAAAAGGGTGAGAAACAATTTGTTGAATTATTAATAAATATAGACAAGTGGGGGGTTGAATCCCTCAAGATTTTAGGAAAGGGTTCAACAGGAATTGCCCCGAGTATAAACAATATTAAAAATAGCAATGACTTAGGAAATGATAGTATTGATTGTGATAAAGAATGTAAAGAGTTAATTGTTGAAGATAGTAAGACAGAGGTAATAAATGAGGAGGAGAGAGTGGCATTTAATTTAGTGGAAAGTGAACCTAATTGTGGCGAGGTTAGAAAATCGAAGATAAAGATAATAAAGGAAAAGAGAAATAAGGTTAGGGGGGTTAGACTCAAGGGTTATTGTGAAGTTAAGCTGCAAGATGGATCAGATAGTGAAGTGCAGCAGGCACGAATTGCTAAGAGTAAGGGGTATTGTAGACTGGAACATTATGAAGTGTTTAGGCAGTAAAGAAGAGGAAGAAGAAAATTAGTGGTAGATTTAGGTCAGAAGGGAAGAGGAAGAAAGTGCTAAAATATAGTATGAGAAAGATAGTAAGGAAAAAGGGAAGGAAATTAAGACAAAAGGAGAGAAGGACAAGGAAAAGGAAGAAGAAAAAATTTATAGCAGAAAGAGACTCCAAGTTAATTTAATTTTTTTTTTACTCATATCAATTTTTATAAACTATAATAATAAGATAATAGGTAAATAATTGTTTTTATTTTGAAGAAAACCTAAATTTTTTAAAGGACCTTATAATTTTAACAATGTGTACAGGATACAAAGGGAAAACCCTTCTCAGGCAAAAATAAATAATTGATAATTTAATTTGAATAGAAATTATATCAGACTAATGACATGTAAAATGTTAATTGGATAAAAATTGATCATCGTGAGAGAGTTTCTATTTAGCAACAGTGAATCATTTTTATAACAAGTAAATACAGACAATCATTGATATTTTAGTGAAACTGGTAAGGAAAAGGAAATTTTAAGTTAATTAAACTGTGTAAGGACACATAAATCTGAAGTTGATTTAGTTGTTTACATTCTCCAGAAATGGAGTAGGTAAAGAGAAAAGTATAAATGGTTTTTATAAATGCTACCAATGTTATAATAAATAATCATTTGAAGTTGTTAGTGAAGTGAATCCACTGTTTTGGTAATGTTGAATTTTAGAAATGACTTGACGTGTATGTGTCATAATTTCAGGAAGGCTGTCGTAAATTACATTTCATGTTTGTTTGTGTGTGTCAAATTTTTGGGTTTATTAATTGTCCATTTGGAAGCTGACACTTTCTTCCTGTCATGTGAGATTGGTATGCAATGTGCTTGTCTCTTTAAAAAAAAAAAAAAAAAATTACTTGAACTGACATTTCATCTTAAAGGTACTAAGTTAAACTATGGATAAAGGCTCTAAATATGTGCATCAGCTGTGCAGTAATGGCACACCTTGATTTTCTTTGTTTTTTAGTGTTTCAGAAATTTGTTTCTGTTCTCACAAAGCCTATTTGTGCTACTGATTGAGGTTATTACTAGGTAGTGGATTGTCAATAGCATAATATTTTGTAAGTATAATTAGCAATACAGGTGGAGAATAGTGTGGTATTTTGCATTGCACTTTTGTAATGTAGTTTAGTATGTTTTGTATTGAAAAGTAAGTGCACAGTTTTTTTAAATTATTAAGAAGTTACTTATTGAGTAAAAACAAAAAATACTTCTGAATTTGATTGATGAGTATTGTATTTGAAATAGTGATTGTGTTAATTGTAAGTTTGACATTGCCATAGGTGAAACTTTTTAATTTATCAGCATATTGAGTAATGTACACATATATATGCCAGTTTTAAATTATGAAAAAACCATTGTAAATTTTCTAAATATGCAGTGTGTTATGAAAGAACTTTGTGAATTCTCTTTAAATATAAGTAGTGTTTTATTTCAAAATATGTACCACAGTTGATATTATAAAAATTTCTACCATGTTTTCTAATTTAATAACTTTCACTTTCAATTGAAGAAAAGGCAATTGGTAAGTCCTTAAGAAAAACATTTGTAGAAATTGTGAATTAATGGAATGAAAATGTTTAAATATTATAATTACCGTAAAGAGTATAAGTGAAGATGATGTGAATTTAAATATACCTTTGCAGTTATGTAATAGAAGCTCAAACTGTTATGGGCTATGGTGTAATTGTAAGTAATGTGATATAATTAATACAGAGTACCGAACCAGAAGTGCTTTATGACTGTTTATAAATTTTATTTTCAAGTGAAAACTGTGTTAATGTAAAGAAACATACAATTAATGGGAGTTTGTAAATCATAGTTGACAATAGGAATTATTAGGAGGATTAATTAAGGATGCGTTAAATGGTTCTTAACTTTCCAAAGGTTGAAGTGGTTGAGTTGTTGTAGGATATTGAGCCTTAAGAATAATTGACATATAGTAGGAGATGCTGCTGCAGTGTATGGTGTCCTGGGATCAGTGGCACAAAGTGAAGTGTATTTGTATTGGGACAGGTCTGGGGCCCTTGTTTTTCGTCAGCACTGACCTGTGGGAGGCAGTAGCAGTGGCGTGTAATGTTTTTTGTCAGCACTGACCTAGTGAGAGGCAGTCGCATTGGCTTTTGAGGTTTTTTTTGTCAGCACTGATCTAGTGAGAGGCAGTAGCATTGGCGTGTAATGTGGGTTGTCAGCACTGGCCTATGGAGAGGCAGTCGCAGTGACTTTTTTATAGTTTTGGGCAGACCTGGGTCCACTTTTTGGAAATGGTGTGCTGATCCCAGCGAGAGACCAAAGGGCAGCAACCCAAAATGAAGAATCGATGGCAAAGGTAGGAAATACACCCTCAACCACAAAAATTGTAACAACCAGTAACTGATTGAAACCAGTAAGGGGTAATTTTTTTGCAGCATCCTTGTCAATAGCTTGACACTCTTCAACAGTGAAGTAAATAATTTTGTTATGAGTTTAGGAAAGTAAATAATTTTTTTTGTCAAGAATTACGTAAGTAAATGTTGTGATGAATTGAATACCATGTTTTATATAAAGTGTTTTCAGGAACAGAGGCAAAGTGGTTTACAGAACAGCATCATTCAGGTTAGGTTTTGCTTTGGGAAAGATTTCTTCCAAATCTATCCCAAACCGAGGGGGGTAATGTAATGATGCAATATCCATAATTTTTCAGGACTCGGGTGTAAAATTCTTTCGTGTGTATGAAGCTTTGGAAAGCTTCTTAATATTTTTATCGGGTCTGAAGTTTAAAGCCGTGGTGGCTCGTTTCCTGTGATAGTTTATCCGGCAGACGTGTGCGTTTGTAGGTTATCGGGAGGACGTTTTATCAGGAGTCCGGTGGTGTTTCGTTTCGAACTTTGGTTTTTTGGGGAAACGTCAGCATTAATTAGATTAGTTCGTTTCTGTGGATCAGGCAACGTCGACAAGTTTTAGTTCCTTCGGCGCAGTTTTAATGCGTCAACAAATTTTATACGAAACGAGAGGTTAGTTTATCTGGATGTTGAATGCGTCAACAGTTTTAGTTCCTCCAGCGCATTTTCAGGCAACGTCAACAAGTTTTTGTTGTACGAGAGGTTAGTTTCTGTTGACGGCGCAGGATTAGTTCGTGCGGAGCAGTCAGTTACGATAACGTTGTGGAGAGCGTGCGTGGCGAGGCCGTTATCTCAGGAGAGGGGGGTGATAGGCAGCACAAAAAGGGCATCTGTCTGTCGCCCTCAGAGCAGTCTTATTCAAGTCAGTCGTCAGGGAGAGTTACTTCACGACGCCCGTGAGGGCAGGTCAGCGCAGTCGAGAAGTATCATGCAATGCTAGCCTAGGCCGCGTTCGGGCAGGACTAGAACCCCCACATCGGCAACTAGACTTTAATATATCATTTCTCAGCCGGTGTGGGAGGTAGCCGCATTTTAAGTTTCTTCGGGTCAGTTTTTTAAGAACATCATTACGTAAACGACTGTGGCACTGTTAACTGCAATAGTATATTTAATGGTAAAGGTTCGTACTCTGCATACTGGAACTCCGTTTGTGCGTCTGTGAACTGTGTTGCAGAATGTTAAATAAATAAATATATAGCAAACTAATATGGAACTTTTTTCTTAAGTAACTAGTGTTCAATAAACAGAGTCTCGTGTTTCTACCTTCTGATCTAGTCGAGAGCAAGCCGTGGCAACATAAACAGTCGGCAGTAACAAGTGCCGAACGTTACAAGATGGCGCCCACCCACCTGTGCGGCTGCCTTAATATATTGTAACTAGCCCGCGGGAACTTTACAACATGACGTCCAACGGCGAGGCTGCAGTTATATTAAATATGCCTTAACGAGCCGCGGCACGCACTTTTACAAGATATTCTGTCCAAAAACCAAAATATATTCGGAACTATTGTTTATCTGTGAAAAAACTATCTTAAAACTGGTACTACCAAAATTTTGTAGGGCCAGGAGTAGGTAAACAGACACTCCCTAACNGTCCAAAAACCAAAATATATTCGGAACTATTGTTTATCTGTGAAAAAACTATCTTAAAACTGGTACTACCAAAATTTAGTAGCGCCAGGAGTAGGTAAACAGACACTCCCTAACCTCAAATTCTAGTATACACAACTAGTTGTCGTGAAAGGTTGCAATTATTAACAACCACGTAATTAATTTTTGATAATTCAATCACTATTTGTTTTAAATTAATCAGGTCGAAAACAGGTAAAACATAATAATTGCAGGCATTTCTTTGTTTCAAGTCAGCAAACGAATATTCACGCAAATAAAACACATATGTTTAATGGACAAGGTACGGACCAGAGCCAGACATTCATGATGGACGGAACGGATTTGAACTTTACTCTCGTTCCACAATGGAAACGTAATAATTTTTAAGTCAGTACGGTAAATAATCATGTAAATTACAAGCATTAAAGGGGAACAGTATGTTTTCACGGATTAATTCTGTTCTGTTAAGATAAAATTACGCTAATAACTTTTTTTAAGAGTAATGCAGTTATATCAACTGTAACACAAGATGGCAAGTGTTGTCAACTTAGCAGACTTTCTGTTTAATTTGGCGAAATTAAAAAACATTTAGCGGGCAACGGAATTTTTAGCGGAGTAAAATATTATTTCAAAAAATTGGATTTTTACATGCCAAACTAAAAAAAACTGTTAAATTTGCATCCAAAGAAGAGTAAAAAATGTAAAATGCAGTATTATTATGGTGAAACTATGTACTTTATTACTATACTTAAATTTGAACAATTTTTAGCAAGTTTCTATTTTAAATCATTGTTTTTAATAAATGTTGTTTAATTTTTGCAGTTTTTTTTTTACATTTGGCAGAAATTTAGTGAATTTTATGTAAAAATTTGGCGGATTTTTGAAATTAAGCGCATTTCAATATTTTATAATACAATACTTATATTGAATGATTGAGATATGTCTTTTCATCCAGTATTTAACATATGCCCACTGTTCATTATAGGAAATCAACTCAGTATACCCAAGGATGAAAATAAATTTTTTTTTGAGGTAAGGTTTTACTTTTTGAGGGTGGTGGTCCACATGTTGAGTTTTCCCGCATGCTGAATTTTTTTCACGTCCCATGAAAAACAAATAATAGAGGTTTCACTGTATTCCTTATAGCAGGAACACAGAAGGGCATACAGAGTTTTACCATATTTATGTAAATATAGTCTGTTCCCATTACCTGCGTGCTTACTGAATTAATTATTTTATAAGCGATCACTGATGATACAGGTTTGAAAAATAGATGTGTGTTTGGGTTTATACGGTGTTCTTGAGTTATGTTTACGTCCAGAGCTGTAATTGGCCAAATAGTCATTAATTTTATCTGTATATTGCAAGAATGGTGGCATTGTATATTATTTGGCTGTTTTTACCTTAAAATGACTAGGATCATTCCACAGCTTCCTGGTATTTAGTTTAGATATTTTAGCTGATATACAAAAATACTCGAACTTAGCGCGACAAGTCGTATATTTCACGGAATTTCTCAGAGTTTTATATTTTTTTTAGGGATGGGTCGAATAACAAAAAATATTGGTTCTGGTATTGATTCTACAATTTAAATATCAGTTCCAGTGTCCCATTCTATTTTGAATACTTGCCTTTTGATTGCAACTTCATTCAACCCACGCAGGTAAAATTTATTAAATGTTTTATTTAACCTATGGAAGAATTGAATAATAACAATGTATGAAAAGTTTTAATGTATACAGATAAACTTGTATTAAATTTATTTAAGGTTAGTAAATTTGCAACAAATTATTCTCTTTTTACATTAATATGTGGTGATTGTGATATGTTTGGAAAATACTAGGGATGGGTCGGTTTGGTTCTTCTGTCCCAATTTAGACCGGTTCTTGAGGTTTGACTCGGAACCGGTCTTAGGTTAACAACAACTACGCGGTTCTCGTTTCTACACAGCAATAAATTTACTGNAGGTTAACAACAACTACGCGGTTCTCGTTTCTACACAGCAATAAATTTACTGCAAAACTCTGTCCTTACAAAATTAACTACCTCCTATATAGCGCTCCCTTTTCCCCAAAAATAAAGGAAAAAAATTCTGGGGTGCGCACCATACATGAAAAAAAAATTAAGGAGTGGTAGTTGTAATCTGTTTGGGGATGGGTGATGTTTAGAGGGAAGTGTAATGGAACAGTCTCTCATCTCTCGCTCTTACATCACTCCTCTCCCTTCTCTGTCTATCACTCAGCCCGGCCCAGTAAGCAACACTGCTAGCGATCAATACATTTCTCCACGCCTTCTTTGTTTCCGTGTAAGGCAGAGAATAAATAGCCTTGACAAGGGGGCTGAAGAAGGGACTTTTTTTTAGAGGTGTGGCATTCCAAGTGGGCCGCCCTGTCACTAGGTAAAAAAAGCAAAAAGAAAAAGGAAGCAGGCAGGTAAAAGAAGCAAAAAAAGAAACAGGAAGCCAGCTGGTAAAAGCAAATAGAAAAAGGAAGCAGGTCGCCCTCTGGAGTTGTTGACATTCTTTTAATGACCATAGGTTAAAGTCATGCCACAATGTTTTGGCTTTTAGAGCCACTGCCAGTTATTTAGTTAAAGTATTTTCCAAACATATCACAATCACCACCTATCAATGTGGGAAAAAAAAAAAAATATATATATATATATATATAAATATATATATATATTATATATATGTGTTACATATTTACTAACCTTAAATAAATTTAATACAAGTTTATCTGTATACATTAAATCTTTTGTTCACACTTTGTTATTGTTCTATTCTTCGGTAAGTTAAATAATACATTTAATGAATTTTACCTGCATTAGTTGAATGAAGTTGCAAGCAAAATGCAAGTATTCAAAATGGAACCGAATACTGGAACCAATATTTAAATTGTAGAATCGGTACCGGAACGGATATTTTTTGTTATTCGACCCATCCCTAGAAAATACTTTAATTAAATAACTTGTGGCCTAAAAGCCAAAACATATCATAACGGTAACCTATGGTCATTAAAAGAACATCAACAACTGCTTCTTGTGTGGTGACTGGGCAGCTGTGCTGGTTTGTTTTTGCCATGCTGAAATGTGACACCTCTAAGAAAGTCTCTTCTTCCTCTCTTCCCCCTCCTTCTCATCAAAGAAACAAAGAAGGCTTGGAGGAATGTATTGATAAGCTAGCAGGGTTGTAACACAAAAAAAAAAAAANATAGATAGAGAGAGAGAAGGGAGAGGAGTGTTGATGTAAGAGAGAGAGATGAGATAACAGACTGTTCCCCTACACTTCCCTCCAAACATCACTGAACAGTTTACGACTACCACTCAATTTTTTTTTCAAGTTTAAGACTACCACTCAATTTTTTTTCAAGTTTAAGACTACCACTCAATTTTTTTTCAGTGTATAGGGAGCACCCCAGAAATTTTTTCCTTTATTTTGGGGGAAAAGAGCAGGCATGACTATAGTTATTTTTGTAACAACAGAGTTTTGCCATTGCTGTGTAGAACAGAGTAGTTGTTAACCTANGCAGGCATGACTATAGTTATTTTTGTAACAACAGAGTTTTGCCATTGCTGTGTAGAACAGAGTAGTTGTTAACCTAAAACCAGTTGCAAGTCAAACCTCAAGAACCAAACCAACCCATCCCTAATTTTTTAAAATCCAATTCTAGTTGTATTTTATGGTAAAGTTTCTTTGCTCTGTCCCTTTCTTTCATTTTTGCCATTACTACCAGAGTCATATACGGATTACTTCGTTTTCTCGTCTTTCTAATTATGGGTGGCGCGCATTTGTTGAAAATGTGTGTAGTGTGGAATTTAGTGCATTTACTTTTCTGTTAATATTGTCACACTTAAGCATCCTATCCCAGTCAATACTTTTTAGCCGGTCGTAGAACGAATTATAATTTATTTGTTTATAACAATGTCTTAAAACATTCATTTTGTTTATAAATGCATGTTGGAGAAACTGTAATTAATATAAATGAAGTTATGGTCAGTAACTTTACTTACAACATGATTGGAAGGCCAGAGTAGCCACAGTGCATACTGAGAGTGAGAATTTCAAATTCCCTGCCATGAAACTGTGCCCCCTACCATTTTATTGTTGAAATGTATTACTTTAAGGTGGGTAGGATGTTTAGTTGTGTATATAGTGACCTGTTCTGTGCGAGATGTGCAAGAAAAATGTTTACTTTGGGTTGAAATGAGAACTTGAAATTTGTATTTGGGCATAAAATGTTTCTTAAATGCTTTGTGTGTTTAAACACCACCACAAAATATCCAAAAAATTTTGAATCNTATTTGGGCATAAAATGTTTCTTAAATGCTTTGTGTGTTTAAACACCACCACAAAATATCCAAAAAATTTTGAATCATGTGTTTTCTACCAAACCTCAGCAATGCATATCACACATCAGCTGAGTTGAGCCCTTAAGGAAAAGTTGTGTTGTNATGTGTTTTCTACCAAACCTCAGCAATGCATATCACACATCAGCTGAGTTGAGCCCTTAAGGAAAAGTTGTGTTGTTTACGCTGAATGGATGACTAGTACTAACCGGGAACATTATTAAAGTGACATTAAAAAACGAAGTTATCCTTTTTTGTCAAATAATTAACAGAAGTATCAAACGCTTACAAACTACGCTAACCTAAACTTGCATTAAAAAATACAGTGTATAACATACATGATCTATAAGTAGTGTTTTAAAGCAGAACTCTATAGTCTAGAGGTAATGAATGACCTAGTGACCTCTGTCACAGAGTCTGCCACAATTTACAATACATTCTCTAATGAACGGCCAAGAAGTTACAAAATACATGCATGTCATTTTGTACAAGATACAAATAAGTAGAAAAATATAGTGCTACAGTTGAAATTTTTTNTTACAAAATACATGCATGTCATTTTGTACAAGATACAAATAAGTAGAAAAATATAGTGCTACAGTTGAAATTTTTTTAAGTTTTTTTTAGAGTGAATTGATATGAAAATGTCCATTATAAGGCCAGAATGATAATGGCATAACATTCTGACACATTTTACACAGCAAAATAAATATCTCTGCAGACTAAATACTGGCTTGTACAGACTATTACTATGTAAAATTCTATGAAATACTCTTCTAGTTTGGAAAAGAATCTTGAAGAAAGCAGTGGTGCTACCTTGCCATAATCCTCGCTCATGAGCTGGCCTTCAATCTCGGATAGCCACAGTTCAACGTCCTCAACGGTGCGGTTGAACTGCTGCTGCTGGGATGCCTCCTGCAGCATGGAGCCCTTGTTCTCTGTCGCTCGCACCAGCGTCTGCCATAGATCTATAATATCTTCCATGCGGGAATGGATGCGGTCTGCAACACCACCAACATCCACTACTACACTGCTTCACTCCACCATGTTCCAACACTTTTTGCCAGTATTTGCATTACTACACAATGAGATTCATTAGAATCATGATGTGAAATTTAGAACCATCAATATGTAACAGTCTAAAAAATAGTGTATTTAATGTTAACAGAGCTAGTGTATAAGATGTTACCTGAGAATTGTTATTGAAAATGAGTGGTTCTGCCTTTTAAAAACATGAATGTATATTTTTCTGCTCAGGTTAGGTTTTTTTTATTTGCTGTATGACACTTCTACTTAATACAGTGTATTCCCTATATACATATAGAGTTTTCTGGAAACTGTGAAAAATTTCCATAAATGCAGGATTGAAGTAGATAAGGCATTGATTGACAAGGAAATCAATAAAATAAAACTACTAACCTTATTAAACTTCATGTTGTATGCAAGGAGAGCTGTATGTTGTATGTGAATTTAGTTTAACTAAAAAATGCCACGAGAATTTAAAAAAAATATATAACTAAAAAAAATATATTTAAAATGTTTCACCTCAGCTTGCCTTAATAAAGAATATGACATCACAAAAGAGAGTATATAATTCACTGTACGCAGAAACTGAATCCAAGCCAATCTCAAACTTTCAAATCCTCTGAAAAGAAAATAAGATGGCACCAAATGCAAGCTGAATTTTGACTGTCTCGCACATACTCCATCAGCTGAGAGCACGCAGAGAGGTTATCAATTGGGCAGTGTATTCACGGTGAGGGGAAGTGTCAGCAGCTGGAGGAGTGAAAATCTACACTTTCACAGGCTCCTTTCTCGTCCAAAACAGGCAGAAACCAGAGACAGGCGCAAGGATGCCACGCTGGTTGTCAGGGAACTAGCTCCTACCCTGCCAGCAGTGTAAGAGGAAACAAGGTCATAACTAGCCTCTGCAGCGTGTCATCGACGACAGCCAAAGCTTGCTCAATCCAAGCCGCATATTTACCTTACATTTATGGTGACAATGCCATGCATGCCTGCATGACAAACATTTGTCTTATGATGTGATTAATATTATTTCACTTCAAGAAAAGTGTGATTTTGAGACAGTAATGAAACAAATAAGGTGATTAAAATTTCTTACTTTATGGTTTTAAGCAATTAATAAATTATTCCCATACATTTGCACCTGTTGCAAATTAAGTGGCACTCAGCCTCGGTGCTTACACATTACTTGGCGACAAAAAGGCGTCAAAAGACCCTTCCATGATATTACTTTATTCAAAAGATGTGTGTATATAAATTATTGATATAAATCCTCCGATCTGCCCACAAGAAACAATTTTTGGTGAGATGGGGAGGTCAAGTCTGCACTTCTGGGAGTATCATTTTATTTTGAAGATGCTGCCTATTGAGATAAATTAATATTTAGATTAAAAATCACGTTGGTTTTACGACTTTACAGGAAAAGACACACTTTAAAAGTAAAAGAAAACATCTTTGCAAAAAAAAAATATTACTGGTTAAAATGTTATGCCTAGCATTTTCAGACAAAACAATTTGCTTTGATATACAATGATGATAGGTGCAACTATTTGGAGTGATGGATAATCTTGATAAAATTTGTGCCATCTGGGAGAGAGTTTTAAAACATTTAAAAAAGGCCCGGCTATAGCTGGAACAAAATATTTTTTTATCAATGCAATATTCAATAAATGATGAAAGCAAATAATAATATAATTTTATTATACAGTAATTTAGCTGGGATACTGTACCATTTCTTGGTACGTGTGTTTTCGGTACGTGCAGTTTTAGTATGTTGAGAACCTAATGTAGTCGATTCACGACTGGAAGAGACTTTCTTGAAGCCCTGCTAAAGATTTACTTTCAAGCCCATTTCGTATCCTTCCGCCAAAAGTAAACAAACATTGTCATGTGACAGGTCACATGGCAATGTTTACATGCAATGTTTACGTTCCACTGTGCGTGTACATGTGTTCGTACATACACTTACCCATTATAAAAGTCATGTAATGTATATATTATTAATGGATATTCCACAAGCGTAAAGTTTTTAATCTTGAGAATTTCACACAAAAGAATATGCGATGCCAGCGAAAAAACATTTCATTCTATAAACCCAAAATGCGAGTATTTTGATGAATCGATAGTTGTTGTCTATTTACAATCGATTGTTAGTGACTTTCGATAAATTCCCGTACATCGAAGGCAAGATCATCAGTATTGATCGAAATTGCTACAGACGTTAAAATGGCGTGGTGGTTGAGTCGGATGTTTCGCGCAATTGTAAAACGTTATTTAAAAATGGTTGTGACGGTTTTCGACAGGACGGCAGAGTTTGCGAGTGAAGGATTCTACGTCTTCGACAATGTGAAAACAATTCTTATGTGCAAATACTGCAACGTTAGAATAAAGTGGCAAAGGAAAGACACGTGCACGAAACACATAAAAACAAAAGAAATTAGAACTGAAAGTGAGCACAAATTAAAATCATACGTTATTAAAAACCAAATAATAAAGAGCGGATATTAGTAAAACAAGACAGATAAATGAATTATTATAGGTTAAACGAGATAATCGCGCAAATTCTCTGGCACGTGTGTCAACAAACCAAGGACTACGAAGGTTAGTAAACAAACGGCCGCGTTACTTTAACCTTGAGCGTAATCATGTGACTATACAAGGAACATTGAAATCTAAATATGTTAGCATCACGTCATTAATAATTGGCATAATAAGATACAATTCTTTTCGACACCCATTTGTAAGCGATAAATTAACAATTACGTTAAAACTTTGGAACTATTTCCTCTTTTTGTGCTGGCAACCTAACGGCATAACTGTATCCGCGCTCGCCGCTGTTTGTAAAGTTATATGCATGTCGCTAACGGCTAGGGTGTTTTTTCAAAGGTTGATTTTCAAAATTTTTTTCCAGTCGTGAACTGACTACAGTAATTTTTACCTACATAAGAATATTTATTATTGTGCAATTTTGAAAAAGTGCATAAAAACAAGTGAGCATTACCACCAACAACATGGATATCTATCATCTTTCACTTTAGGTAATTTAGTTTCCTGAAGTACGTCGCAGCATTTATGAAATCTTAAGATTGAATGTATTATTGCATGAATAGAATACTCAGGACCAAACAGCAACTGTTGTAACAATGTGAGGAACATGAAGTCAGCATTACAAGCTTGGACAAAAAAAACATGTGCGTGTGCGTGCTCATGCTCGCATACACACACACATGGCTGGCTGACACATTCCAGCTTCTTGTGAAAAATTTCAAGACTCAAATAAGATTCACGTCTCATTAGCACTTGCATATAAATCGTGGGACATTCCTGAATCCGAAAATGTGATAAAATTGTAACAAATGCAAACGCTAATCACAGAAAACACCACCACCTTGTTCAAGATGAGGTCGGAAGGCACTGGCATATTACGGAACATCTTTTACAACATAAGTTGACACGCTATGGGCATGATGTACTTCTGGCCAACCGCCTTAAAAGCCCACCATGATGCAGAGCGTCATTGCATTCCACGCCTCTGCTGTTGTAAGGACTTACGCAAGCAGCAGTTAATGTTTGTCACCTGGTAGCCAGCAACCATCCCGCCATTACATATCTGTCTAGATGGAGTGGACCCACTCCCAGCAGCNTGTTTGTCACCTGGTAGCCAGCAACCATCCCGCCATTACATATCTGTCTAGATGGAGTGGACCCACTCCCAGCAGCAGTTGTTGCTGAACCAGGCTGATCCTGAATGCCCAACAGTTGAACACGGGAGAGGTCGGCCCATCCGTCAGTCAATCAATCAAATCAATCCATCCATCCGCTCGCCGAGGTTTAACTATTGCAGCACGTGCCAAAACCAAGTTAGCTCGCAGGAGAAGTGTTCTCAAGACTGAGCTCCTTACAGTCATAGCTAGGCATTTCACTTCTGATCGCTTTAATTTACTTGCTCTAGCCTAACTTTGCTCACACAGTTTAAGTGGGCATGATACATATGAATGTGAGCAGTAAAATCAACCTGCATGGCTGAAGAGATTATGTGAAAACAGTTACATTAATAAATATGATGTTAATTTTAAACTACCTATAGTGTAAGGTTGGATCTAACATTGCAGTTATTTGAAATTTTAAAACATGTCCAGGTTTATCAACGGTGGAGCAACAAAAATTAAGAAAATTAATAAATCCAATAGACGAATCACAGTTAAATGTTGCAATAACCAGAAAATTAAAAATAGCAAATCTACAACNAAATTAATAAATCCAATAGACGAATCACAGTTAAATGTTGCAATAACCAGAAAATTAAAAATAGCAAATCTACAACAAATTTGTTAACAGAAGGTTGAAGAGAGTAAAATGTAAGTATTGCCACTTGCAACATTTTTTCCACACTGCAAGGCTCGAATTCTGCAGATTTAGTGAGTTTGGTAATTATTAGTGTATTTATAGTTCATGAGTGCACCAACAGATAAGCGCTACGTGTGCACTGATTAATTTCAAAAGGACATCGCAGCTGTCATGTTTACTGGCATGACTCCAGATAAGTTATTGTATTCCTTAGAAGTCAGTAATGTGAAACCATAAAATTTAATTTGGCAACACCACAGTGGCACACACACTGTTCAGGGCGGATTGATGATAAAAAAATTCCTCGTAGGATGTATTCAGAACTTGTTTGAGTCATGAACCGTGGGACTGAAGACAATGGAAAGTAATGAGAGACAAGATGGCAGGCGGTTAGCTTTGTTGGTTTGTATATGCAACTGTGCGCTTAATTTGGCAAAACAAGAAATAAATAATTAAAAAAAAAACTTTTTGGTCCTCCAGGTTGGATATGAGAGTTTAGAAACCAGGAATGAGTATATTTCTGTGAACTAAGAAATATGTAGTAATGTTGTGAACATCCATGTGTTTGTTTTGGTCATTATGGTAGCATCAACGACCAACTGGCAACTTATAATCTTAGACTATATTATGGACAAAGTAACTGAAGTAAAGCACCTTCTAGACGAAGCCATCAGTGATCCAGAAAAATTATGAGTGTTAGCAATTGCGTTCGAGGAAGTGTTAGAAAAAAGGGACAAATTTCTTGAAAACTATTTTGCGTTGTGTGCAGTCCCACCAAAGGCTGAGAAACAAACTACTCAAGATTTGAAGGAAGCTCTTATGACATTTGGAAACATTTCAGGCACCTTAGAATCATGCATAATATATGTACAGTCAGAGCAGCTGACTTAACATCTCTTGCAGCAGTTCAACGTGCAGCATTGCCACCACTTCGTCTAATGG
Source organism: Clitarchus hookeri (assembly GCA_002778355.1). Taxonomy (NCBI): domain Eukaryota; kingdom Metazoa; phylum Arthropoda; class Insecta; order Phasmatodea; family Phasmatidae; genus Clitarchus; species Clitarchus hookeri. The sequence continues at coordinate 144,328 of NQII01003091.1, read as the reverse complement.
TGTTTTCAGGCAGTAGAGCAGAGTGGGCTTCATTTTCGGAACTGTTCATATCTATTGTTCATCAGGATACATCGCTAAGCAACGTGCAGAAGCTGCACTATTTAATAGGTTGCTTGAAATATGAACCTAGAGAGCTGGTAAGTAACCTGCCACTTGTCAATGATAATTATGACATTTGGGCATTGCATGAAAAAAAAAGTACAAGAACCCACGCATTAGAGCAATTATCCATGTTTAAAAGATACTGCATCTTTCACCTGTGACTTCTAAATCAACAAACGTCACATTTTGTTAGTCTACTTAAAGAGAATTTAAATGCATCAAGAGCTGACCATTTTCCAGTGTCAGAGTGAAGTTTCCTTTTATTAAATATTCTTCTGGAAAAATTAAACCTATCTCTGCGTAAAAATTTTCAAATGTTAATGGAACAAGACTTGCCAACTTGAGAGGATCTTATTTTTTTGGTGCATCATTCTGTGCAGGTGAATATATGCAGTTGGTTGGCATGCAGAGTGTATCCACGATGAGTAATGTAAGTAGAACCTACAGCAAATCCTCAATGTTGAATGTGAAATCAAATTAAAGACAAAATAGTGGTGACAATACTACATTAGCTGCATTGGAACAAACAACATGCTATATGTTATGTAAAGAGAACCATCTTCTTCATAAGTTTTTGTTAAAATCTGTGCAAGACACCACTGCAAAGGATATATTCGGTCGTCCTTGATCAACACAAGTTGATTGGGAGGGATACTTTCTCCTGGCTTCTGCCACTTCGAGCGCTGCTGGAGAGTATGGAGATACAGTGAAACCTCGTTGTTGCGTTCCCGTTTATGTCTATTTCCCGTATCAGTCGATTTTTTTGGATGGTCCCAACAATTAACCTATATAAACAATGTTAAAAAAATCCCCATGCTACGGCCTTAAATCATTAATTTACCTGCATCCATCGATCAGATATTCTGTCTGAAAACCAAAATATATTCGGAACTATTGTTTTTCTGTGAAAAAACTATCTTAAAACTGGTACTACCAAAATTCAGTAGCGCCAAGAGCAGGTAAACTCCCTAACCTCAAATGCTATTATACACAACTAGTCGTGAAACGTTGCAATTGTTAACAACCACGTAATTAATTTTTTATAATTCAATCACTATATGCTTTAAATTACTCACGTCGAAAAACAGGTAAAACANACGCCCTAACCTCAAATGCTAGTGTACACAACTAGTTGTCGTGAAATGTTGCAACTGTTAGCAACTTCGTAATTTATTTTGGATAATTCAATCACTATTTGTTTTGAATTACTCACGTCGAAAAACAGGTAAAACATAATAATTGCAGGCATTTCTTTGTTTCAAGTCAGCAAACGAATATTCGCGCAAATAAAACACGTAGTTTAATGGACAAGGTACGGACCAGAGCCAGACATTCATGATGGACGGAACGGATTTGAACTTTACTCTTGTTCCACAATGGAAACGTAATAATTTTTAAGTCAGTGCGGTAAATAATCACGTAAATTACAAGCATTAAAGGGGAACAGTATGTTTTCACGGATTAATTCTGTTCTGTTAAGATAAAATTACGCTAATAACTTTTTTTAAGAGTAATGCAGTTAAATCAACTGTCACACAAGATGGCGAGTGTTGTCAACTTAGCAGACTTTCCGTTTAATATGGCGAAATTTAAAAACATTTAGCGGAGCAAAATATAATTTCAAAAAATTGGTTTTTTACATGTGAAACTCAAAAAACTGTGTTAAATTTGCCTCCAAAGATGAGTAAAAAATATAAAAAGCAGTATTATTATGGTGAAACTATGTACTTTATTACTATACTTAAATTTTAACAATTTTTATCATGTTTCTATTTTAATTCATTGTTTTTAATAAATTTTGTTTGATTTTTGCCACTCTTTTTACATTTGGCAGAAATTTAGTGAATTTTATGTAAATATTCAGCAGATTTTCGAAATTAAATGCATTTCAATATTTTATAATACAATACTTATTTTGAATGATTGAAATATGTTTTTTCATCCAGTATTTAAGAAATGCCCCCTGTTCATTACAGGCAATCAACTCAGTATACACAAGGATGAAAATAAATTATTTTTTGAGGTAAGGTTTTACTTTTTGAGGAGAGTGGTCTACATGTTGAGTTTTCCCGCATGCTGAGAGTTTTTTTCAGTAGGTCCCATGAAAAACGAATGATAGAGGTTTCCCTGTAATACAATTGTGGTCATTCTTGGCGGCTATGAAGGTTTAACACATGAATTAAAATACTACAAAAATCAACACAAAAATGCTACCCGACTGATCATACCTGATGCATAATGGTTAGCTTCCATCAGCTCCTGTCCTGTTGATGTTATTTCCTCCATACGTGACTTATTTGCATTCAGCTCTTGCTCAAAATTTTGATGCTTCTGAACTTTACCATTTAGATTAGTGGGGTCCTGAAACCAGAGACATTCGAGTTAAAATCTGTTCAGTACAATACCAACGATTTTATAAACCACGACAGTACAGCTGTAAGCAACTACCAGCTGCACTCACCAAATAACTGTCATCTTTAGCAAACTTCAGTTTCTCATTGATCCAACCCTTGGTTTCATCACAGTCTCTCTCAAATTGCTGCAGACGATATGCATCTTCCAGGATAGCCCGCCGCTGGGCAGACTTATCAAGGAGAGCTGAGCGCCGTTCCAAGAGCTGCAACAAAATAACAGCATATTTCTTGAAATACCCTTATAGAAGATCTACAAAAACCCTTATAAATACTTTAGATGTAAGGCAAATCAGCACTGTAATGAACTTTACTTTACATTCAGTTTCGATCCTGGCTAAACCCTACACAATACAATTGGTTTTTGTTGCATTTTCGTTTTTACTTATGTAAACATTCACATTAATGAATACATTACACCATGATTCCATACTAATATTGTAAATTCAGAATTTATTTTCACAGTAACATCGGTAACCAAACTGCAATGTTACCAAAATGTGTTGCACGATAGGTATTCCACACAGATGTAACGACTTAAAATGACGAAAACACAACAGTTTGTTGCACAAAAAGGCATCACTATGACGCATCCCGCGTCCCGAAAGATGTTTGTTCGTCAGAAGGCACACTCTGGCGAAACTCGTAGGCGGGCTACCGCAATAAATATTAAGGGTTGGGCGAGCGTGCTCGAAGAATGACGCCAGGATCCCGACGCGGAATGAACACGTGGCGTAGCAGCTGCATCTCGCAGCTGCAAAGGGGACGCAAGCTCACACCAGCAGCGGCGTCTCCCCCGAGCCAGCTACCGCAATAAATGATGAGAGCTTTTGGCGAGCGGGCCAGAATAATAGCGACGCGATATCCGGAGGCAGCGGAAGAAACACGTGCGCCGACCAAGGGACCACCAAGGGTCCCAACACGTGCAGTGCAGAACAATAAACGTCTATGCCAGAAGCGAGGGACGACGCCGGGCCACGTGCGGATAGCCGGAGCGCCGAACACGTGTTTTACGACTCAGGGGACGCGGCGGTCAGCGCGGCCACGTGCAGAGGGGATGCAAGTTTAATATGGCGAACGAGCATACAAAACCACGAGAGAGAGGAAGGAACGGGGCAGTCGGCCGACGTGAAGCGCGGAGTGGATCCGGGACGAGTCCGAGAGAAGGCGTCGAGACGCCAACGGCAGTCGGCCGTCGTCAAACGAGCAGTGCGGAGTGGAGCCGGGAGGAGGAGTTCGAGACCAGGCGTCGAGACGCCCACACCGGTCAGCGAGGAACTGACGCAGCCAGGCGTCGCAGCCCATCCACAGAGGGAAGGAGCAGTCCCGAGGACGCCGGCTGGGAGATCAACCTTCGCCTCGAGACAAGCTAAGTAGAAACATACAGGAAGTGCAACGAACCTTGCTCCCCACGGCGCAAATCTCCCCGTCAAGCCTTACGTAGCCTACGTAGTTAGGGGGAGGGGAGAGTTGTCTCGTGTGTTCATGTAGAAGTTAAGCCATTAAGTAAAAATAAAACTGTCATATGTTAACTCGCAAAGAAGGTGAATTTATTTGGTAAATTGGACCTAGGGATAGTAACGTCAACATATTCCTACGCCCTAACACTGAGGGCTAGCATCCATTGCTGGCGCCTTACGCCGAGAGCAGAATCAATATCTACTTATAAACCATAGCATTGGGCAGGTATCAACTACAATACACACGACCCTCATGGTGTGGTGGGTGTGCGAACTATGTATGGTGTCTTGTACAACAGCAGAATTTTATTCTCATGTATGGCATCTACAGTCTGCAGCCCTGCGCATGTTTACTTACACATGATATGCAGGTTATACTGTTTTTGAATGTGAATAAATTACAGCATGACTACTATTGTGCTGTATCCAGTGAAAATTGTTAAAGTTAAGTAAAATATTAATTCGCAATGCATTTCAAAAACTAAATACGTTCCCTGGAAATATGTATTACATTCAAAAAATTGTAGCTATTTTTACAGCAGTATCTGCATTTATAACTTCTGATCATATACAAAGTAATAGTCCAATTTCACGACCCTCGATTTTGCAACAGTACCAATTATAAGACATTCTCCGAAATCCTAAAAATACTTGCAAAAATTACAAAAAAATTCTTTAAAAAAATTTGCAATTGAAATTTATTGACATATGTGTTTGTTTTCACGCAGCAATAAAATACAGGCATTGTGCTGTCATCGTCAATTGATAGGCCACAATATGTGAAAAAACCCTGCAACCCTGCAAAAATTAAGCAAAACGTTTGACTGGGTCGTGCCTGGTACATGCACCTTGTTAGTTATGCAACGTGCTCAGATGCTCAGATTGTAAATTCAAAGGGAAGCTTCATCTCAAGAACTCCAGTCTTCCGTACTACGCACATGTATCAGTGCATAGCAATGCTTGAAGCAGTATGCATTAGCAACTGTGTTAGCCACCACTGATTACAAGAAACCGTTATCAAAATCTATTTAAAAAATGTTGATTAGCAATAAAATATAGGTCTGATGTTGTTGCCACTAATTGTTACTAGGGGTGTGGAAATAGTACATTTTGATGTTCAAATATTGTTGAATTGAAGAGTATCTATTTTTTGAATAACATGTGAATAGTTTCAAAGTCAAATAGCCACCAGTAAACATTTCATTTCAGTTATATATAACAGAAATATAACTACCATTTCACTGATCACACAATAAACTGTTCCCACACAAATAATACATCTTCGAATGCAGTATACTATCAGTTTCACAAGATGATTTTCTGCTTCTATAACTTAAAAAGCATGTTTCAAAATCTAATCATTAATAAATAATGCACTGAATATATTTATATATGTAGAGCCTGCATGGAAATTGAAACATTTTGGTTGTCACAAAATAACTCACAGTTCTTCTTTGCAATAAAAATAAAAACTGTATTGGGAAAGGAAAGTATTTATTTCGTGTTGCAGTTATATTTTCAATGATCATCATTGTTTCCAACATATATGAAGCAGTGAAACTTATTTTTCAGTTGAATTTGTAGCAGATTCTGCAAACACTGCAGTTCGGTGCTTGCTATTGCAGTGCTATTTGCTAATGTACTGCAAACTGTTTGTAGGTGTTTGCAATTTCTTACTATAATGACCCAGAATCAGTAACATAATTGTTTTATCGTACGTAGACTAAACACTTTGTTAATGCAAATGTTTTGTTGTAAATACTTGTAATCTGCTTGCGACCAATAACTGAAACAGTCCTATGCTCCTAGCACTCTTAGTTTGTGTTCTAAGACAGCTATGACACGATGCCATGTTGGCATTTTTCATGTCCACCATGTTACTGTATCATGCCCTCAAAAATGTAGCAAAAACTTATACTTTTGAATGTGTTTGCAGAAATGAAATGCTATAATTTCCTGAGAAACACCAAAAAATCTGAGTGTTCGTCACACTGAGCCATGTAGAGCCAATGAAAAATGGTAAGGACGAAATTGCAACAAGCGGGAAATTGTCATTTTGTCATGAAATTTGAGCGAAATTGTTAATCAACACCATCTGCTTTAACTTGAAAATACTTTAAATTATTAGCAACACACGAAATCTGTTGAAACGTTATGTAAACAAGCTAAAATATAAACGGGAATGTGCACAAGATGGAATAACTTTCCATATAAATGAATGACAAAAAACATGGAGAAATGCTATTGGTTGCAACTATAGACTGTTGTGGGGGACGCATATACTGAATGGAACAGCCAGTAAGTTCTATTTAAACACAGTTTCTTGTTCAAGTTATGACCATGGGTGATAAACAGCATGCTTTTTTTTGCTAAGCAGTTGTTTCAGCCAGCATTGAATATCAACGCAAAGTATAAACGCATTGCAACATAACCTAAAAACAAATGCTGACTTCAACTTCCAAACACATTATATGTGTATTTCCATCTGACATGTTAACTCAATTTAAAAATGCCAAACTTTAAGAATGTTATATTTTTTGGCACACTACTGCTACTAAAATGTTCCAACTGCAACTCTGGTTAATAACAAGCATCGTAAACATTTTGTATACAACTATTTGGTATCATAACATGGGATAGGAGTATTCTGCACACTGAATACCACAAATTCTGCGATAAGGGAAGAGAAATTTTGCAACTGGGAAAACTACATTCTGCTATAGAATAAAGAACATTATGCAATTTAAAAAGAAAGGTAATATGGAAGAAAAGCAAGTGTCTTAAGTGTGATCTCACCTCATTAATCAGTTCAGTCAAAATAATCTAATACAAGTCAAATAAAAAAACTCTTACACAAAAGACACATTACTAGTCGAAAGATGTGATTTGATTATTGATTTTTCAATTGAAACTATATTGGCAAAAATTGAGTTATCGAAATGTTTTAATTTTCATTGCAGCACATTTGTGAAATTGATCTACTAATGAGTGAATAAAATTTTTTAATTAATGAAAGTATTCATTATATCCTTCATTTAGAGGACTGTCAAATGTGTGTCCTAATTATTGCCATCTAAACCGTGCATCAGGAAAAAAAAGAGTAGCAAGTTTTCATTTATTTAAAGACATTAAAATTAATGGCAGGTTAATTCACGGAGCAATAGATATTTGGCTTGCAGATTATGGTTAACTTGACTATGTTATTAGTCACTCATCATGGCAGAAATGTAATGGTATTATATTTGAGGTCAACCACGTATTTACATACAAGTTACATTAGAAAGTGTAATGCAACATTGTGCGGAACTATATTTCAGTTTTAGTGAACGACAGTAATACTGCAATGAGTATATTCTGTGCCATAAAAATTATTTACGAGGCTGAAAATTCTGAACCACTACAAATATGCTTATCAGTTTGACTTGTGTTTTGGTTGCCCACCGGTGTGTACAAGTTTTCATGGAGCTTGAATGTTAAAATATTGAAAAGAAAAATGAGTTTTGCAACGTCTATGGACTTATAGTCGGTTCATGACTGGAAGAGACTTTCTTGAAGCCCTACTAAAGATTTACTTTCAAGCCCATTTCGTATCCTTCCGCCAAAGGTAAACAAACATTGCCATGTGGCAGTCACATGGCAATGTTTACATTCCACTGTGCATGTGTAGATGTGTTCGTACATGCACGTACCCATTATAAAAGTCATGTATATATTATTAATGGATATTCCTGAGCGTAAAGTTTTTAATCTTGAGAATTTCACACAAAAGAATATGCGATGCCAGCGAAAAACGTTTCATCCTATAAACCCAAAATGTGAGTATTTTGATGAATTGATACTTGTTGTCTATTTACAATCAATTGTTAGTGACTTTCGATAAATTCCCGTACATCAAAGGCAAGATCATCAGTATTGATCAAAATTGCTACAGACGTTAAAATGGTGTGGTGGTTGAGTCGGATGTTTCGCGCAATTGTAAAACGTTATTTAAAAATGGTTGTGACGGTTTTCGACAGGACGGCAGAGTTTGCGAGTGAGGGATTCTACGTCTTCAACAATGTGAAAACAATTCTTATGTGCAAATACTGCAACGTTAGAATAGAGTGGCAAAGGAAAGACACGTGCACGAAACACATAAAAACAAAAGAAATTAGAACTGAAAGTGAGCACAAATTAAAATCATACGTTATTAAAAACCAAATAATAAAGAGCGGATATTAGTAAAACAAGACAAATAAATGAATTATTATAGGTTAAACGAGATAATCGCACAAATTCTCTGGCACGTGTGTCAACAACACATGGAACAAAGGTTAGTAAACAAATGGCTGCGTTACTTTCACCTTGAGCATGATCATGTGACTATGCAAGAAACATTGAAATCTAAACACGTTAGCATCGCATCATTAATAATTGGCATAATAAGATATAAGTCTTTTCGACACCCATTTGTAAGCGATAAATTAACAATTACATTAAAACTTTGGAACTATTTCCTCTCTTTGTGCTGGCAACCTAGCGGCAGAACTGTATCCGCGCTCGCCGCTGTTTGTAATGTTATATACATGTAGCTAATGGCTAGGGTGTTTTTTCAAAGGTTGATTTTCAAAAGTTTCTTCCAGTCGTGAACCGACTGTATTTTTGTTGATGATAGACGAATAACATGTTCATACACAATATTTTTTGAGCAAAATTTATTTATGTGCAAAATGTACTGTTCTTTTAAATGTATGCTAAGTGCACCAGTTTTTAATAATAAAATTTTTAACTATGTTTGTAGAAAATTAACAGTTTTATTTACAAAATGTAAAATTTTTGTCGGAAGAAATTAATTTCTGTTTCTTTTGTTATGCTTGTGAACCAACACCTTGTAGGCTAAATATTGATTCTGTGATGATTTGCGACTATGCAGGACTCCTACATTTCTGCCAAAAATTCAGCGATCGCGGAATCACAGAATACTCGCATACGTAACCTTAACACTTACTGTACAAGCAGATCAACGTTGTCAACTTAGCGAACTTTCCATTAAATTTGACAGAATTTAAAACATTTAGTGGAAAAATATAAATTTTAGCAGGCAATACAATTTTTAGTGGAGTAAAATATGGTTTCAGAAATTGGATTTTTACATGTAAAAGTGTTAACTACTATGTTAAATTTGTCACCAAAATAGACTACAAAAATTTAACTTGCAGTATTATGATGAAACTACTTTATTACTTTAAATTTAACAATTTTAAAACGTTTTTATTTTAAATCATTGTTTTTAATAAATTTTGTCATATTTTTTGGCACTTTTTTTGTGTTTGATGGAAATTATACGGATTTTATGTTAAGATTCAGCGGATTTTTGAAATTGGAATTGGTAACACTCAAATAGATTCTCAGACGTTCACTGGAAAAATTATTGGGCTACAACTACATACACGGTTTTTTTACAGTAAAAATGTAGGTTATGTGTTTGAGAAACATAAAAATATTTTGATTTGTAAGTATTGTAATGTCATAGTCAATTGGAAAAGTAAGAATAGCAGTGAAATGAATTGCAAAGTCAACAAAGCTAATTGTCAAGCAAGTGGCTATGAAGTGAAAAAACATAACAATTAAAAATTTATCCATGAACAAAAAAAACAGCAGAAAAAAATGACATTTGCGACAGACACAGTGCTGGCTTTTCTAAAGGCGAACATTCCACTTGAAAAGATTGACCATCCAGGATTGCGGTCTTGGATGAGATGAATGAATACATTCCAGGTGAGTAAAAGTACCTTGTTACCATAATAAAACATTGGGTATTTTTTAGTCTTTTGAGTATGCTAAATAGTCCACTCGTGGGTACTTCAAACTTATCTGGAGCCCTGCCAAAGTTCTACTTTCCTGCCACTCACTACGTATCCTTCTGTCTCATGCAAACAACACTCAATTATATCTAGGAAATAACACCAAGGGGACCGCGGACCATATTGTTTCACACACACTTTAATACTGTTCTACATAGAAACTATTTCTTCCTATATTTTCTCTATAGTACTGACTCTTTAAACAATAGGTAACTTAAATATTACAATTTAAGGTAATATATAAGCGGAAGTTTAATTTGACAACAGCAGTATAAAATGCTAGAGTTGAATAATTTATGTCGTAAACACCAAACATGCTATATAACGGGATTATTTTTCAAAGGTTTAATTCCAAATGTGTTACGACACTGCAAATAGACTGTAACAAAAATTTTCTACCAAAATTAAAAAAAAGTTGATAAAATGTTTAATGTTTTATAAGATCAGGCAACCTTCCACATGCGTCTACCCTCAGAAGCATTATCTTGATAGCTTGAAAGTTGAAGAGGAGGAGAAAATCTAAGAACTCGTGAAAGGTCAAGACATTGTATTATTATGTGACGAAACAACAAATAAGAATGGACAGGGTGTGTTCGTTGTTCTCTTTAAAATTTTGGCTGCAATTACAAAAAAAAAAATATAGCTTGTAGCAGGGGCAAAAGTTTTGACAACACGCAAATTCAACAGAATGCTCTAGAGCAATTGTTGATAAATTAGTGAAATTTGACATAAAATATGAGAACAAAATTTCTTTTACTTGTGACTCTGCAAAGTATACGACAAAATGTGTTGAACTTTTGCGTGTTTTAATAAGTGATAAAATGCTGCACATCTCGTGTTGGGCACACAAGTTCAACCTGGTTGGAAACATTTGGGTGACAACTTTCTGAACTAAATGAATACGTGGTTAAAACCAAAATCCTGTTTTTGAAATCACGAAAATGGAAATAGCATTATTTACAGTTTCTCAGGGAGTATTCCATTTCTGATGCTAAATTGTTTCCATCCCTTGTTTTAACACAGTGGAATTCGTGGTTCCGTGCTGTGGAATACATTGACACGTACTTGCCCCAACTTTTAGAATACTTCAAGAGAGAAGATGCAGATGCTGAAAGTGGTGGCAGTTCCACAGAGTTTTCCAGACAAATGTCCTCGGACAAAGCTGCTGTTGTAGAATGTGAAGCAAGATTTGTAGTGGAACACTGTAAATCAAATGCTGAATTGCTAGAGATTTTTTAGAGCTTTCTTCATATCCATTTGCTTACAGGTTGCAAGGAAAACTTGCTGATTTGAAAAACAAATTCAAATTGGCTTGCGACAACAATTTTTTATACTGAAAGCTCATAACTGCCGAACTCTGAGTTTTGCTTGAAATCAGCTATTAGAGCTATAAACTTGTTTCCACATGGCAGAAGTCACTCTTAAAACTTTCATCTTTAATTGGAAATGATCCTGCTAGGGATTTTGTACAGTGTGTTGGTGCTTTGTTTGATTCTGGGGAAATTGCTGATAATGACCTAGAAGTTGATGCTGTTGAATTGCAGACCAAAATCAAAAATCTTTCTTTCTTATCCCTGGTGCCTTTTCAACTTATTCTGGAGGGTTACATTCAGACCAAGCATGCGGTCTTAAAATTAATTTCTAATAACTAATTTTTATTTACAGAAATATTTTTACAATACAGAAATTTTATGCCGATATTCTCTGATTTTTTTTTATACCGNTTTTTACCAAAATTGAGGCATTTTATTTATCATTTTTCATTGGCCCTAGATGTGGTATGTGGATAAAAGTGATACAAAGACTTTTGTTTTGGTAGTGCCTAACCACTGTAACGTAACTTTTTCATGCCTACTTCTTCGACTGCAAACAATAAGAAAGAAGAAATGATCAGATTTCCATAAATGCTACACTGAAAATAAATGTGTACGTGAGTCTTGTTAATACTGTATAATTCAAATTATCGAATATCATACCAATCTAAAACAACCTCGCTCGGTTATGATGGTCTTTGATTTGCAGCCACATTGAATGGCAAAAATGTATAAAAACTACAATTTATCATGATCAGTTAACATTCTAATTCTAAAAACTATGGAATATAAGTTTAAATGAATGACTACAAATGATTAGGCATGTATTGTCAAGCAAATAAACACGTGAGAATATAATGTAAATTACTCAATTTTCACAAAAGATATTTGAAGTTCAAATGTGAATATAATTCATAAATTACAATTCTCAAATTTTTGAATTTTTGCACACTCCTAATTGTTACACAACAGCACAAAAAACTTTGTGAAAATTGGTAAAAAGGTCATTGTACAGTAGATGCAAGCTAGGGAGATGCCCGGTACGGAGAGATGAAAGAAAAGAGGGAAACTGTGCAAGTGAGATTGCCAGACTTCCCCTTCCACTGTCTGTCAAAGGTACATACAGCCCACTCTAAATACGTATTTTTCTACTGTCACTAGACAGTGATATGTATACCATATGTGTGAGATACACTATTAAAAGAAGGAAACATTGCAAAACAAACAGCAACACTTTATTCACATGCAAACTGGGATAAAATCCATAATACGTATACTCTGGCATCTGAGCACAGTATTGCCACGTTCAGAATTCTGTATCTGAATTTCCCTGGCCGGTGGATTGGGTACGGAAAGAAAAGGAGGGAGTAATGGAACTGCACGTTGTGCAGTTTTATTTTTTTTGGGTGGCACTTGCCTACTTAAACTTTAATTTCCTTTTCAGCTATAGTTATGGCAAAGCCCTGTAGTTTGTCCTTGTTTATTTGTTTCATTCCTCTGTTAATTGTAAATTTTAAAAAAATTATTAACCATTTCTATCTGAAACCTTAAAAAGTTGGATTACTTGTAATTATGAGTTTACTGTTAATGGTTTGTAACCATCCTTTTTGGTGACTCTCTACTATAACTTATTCAAGTGTTTTGCACAATGTAAGATGGCACTTAGGCATTTGTGTTAAAATTATGTTTTGTTATGAAATGTTACTTGTGGTGAAAATATGTTCTACAAGACGTTAATGTAATGTGGGAAAAGGAATTTAAATAAGTTGCTAACATTAATAACAAATATAATTCAGGACCACTGTATGGCCATTCGATTGTATCAAATCTGCCATGTAGGCGGAATTGTCCAGTCACGCAAACTTCTTTAGAGCTGACTCTACCTTCTTTCTTTTCTCTTCCAAGTATCATTATGTGAAGTAGCATAATTTTTACATAATCTGTTATTTGACAAATTATGACGTAAAGCTTTGCTTCAAAGCCTGTGTCCGGTCCAACCTTACTACATGGCTTGAATACCTAGTACGGCATATTACTGCTCAAAATGCCTTGTGATATCCAGCCCAGCCTCATGGCAATGGTGTTTCACCGTGGTTGTTAATTCCCTTACCAGCTTCACGGCAGTGATGTTTCACTGTGGCTGTTGATCTTCTAGCTGCCTTTCACGTTCAGGAAAGCCATGCCTATTTTTTTTGGTTGCATATGGATTTTCTAACCAACTTTTCGGACTTGATAATATAAAAGAAGGCACTCAAAAAATATAAATAATAAAAACTGGACTTTTTGGCCTCCTTTTTATAATTAATATAAAATTTATAAAGTTAAAAAAAAGGAAAATTTTATATGCACGAGTAGAAGTATTAAAACTCATGAGTTTATGTAAAATACTTAGTGTTGCACACTCCCCCTATATAATCTTGTTTAATTTATGGTTATACTAAGTGTTAACATACAAAATAGAATTTGTATGTGTGTAACTCATACAAAATTTTTTTTTGTCATAAATAAGTCATACAAGTCAAACATTGGCTTACATACAATAATAATAAAAAATTATATTATAATCTATTTATTTAAATTAATGTTTAATATATTTATTATACCGAATTCAATCTTCTAGTTTTCCATATACTTTCTTTTTAAACCTTGCATCTTAAATGTTTATTTGTCAGTGGACATAACCACATGTGAAATCAGAGCGATTACCTCAAAGTGTTGTTATTATTTAAATTTTGAGAAGGAGAAAACGTCAGGGCTCTGCCATTTTCTCTTACTCTTAAGAGGGCTACACCGATAGTGGAATTTGATTCATGTGTTTCCTTTTGTGCATCCTCTGGCAATAGGTTTGGGAACACTTGAATTGTTTGCCCCTTTATGGGGCTTATGATTCGTGTTCCAGCACTGTGAGACGAGGGTGGCACAACATGCATGCCCGAAATGCTTGCTCTCTGGCAAGTACTTTTTTTTTGTAAAATGCAACATGTGTGGAATGAAAAGAGGAGTGGGCACGCTGCGACAGTCAAGGCCACCCATTCACAAACCATGTCCGAAATCGTTGTTTGGTAATTTAGGGTTTTGGAAATTTAGGGTGTTGGAATTCGAACGACACTGAGCAGTTATAGAAATGCATTACTGAATATTTCGATATTGCTTTATTTCTTGGCTATGGGAAAAAAAAAAAATCAGAAATGCTTTCTCTCTAATAATTATAAAATTGTTTTATTATTACTCGCTCACGTAAGTAAAACCTCAATTAAAAATTTAATTTTACGAGGTTTTGATTTTTATGTCACAATAACAGTTTCAAATATAATTTCCATCACAAAGAAAATTAGTAAAACCAACTACATTGTTACATTTTTCTTCTACGTTATTTGTTTGTATTTGCTTTATAAAAGACTTCAAATAAAAATTAAACAATAGCAGAAGATTTTGCGGAGGTATTTAGGTATTTAGTGTGCTGCTCCAACTCAATAAATCTCGACTCTAAATCCCCAAATATTTAAGGCTTAAACTGGGTCACGTGGTCGATTTAGTAACCTAAATAATGGTCTCCTGGCGGTTTCAGACACAGCTACAGGATACCTTTAGCCCCACCTGTTTGGTCACAAAAGGGAGGACTCACTCAAGGATGCCATGCTGAATGCTAGGCAACTATCTCACACTTGTCAACCACAAAAAGGGGAGAAAACAAGGTTATCTGAGGGCAGTCAAAGTTTTTAAAGTGATTAATAATATTTCACTTAAAAAACTTTATAGGTTTGCTAACATTTAAAAGTATGAACTATACATAAATATCTTATTATAAAAGTTTTAATCTTGATTCAAATTAGTTTTTTAAAAAAGTAAAAACTGAAAAAGAGGTACTGGTACTTAAAATCACCCTTCATACTTCAATTTTCAAATAGAATCTAAAAATTATAACATTGGATGGAAAGAGACGACCCCTGATTTTTTGAAGTGCCATGGTTCCCCAGAATGACTTTGCAAAATCTAAAGTTTTTTCAACCCCTAGAAAATACAAAATAGCATTCTTAAAGTGTGTATTTTTCAGTTAAGTCCTTGTTCAAAAGTCTTTGGCACAAAACCAACATTATTTTTAACTTAATTACTAATTTAATTCAATAGACAGACTTTTGCAGAATAATATGATAACCCTGATGTGAGTTTCAACGAAATATTAATTGCTTAAAAGGCACGCCCTGTGAACGTACATGAGTGAAACACCTTGTGGTTGGAGGGTTAAGTTTCGGCTGGGTAACCTCGTTTCCCTCCCCTACATTCCGTGAGGATCATGTGGTATATGGGAGATGGTTGTATAGCAACAAGCTTGGTGTCCTCGCACCCTCCCTCTCGAGATCAGCCAGGTGGGGTACAGGAGTTTTTGGAGGGACATCTGGCTGTTTTATCACTTCCCCTCCACCCTCCACTCCAATCATCAATTTTAGACTCACAACTCACCCAAAATTTGTCAAAACGACTGAGTTGTCTGCATGAACCAAAGCATCCTAATTTCAATCCATGTGCCCACCACCCCAATGTGAAAATATCATCCGAACATATTTTGCTAACTGGGTACATTAAGTCATGATCACACACCTCCAACAGAAAAATTGTGCATTTTTATTGACAAAATGAAAATTTAAACACACATTTAAGGTTATGTATCCTGAGTCAAATGATACCCCAGTTATGCAGAAAAGGCTATTGAGCGAGCTAAACTAAATGAAAACGCAGACCACAACATCGTACATATGCCCAACACAACAGAAGCAATACATTTTCCTCAAGGACATGAAATGTTTCAGGTTATTAAAATAATACCATTTCAAAATGTAAATATTTCCACTTCAAAACTGTGTATATATCTCAAACAGATTAATAAAAATATTTAATAAGAAAAACCAATCCTATTACAATCTCCAATAAATGTTGCGTTGGTAGAAAATGACAGTTTGAGACATATCGCAGAAAAATAAAATATCCATATATTGAAAGTACAGTTATTTGAATTGGTAAACATATTGTGAATAAAATGTGATAAACTCAGACTGGCTCAAACCAATATATCCGTGTTAGGGTTTTACTGTACAAGACAACCACATTAAATTAATTTTTTTTTCATTGTCCTTACAGTTTGGCATTAATAAAGTTACCGTAGGTGAAGAAGTAAGTCGGGTGGCCATGGGAAAATATTACGTTATTAGGAAAGCATGCACTGATTTCTTTAGCATCTGGTTAATACTTGGCAGCGGCATTACATATTTTCCATCTAGGTTGACACGTAAAACAAGGAATATGGCTTTTGAGAACACACGTGAACTGAAGACAGTTTCAAGAGCGAAAAAGTATTTACATTATGAAGTTTAAATTTGATGGTTTCAAGAAATAGCTAAGTGTTTTGTTAATAGAATAAGTCAGCAAATAAATAATTTTGTATCAGTGACCAACAAAAGTGATTTTAGTGACTACGTGTTTAGGAATTACGAAGTGAACGTTAGTGTGTTTTGTAAATAATGTTTTCTTAAATTGTTGGTAGAATATTTGAAATGTATTTGGCATTTTAAAAAAGCTTGTTTTACCCTTATTTATTTTATAGAAACACTAATAATAAAAGCAGTTAAATTTTCTGGAAATTTTTACATTGTGAATTTTGTACGTCAGTATTAACAATGACGTATTTATCACGTTGCATTAATTTTTGTGTTGAATATTTCTTGCATCTTTATATAAACAGTGAAAAATTTATCGCGTTTAGTTCTTTTGATGAAGTTAATACTTAAGAGTTATAGTAAAATGAATGTTATTTCCGTACAAACAAAATTTTCCACTGCATCATCAAAACAATGTAAGTTCCAATAGCTACTCTCTCATACGAACAACCCCAAAACAATCACGTCTCAGGAAAGACATTAAACTAGAGTCCCCCACACCACTAATAAAATAAACAGAACCCTAAATAGTATATTATGTGGTAATTACAAAAATAAAACAGTTGGGAATGGCAACCAGCTATAGTAGCCTAAGTAATGGACTGACGTCTTTCAATGCCTGCCAATGGATTTGTAGTTTGTTTACACAGATAATTTTCTTCAGCGACAGAACAGCTGTGGCAGAGCAATACATTGTGGCCGCACTTCTTTTAGAGAACAGTCAAAATTTTCTGAAGTTATATAAAACATAGAATATCCTAAATTTTTTCATTTTAAATTTGCAACAAAATTGTTATAATGAATAACTTGCTAAAATAATATGAAATTCGTTAAACTTTCATTAAGCCCGAGTTGCCCCAATTCCCATGAGTAGTTTGATTTTCCCGCACAAATTATTTGCCATGGCAAATTTACATTTCCACCCACCCCTAATTTTATATAGTTACATAATCTGTTGTGTATGATCTATGACAAAATTTTAATTACAGTGTGTTAATTGAGCATTATTTTAAGGAACCTCCATGCAACATACCTCCTTACAACAAACACACAATATTTGATCCTTTCTGTTCTATTATATGGATGTTTTAGTACACACCATTGCTCTTCTCTGGGCAACATCATCAGCAGCATAGTGCTGGCCTTCAATCAACTTTGTTGCAAATTCATCCAGTGCTTTTATTTTCTCTTCCTGTGCAGCAAGCGACTTCTCAAAATCCTCATGTTTCTTGATTAAAGCTTCAACAGAATCCAGGGAATCTCCTAGATCTTCATTAGCCAAGAATGCCTAAAAAGTACAACAAAACCATTAATTAGCGAAGAATGCCTCTAATAAAAAACAAAGCCATTATCTAACAAAGAATGCCTAAAATACATAAAGTAATTATTTAGGAAACATGAAAAGTTGTAAACTGTACATGTCAAATGCCACCATTTATCCCAACCAAGAGTTCACATAACATGTACAGAACATCTAAAGTAGAGAAAAAACAGTTATTTTTCACAGAAGTGTAGTTAAGAATATCAGAAACAAAACACTTCATATGCTACTATAAGCTATTCACTGTTAAGCGAGCACTTTTGAAAGCCCTCTCATTTGTAGTAGTAGTCAATAAATATGTTTTATTTTAGCTTTAGATGCTAACTTCCGAGTGCGGTGGAATATACACACTGTGTTTATTACTTGCACGGCAATATTTACATCAAAATATGGTTAAAGGATATAAATGGTTCAAATGAAAAAAGTAATTAAGGCCTCAAAAGTGCTTACTTTAGAGTGAGCAAACCTAACATGCAATGTCCTACACAACACAATGATAAGCTGCTCATTATAATGCAAGTACTTCTGGCACAAACCTTTGACAAAAAGTCTCATCCCATAAATGAATACATTCCAATACATGCAATGACCACAATACTTTAACTAAAGTTCGCAGTAGAGGTGTGCAAAAAGTACTTTTTCAAGTTTAACACAAGATTAAGAGAGAAATTTAAAATTCTCAATAAACATTAAAAATATTTTAATTTCTAACGGATTATAATTTCAATTTTATTCACAAAAACAGTTCTTCTGGAAACTAAAGAAATTTTAAAGAACATTCACATTTTTTATGCCAATGAGCTATGGGATACACAAAACCAGACCAGCCAAAAGTATAGAGACAAAACTCAAAATTACAACCATTTACGGTTCCCTGTAAAATGGTGCAACTTTGGAGGAGTCGTAGTTTGATATTGGACCAATTCCGACCCACCCTCACTGCCTATACACAAAAAATGCATAACAATTTTTATTTTGCAATATTTTAGCTGCAAAATTACAGGCAATATTTGTTAAATGCAGTCAAATGACACCCGAGAATTGACTAGTAAGATCTACATGCTTATACAATCAAATTATACTTAATTTTGATTGTCTGAATCATAAAATGTTAAAAATTGCATCAGTGTTTGTAAACAAAACATCTCCAGTGCTGCATGTAAGACAGATTTGCAGCCCCATTTTAATGCTAATTTTTACAGCAATGTGTGTTCACATCTCCAGTTATGAGGGATAATTTAAATCAGAACAGGCTTACGTTAAAAAATATCACTCTAGCAAACTGCAAGCAAAAGTCTCATCAGGCAAAAGATTCTTAGGCCGATTCACATCCCTGTTTTTATACTAATTTTGAAGGTAAAGTGTGTTCTTGTCTGCCATTTTGAGGCTCACCTGGATTGTAAATATTAATTTAATTTGCCTCTATCAGATGGAGAAGAGTAATCCTGATTCCCCTTCCCGCTCTTGCTGTGTTGTACAAAAGTTTTTAACTTCCAATTTTTCTTAGATGTTTAGCGGCACCTTTATGGCAATCAAAGCTTGGAATATTGGTTTCCTAGTTAAGGAATTGTTGGAAAATAAAAACCTGTAAATAATGTTTTAAGTGGAATACCACACAAAGTATTTGCTTTGTCTGTTGTCATAACCTTTGCTTACATAAAAACCAAACTACGTACAGCAAACCCCTATTAAAGCGGACGTCGCTTATAACAGACACATAGTTGTGTCAAGGTCATTGCGCCATATGACTCGCGCTGCCCACCAGCCAAGCGACATTGACATTGTAATTCCACGAATTATGACGACATCAGGCAAAGTGCATCAAGTTGTATTTCGGTCAAATTTATCAGTTACGAATGCAGTGCAGTTTTTTAGTATTAAACAGTAATTTTAATTTGTAAACTTCATAAGCTTGCTTTTGTATTACTGTATATGCCTTTTCCCATGTAAAATAAACACTTTTATATCTATTTTAGTGGTTTAATTGATGTAAATGCAACTTTTCAAAACATATTTGAACTGGACTTCCATTAAAATGGACAACCTTCAGCCCCAATTAGTCCATTACAGTAGGGGTTTACTGTATCGGGATGTGAACTTTTAATTACTCTATTTGTTTACAGCAGTGTCAAAGAAAGATACGTCTTTATTTCTCCTTTCAGCAGTTCAGTCCAGTGTTTTTATTATTATGCAGCCTCTGAGCTAGGCAACTCTGGCACATAACTTGAGTAATGACAGGCCGGCAGACCTGTTAGGGTAAACATTGAGAAACCTTGATGGAAGGGGTGGACAGTTCTGTGTTAGTAGGTGGTGACTCTTTTTAGTTCTTTCCCACTTCAGAGTTGTAGAGGAGTGGCAAAGGTCAGTGACCAAAAGAAACGTAACAAACTTATTTTGGCCCAATATCTTCAAATGTTTCAATTTTTAACCAAATTTCTTACGGTTCCCCAAAATAAGGTCTTTACTTTGAGGGAATTGTTATTAACATAGTAATTTTGCAGAATTAGACTGTATGCATCCAGACATGACCCTCTAGAGCTTTCATTCCTAGCATCTACATTTGGTTTACCAGGCAGAGTTGAATGCTAAAGTGTCACAATATAACAGCATATTATCTAGATGATAAACTAAAAACAGTCATCCTTGTTAAAAAAATTTAATAATTAAAAGAAAGAAAAAATATTTTCAACATTTTTTTAAAATGAACAATCACCCCACAACCTCACTTAAGGACCACAGAAAATTTTTTGTGGACACGGACTTTCGATCCATCCGTGTTCGATGAATAGTTTACACTGCAATTTAGTTTTATTTCCAAATTAAGTTTCTATCCTGAGAGTTTCAGTGAATATGCATTTTTTATGTGACTGCCAAGAAGCCAGTTTACAAGTCAATACCCCAGTACGTATGTTTACAGCATATACTGTACATAATAGAAGTTATATTTTACAGTCAGGCAGCATCTCTTGCTATCGACACCAGTCCTTCCTTCCCCCATTTAGTTCATAAACACACCCCATGTGCAGGTGAGCACAAACACACCTGACATACTGGTGCACCCTGAATGCACATGCACACAAACACACCCGACGTACAGGTGCACCCTGAATGCACATGCCCACAAACACACCCCACGTGCAGGTGCACCCTGAATGCACATGCACACAAACACACCCCATGTACAGGTGAAAACAAACACACCCCATGTGCAAGTGCCCATCCACCCACACACATGCATGCACACAAAAACACACTTCAGCACACCCACATGAGCATGCACACAAACACACCCCGTGTGCAGTCACCCATGCACCCACACGTGCATGCGTGCACACAGACACACAAATTTCTGTTAAGGCTGAATATGTTTGCGCCAAGTGCAGTAACTGTTTACTCAGTTTGAAGAATTGGTGCAGATGTGAACCACACTGCAGACTTTGTGGTTCATGTGAGAGTAGTAGTCCTTACCAAAGTGCACAAGAAACTTACCTCTTGTTTGGCCATCCAGGTGTCAGCCTGCTCAGTGTCACGGTAGAAGAGCTGCAGATCCATGCACTGCTCGTAAAGGATGCGACGCTCCTCCCACATTGACAGCAGTGACATCTTCTCGTTGGTGAGTACTCCCAGCTTCTCCTTCACCTCGTCAGAAGCGTAGTGGCCACGGTCCAGCAACAGGTGGCCAGCCTCTGTAGTTGCCCGGAAGCTGTCTTCCCGAGCATCTATTTCCCCCTGCACACAGAAAAACATTCCACTTCAGAAACAAACATCCTAGATATGCACTCACAACTACCAACACTTCTGTATATAAAGTTCTGACAAAATGAATTGCTCATATGTCACTTCCTCCTATTCTGTTTTTAACTCGCTTATGTTACACTTAATGTTTTCATAAAGAAAGGTTATTGGCTTACTCTTGAATAATGTAGAACTACAGCAAAATTTTCTGATGGTCAGGTATCCTTAATACACAACACAGCTCCAAACAACATTACAAACATTTTAACAGTTAAATACTGTAACTGGAATGCAACTACATTTATCCACGGACCCTGAGAAATTAAAAATATTGAAGTTTCTCAGCAACTATAACTACTATACGAGGGGAGACCAAAAAAAAAAAGGGAATTTCGTCATAACTTCTTTATTTCGTAATATTTTTACACCAAATTTTGATCACCTTCAAAGTATTCTCCCTTGACCACAACGCACCTCTGCAAACAATCCTTCCATTGTTCAAAACATTTGTAAATTCACTTATCGGGATGTTCTTTAGGCCTTCCAGCGATTTTTGTTTTACCTCCTCTACAGTGGCAAAACACTTTCCTTTCATGTCCCTTTTGAGTCTGGGGAACAAAAATAAATCACAGGGGGCTAGATCCGGTGAGTAGGGGGGTGGACAATTGGTGTCATGCCGTTTTTGGTCAAAAACTGCTTTACGGAGAGAGCGGTGTGGGCCGGCGCGTTGTCATGATGGAAGAACCAGTCGCTTGTGCGCCAAAGATCTGCCCTTTTCTTCCGGATACTCTCCCTCAATCTTTTCAAAACCTCCAAGTAGAACTTCTGGTTGACAGTTTGACCCGGGGGAACGAACTCCGGGTACACAACACCTCTGCAATCGAAGAAACAAATAAGCATTGTCTTGATGTTTGACTTCACTTGGCGAGCTTTTTTGGGAAGAGGAGAGCCAGGTGTCTTCCACTGGCTTGATTGCTGATTTGTTTCGGGGTCGTATCCATAGCACCACGACTCATCACCAGATATCACCTTGGAAAAAACTTCAGGGTCCTCTTTGAGCTGATTTTGAAGCTCAAAACATGCCTGAAGTCGACGCTCCCTTTGGTCGTCTGTGAGAAGGCGAGGTACAAATTTGGCTGCAACTCTTCTCATGTGCAAATCTTCGGATAAAATCCTCTGAATTGGACTCCATGATATTCCAGACATCTCACAGAGTTGATCAATGGTTCGGCGACGGTCTTCACGAACGAGAGCATTGATTTTGTCGACGTTTTCGTCACTTCTTGACGTTGAGGGGCGTCCTGAACGAAGTTGGTCTTCAATTGACATTTCTCCATTTTTAAAACGTGAAAACCTCTCGTAGACTCTGGTTTTACTTAGGGCAGCATCCCCAAAAGCAGTCTTAAGCATTACAATAGTTTCCACGGCCGATTTCCCCAACAGAAAACCAAATTTCACAGCCGCGCGTTGCTCTTGACAATCGGCCATCACGTTTTCGGCGAAATGGATGTTTCACTAAAAAAATTCCCACGGGGGAACCGATGCACTCACAGCGACAGAACTTTGCACACTAACTCAGGAGACGTGTCCCTAACAGACACCTGGTCGAACAATGGGTTCCCCGACTCTCCCTCTCCACCGCAGCCCAATTCCAGTTACTTTTGGGTCCCCCCTCGTAGTTAAGAACAAAGATTACAAGATCTTAAAAATAGTATGATATCAAGGTAGGAGTTATCCAATATTTTCTGTAAAAAAACAGTCTCGCAAGTACCTCAAACTGTTTTCAAAGTATATCTCCAAATCAATGAATGGCTTTAGTTCCAATGTTTATGATTCTTCATTCAGATCTCAAATATCAGTACAAAACTACCACTTCTTTTATTCTTTATGGTACATTTTTTTAGGAATGTTAAGTCAACATAACCATGTTGTCACGATAAGCATTAAAATTTTATTATAACTACGATTAGGTAGGATACACAATCCTGGAGAGAAAGTTTGATCAGAAATAGATTATTTCCAAGCATTTTGGAGATCTTCAGAGAAGTTATGTTACAATTACCTCTCCTCAACAAATTGCAAAAAAATGCTAAATTAAAAAAAAGTTAAAAAAAAAAAAAGGAGTGGGACAGATGAATACAGTAGAACCTCTCTCTACTCACCCCATTTAAAGTGACCATCTTTCTATAATGACTCTGAAGAATCTTTAAAAATTTGGGTAAAAAAAAATTTTTGAGGGAAATCTGTTGAAAAATAGATTTTCTGCACTTTTTTTGGTTGTTGTGCATTCAGTTCCTCTTGGTGGACCTTGCACAGGCCCGGCCAGCTATAAAAAAATTGATTCCACCCTCCTTAGGCTACCACCACCCAGAACTAGCCAATATGTATTGACTGTACTCACCCTTTACACCCTCAAGCAAACAAATGTTTCTGTGCGTGATGAGACTACCTTCAGTGCAGTTTGAGTCCTGCCATTGTGCTCTTGCTGCCTTGCTTCTCACTTTGCTTATGTTATGAGACTAATTTCTCTTGGGTTTTGGTTTGTTGACAACTTACTAAACTTAAGTTTTTTTTATATGCCATCAGCCACATGGAAGGCGACAAAACATATCCTGTACATGTATGTGCATGCACATGAGTGCACGTAAGTGCGCACATGCATGTGTGTGTCCTGCACCAACGCAATGCAAACCCATAATCATTAACAATAAAGGTGACACTACGACAGTTGTACGCTACATGCGGAATAACTGGGAGCCTGGCCTACTGTTACAAATGGAATGTAACAGTGCGAGTCATGGAAGGGGGAAGCAAAGCTGCAGAGTGATAATGCGTACTTGACACCAGCACAGCTGCAGCTACTATACTGAGTGAAAATGTAGTCCCTTTGTAGAGACTGAAGCAGAAGTAGCTATTGTGAGCATGTTCACGTTACTTGGACAAGTTTTCCTTCACTGTTTGTATCCGAGGTTTGTGTGTGTGAAGTTAATCACTTCTGCAGTCAGAGTTCTTTAATCTGTAGGTACAGTGACGTACATACAGTAAATTATACATTAAAATGCTTCCTGTTTTGTCAAAAATAAAAGGAAAGAAACTGCACTCACAGGCACAAGAAACAGTTTGCAATATTCTGCAGTTTATGGAAAACGAAGCAAGATTGAGGGAACCATCCATTCCAGTTGAGAAAGCGCAGATGAGAACATCTAAGGCGACTGGTGTGTCTCGTACCACAATGCAAACAACTAAGAGGGAAGCTAACCAGAAAGAAGCAGGTGAAGGAACGTCTTTCTCAACACCCATCAAGAAACTGAAGAAAACCTCTAAATACAACCTTGATACGACGTACTATTTATAATTTATACCCAATTTAAAAACGTGTACCGACTGTCGAAACTCTTAAGATTTAACATAAAGAATCAGACATAACAAAGAAAATAATACAACTTTAAGAACGGCTTTGAAGAAGATAGGATTTAGGTAGCAAAATAAATGTGAGCGGTTTTAATAGCAAAACCATATATTCCGCAAAAATGTATACAATATCTCAAGAGTATGCTGCAATATAGAAATGAGAAAAGCATAATTATGATGAGTCGTACATTTTGTCATCACACGTAAAAAATTAAATGTGGAGTGACAGGTCTTTCAATGGTCTGCTAGCACCTATGGCAAAAGGTACGTGGTTAATATGACTCGCGCAGATCACAAAAATAGTTTTTTGCTCTTGCAATAGGAAAGTCACACCGGGCAACAGGGGATTATCACAAAAATTTAAATAAAGAAAATGATGAAAAACGGATTAACGAGCAAATTAATATCAAATCTTCCACCTGACAGTATTGATGTGTTAGATAATGCTACCTATAACAATGTAAAGGTAAACAAAACACCTACTTCCAGCTCAACTAAGATGGAAATGCTGCAGTGGTTAGGTAAGGAGAATATTTTCTTTACTGGTGACATGCTAAAACCAACTTTGTATGATCTCATAAAGCAACACAAACCTCGGCAAATGCAGCACTAGGTAGACAGACTACTGGGAAATCATGGCCACACAGTACTTTGTCTAGCATCTTATCATCCGGATGTGAATCTGATAGAAAGCATCTGGGCTAACGTAAAAGGAGAAGTCGCTCCAAAAAATGTTACTTGCAATTTGACAGATGTGAAAAAACTCTGAGAGGACATATCTAACCAAATGGAGCCAGAATACTGGATACCACTAGAGAATGACTATTATGACAAGGATGTGCAATTTGACAATGAAATTGATAAAATGATTATAAATTTAGGTGGTGCTGACAGTGACAGTAGTGGCAGCAGTAATGTTTACACGTCAGAATCATCGGCTGGAGCAATGAGTGGCACGGACAAACTGCCACAGTACTTCATACGTTAGTGGTAAGTAGTCAATGTTTTCTACTTTTCTCTACCTGCTGTAAAGGCTTTGTTTTACTCCTGTTTCTCTCCTCCTCCTCTTTCTACCGCGTGTGCAGCCCACCCCTCATGTGTGAAGTAGCTCAAGCTCTGAGTTATTCTGCGTCTAGTGTACACAGCATGTTGTCTAACAGTGAATGTCGTGAATAAAATTTGGTGGATAGAGAAACCTAACTCATTTACCTTATGCTCCTGATGCCTCTCAAGCAATGCTTCTGCACCTGCTACATCTTTTGCTAGTTCATCAGCAGAAATGATAGCCTTCATATCGTTGATCCAGGAAATGAGATCCCTGAAGTCTGCCAGGAAACGATGGAGGTAGTACGATTCATCAAGTTTCTGCCTGCGTTCCTGGTAAAAGAAATGAATCTCTTTCAATTTTTAAAAGTCCACAGATTACTGAATTAAATTAATAAATTTTAAAAATGCAGAAGAATTGGATCTGGGAACTGTACTTACCTTAGAAATGTGTATGAAAAACACACCTTAAAGTGTACTCAAATTAAGGTTTGTGTCACAGATAGCAACAGAAAAATTATTAATATGTATTTAACAATTGGTTTTAAAAGTGTCCAAAAAAAATTCTTAAATTATTTTGAAATTTGTAGTTTTTAAACAATTATCACCAAGTGGTTCCATTTTCCATAAAAACTACTTTTTAGCAGAAATATGATTAGCTCAGATATACACCTTTGCCTTAGTAGTGAGACTTTCCCAGTAGTCTACAATCTCAGCTCTCTTGACCTGTATTTGATCCCCGTGATCAGAGTGGATCCCACACAACCTATCTGCCTCCTGCCCCAGCGTTGACACTTTATCTTCAAGTGCAGCCAAGTCCCTCTCCACTCCTTCATGTTTCCTCTGAAACACACAACATTATGACAATCTTGATACACTCAAGAAATACTGGTAACTACGGATGGGTTAATTTTATTCTTTGATTCCTCAATACCACCAAGCCTTCTCCAATAATTAGAATTGAAGAATAGATAATTTCAGCAATCTATTCAAAGTATTTATTGTTAACAATAAACCGAATTTATAGTACAGTCACGTTAATTATCTAGTATAATACCAGAGCCATAATAAAAAAAAAAAAAACTGTGTACAACAATATTTGGCTGTCATAACATAGTGCACGAAAAAGTATGTCATTATTTTCATGTTCTTTTTTACTGGCAGCATGTAATGCATAACATTAGGGTGGTACGGTTACAATATAAAAGGCACGCAAAAATAAAACCCTCTTATTTCCAACATAGAAGTTTGAGCGTGACGCTTATTTGACATAGATATAACACGACTTCGCCTCATCTGTACGCATCATCACGTTAAACCATGCGAGGTTTGAACCCCTCGAAATGACTTGCTACTAGAGCCTACAAGTACACCCCTAGTTGCCCTAGTTGTAGGGGCACCCACGGACACATCAACCAATATCTTTTGCCCGTATTTCAGACATCACGTCACCTCCTCACGTGTGATTCAGGCTAGCCAAGCAGCAGAGTTAAGTGCCTAAGCTCACGCAATCAAGGCAACCCAGTATTACAGAGGTGCACAGTTCTGCCACAGGCGGAAGGATCGCACTAGAGAGCAAAGCTCCACCCAGGAGAAGGAGCTTGCTGTTCACACTACCGCACCCCAGACAAGCCTGCGGTAGCATGTAGAATATATGGCAGTGCACCGCCGAGGAACGGCAGTTGTTCTCCAGTTTTTCTGAGTTCATCTGCAGCAGCTCGCTCCACCGCCTCGTGTTTTTGGGCTCTCTCTGCTGAACCCAAAGTCTTAGCGACCTACCAGAAGATCTTCAAGACCTGCCCCCCACTCCCCTCGAAGAAGTCTTCGAACCCTTTGAACAGCCTACCCTTCTGGTAACAGCAACCACACTACCCTTCTGGTAGTGGCCCTCAAAGCCCCTTCTGGACAACGGCATTAATATAGTTAGGGACAGTTGTTATTATAGCTACCTAGCTGCATCTGCTCTTGTTCGGGTTAGACCAAGGTCCCCTTCACCTTGTTTACGTATACTTCTGTTTAGTTCCGATTAGTTAGGAGATAGTACAGGCCACCCGTGTCTACTCTTCATGGAATAAACACGTTTTCTCTCAAACCTCAGTAAGCTAATTCTAGGGAGACTGATTTATCCTCTGTAGACGTCAGCCAACCACGGTAAAGCAGGAGAACGCATCTTTGACAAACCAATTACCGAACCTAGAGCAGGACTGCGGGCTACCTGAACCGTGCACACGTATTTCATAAAACACACCCAGTCGACGGCCATCTGTACTGTGCACCTGGTGCATGGTAAGGAATAGCCACAACCACTAGCAACACAATCCACATGCTGTCAGTCAGCTAGTCCAGCCAATTCATTCCATCCACCACATTGAACTGACTCCATTAGGAGTAGTTCTGGAGGAATGCCCACTTTTGGATGTACACCCAACGTTATTGTCAGACTTCCAGGGTAAACCCATTGCTCCAACCACTGCGCTGAATTGTCGCCGGTTGGAATAATCTGGTACGACTCTGGTCAGTTCGGCCTCGGCTTGGTTCTACACCTAGCTAGGGAACGGAACATAGTCTCCCTCGTATTTGTACCTACCTGTATGCCTTACATCCAAAGAGGTGGTAATAAAGGAAAGGAAGGCAGCTATGGCCTCCGAAGCCAACGGGAGCTGTAAGCCAGCCCAAACTGCACTTTGCAGCATAACCCCCCGGGAACGAGCTCAAGCTGCCCGCCAGATAGAGAGGCCTCACCTCAAAGCTCCCTCCCACTCATTTCAGCCCCCGATCAAGACCGCCAGC
This sequence comes from Clitarchus hookeri, assembly GCA_002778355.1. Lineage (NCBI taxonomy): Eukaryota > Metazoa > Arthropoda > Insecta > Phasmatodea > Phasmatidae > Clitarchus > Clitarchus hookeri. The sequence goes on along the minus strand of NQII01003091.1, from coordinate 115,466 downwards.
TGACCACACCAGATCGTCACCAACTTCCGTCAGGACCAGCCCATTCCACTAGAGATCGCGAATTCCTGGTTGAAGTGTCGCCGGACCAGCAGCCCTCCCTGGGCTTACCGCAGCACCACCGTCACCCCATATCAGGACACTTGTTCCAGTCAACTCCAGCGGCAGCAGGGTCAGCAGTCACCCCGGGGCACCTCCAGCACAGGTAAACCCGTGGCTGTGTGCCACCCAGTACACCGGACTGCTAAGTCTACGTTTGACTTTGTACTGTCGTCAAGCCACACGCCATGTATTATACACCGGCCGGGGTCCGGTCAGCCAGTTGAATCACCCGTGTGTCTGACAGACACGCCAAAACCTTGTCCGACAGTGGCGTCGCCGTCAGCCACCCAACGTCAAGCTGTTACAGTTAACAAATTATTATTTTCAGGAAGCAGATTATTGTTACTGTAATTTTTATTGGTTGCTCTAAGCCAATAGTGTTTGTTTTTAAAGCAAATTGGTTGTTTTCTGTGCAACTACATTAGGCCTGTTCTTCAAAGATGGTAGCATAAACATAAAATAATAATTTGAATTTTAACCGGAAATCAGGAATTATTTGTAGTTGTTCGTTATAAAATGTGTGCAATTATGATTAATATGAGATTCTCTGGTAAAAGTGACGTCCAAATTGTGTAAATTTTCTTCAAACTGAGAATCCATGAGAACAATTACAGAATTGGGATTGATAAAATACTCTAATGACCATCACAAGAAACAATGATACCAAAGCTCCAAATATGTACTACACTGCAATACATACCTGCAACGTCTGCACACTAGCCAAGTCACGACCATAGTCGTCAGAAGAAAGGACTACATCCTTTTCAGAAATCCATGCCACTGTCTCATCAGCATCACGGTTGAACCTCTGAATTTCATGGGCTCCAAACAACTTTTCTTGACGCATTAGTGCCAGCTGCTTTAAACGATGCCATGCTTCATTCAACTCCTGAAATATTATGAGACATGAAAGTTGCTTTGAGTGGTCTGTAAATATATTGAGAAACTGTGATAAGTAGCAACATAACCTTAAAGGACTACTGTACCTCTTTGCGTTTAAAAATTGTGTCTCTTTCTGGATGTCCATCTGTAACCAATTTGTCTGCAAGCTCATTAACTTCTGTCACCCTATACTCTTGTGATGCCATATCCTTCTGGAATTCATCAAACTTACGTTGCAGGACTTCTACGTGCTCAAGGTCATGTCCAAACTCATCTGTAGTTACAAATGTCTCCTGCAAAAAAAAAATATGTTTTTCAAAAATATTTGAAGTATTAAACTGTTTCTATTACGAGCCACCAAACAACTTAGATTTTTTAAAACCAACAATTTTATAAATCTACAGTTTTGAAAATGTTATTAGGAATCTCTTTTACTGTTCTGGGTTTCATGTATTTACCATGTGTTTTACCTAACTACAGCTTGCTGTCAGTACTGCCATGTTAAATTTGTTACCAATGATTATAATCATAATGATAATTATCATACTTAAAGTTTATTGTTTGTTTATATTTTGGCTAAACTTCTAGCGTCATTTAACTAAATCACATGAAAAAACAAAATATAAAGACTTGAGTGCACAATTAATATTTATTGTGTAGTGTTACTTGTGTACAGGAATTCAAAATGCCAGAAGATTGAAATCTTTTAAAAGAGTCAAAACATGGCATGTGCAAAATTTCAGTAGTAAAATATCACCTATAGTCGGTTCACGACTGGAAGAAACTTTTGAAAATCAACCTATAAAAAACACCTTAGCCGTTAGCGACATGCATATAACATTACAAACAGCGGCGAGCGCGAATACAGTTATGCCGTTAGGTTGCCAGCACAAAGAGAGGAAATAGTTCCAAAATTTTAACGCAATTGTTAATTTATCGCTTACAAATGGGTGTCGAAGAGACTTGTATCTTATTATGCCAATTATTAATGACGCGATGCTAACGTGTTTAGATTTCAACGTTTCTTGCATAGTCACATAATCACGCTCAAGGTGAAAGTAACGCGGCCTTTTGTTTACTAACCTTCGTTCCTTGTGTTGTTGGCGGGGTGTGGTTGACACACGTGCAAAAGAATTTGTGCGATTATCTTGTTTAACCTATAATAATTAATTTATTTGTCTTGTTTTACTAATATTCGCTCTTTATTATTTGGTTTTTAATAACGTATGATTTTAATTTGTGCTCACTTTCAGTTCTAATTTCTTTTGTTTTTATGTGTTTCGTGCACGTGTCTTTCCTTTGCCACTCTATTCTAACGTTGCAGTATTTGCACATAAGAATTGTTTTCACATTGTCGAAGACGTAGAATCCTTCACTCGCAAACTCTGCCGTCCTGTCGAAAACCGTCACAACCATTTTTAAATAACGTTTTACAATTGCGCGAAACATCCGAATCATTCTACCATCACGCCATTTCAACGTTCGTAGCAATTTCGATATATACTGATGATTTTGCCTTCCATGTACGGGAATTTATCAAAAGTCACTAACAATCGATTGTAAATAGACAACAACTATCGATTCATCAAAATACTCACATTTTGGGTTTATAGAATGAAATTTTTTTCGCTGGCATCGCATATTATGTTGTGTGAAATTCTCAAAATTAAAAACTTTACGCTTGTGGAATATCCATTAATAATATATACATGACTTTTATAATGGGTACGTGCATGTACGAACACATGTACACACACACAGTGGAATGTAAACATTGCCATGTGACTGCCACATGGCAATGTTTGTTTACCTTTGGCGGAAGAATACAAAATGGGCTTGAAAATAGACCTTTAGCAGGGCTTCGAGAAAGTCTCTTCCAGTCGTGAACCGACTATAGTGGTTTATCAACTAGTTCTCTGAATAAAAATGGGAAATAATATGTTATCTATATTGACTGTGATTGAAAGAAAAAAAAAACTGAAGATAACTAGCTATTTTAGTCTCTGCACTGATTATTACCATTTCCGGCAATAGTGTTCCCCATTTATTCCCTCGGAAGATGGGATGATTTATAATCATTTGTGAAAACTTATTTATGGGTAATGTTCAGTAGTTTTCATTTTATGTTAATCTTCATCTGGCTAATCAAAATCAAGTCACTGCAAAAATGTAAAAAAATACCCATGCACACGTATTCAACAATGATATTTAACATGAGAAGAGGAGTTCTCCCAGTTCTGTGCTGTGGCACTAAGCATGGACCTCTAACACTTCCAACAACTCTGTGCAAATAATAATTAGGGTAAAAGATGGCCCTAGATGTTGATATCTAAGAGTAACACATGCTATTTCCTTGACTTTAAGAGCCATAATTTTAGTAGTTAATAGTATTTTGGTGAAGCGCACATATTTACTGCATGAACTTCTTGATGGAGGTAAAACAATTAGATTTTTTTATTTTTTATTTTTACTTTTCAATTAATGTAAACAAAAATTAATAATAAAGAGACGGCTTAATTTTGGCTTATTTGTGTTCACGTATCTGTTGGTAGCCTGTGTCGCTTCTGTAATGGTTTGCACTAATTGGAGTAAATTAGCAGGACACCACACAATTCATAGCTCCTGATAAGGAGACGAGGCACTCTTGCATACAACATTAGGACTTTTTATTCTGACTAATAACAGTTAATGTGCACAGGTGTGTGCATTCAGTACTGGCTATAGAAGACTGCCTCGTGGACTCCAAACCTAGCTTGCCAGTAGTTATTACCACATTTGAAATGGACACGTCTAAATCTCAAGACACAAGTTGAGGAGGGCATTAAGTACCTTGTCGCTGATCCAGAACATAACTTCGTCGCACTGTCTGAGGAACTGGACAAGCACAAGTGCCTGCTGCAGTTTCATCCCCTTCTCCGCCAGCTTTGACAGCAGCAGTTCCCACAAACGATGCAGTTCCTCTGTAAACAGCAGCAGTGAACACCTTATGTCACTCACCTCCTCCACAGCCACCACACACTACATTCACACCCAATACTCTACTACGTGCTGTCCAATCTGAACATTGCCTACGCGTTCCGACAGAGCAGTTTAAGTAAATTGCACAACTTATCTTCCTGAACATAAACACTTATTTCTTGTGACTGTTCAAAACTTTTTAGGACACCGATAATCCTTCAAATTCGAAAATATGTTAAACAAAGGCAACAAACCAAAATTCTCACAACTTAGGTGAAACCATATTCTTTTTTTTACAATTTACTAGCATCTGGGAAGCTTCGAACATAATGAATCCTAAATTGAATCTTGTATGATTCAACTGTTTCAATCAATAAAATACAGCTTGATAAAACCTCTTTTACAAAGTAGGCCTATCGTTCTCAACACCAGTAAATGTTACTTGCAGCATCACATAATTTAAATGATAAAGTTAACATAATGCATTGGGGTATAAATTAAAGGTTGTGCTACAATTGACTTGGCATGGAAAACAGCACATGCAGAGAACACACACAAACAGCACAAACCTACAAGCTACAATTAAATCAAGCAAAGGCACAGGGATTGAAGATGTCAATAAAATTAAAAAATACATGAACAAGAATAATGAAAGTTGTCATTAAAATTTAAAAAAGCATTCTTCAGTAAACCATAGTGTTTTGTATGTTCACTATTATTGTAAAACAAATGTTATATTAATCTTGTTTAACACATAACCCAATGTTTTTTGTTTTGTGGAAATGTGATCCAAAACTAGGTTTTCATACACATTTCCAATTGTAAAGTCAGTCTGGCTTTTGTCATGTAGCTGGGTTTGTGCTCTATAGAAATTACATTTGTATCAAAATGCAACAAATGCACCAATTTTCCAAACAATAGTCACATATATTTCTTTCCATAACTTTCAGTGGAAAGAAATTTCACAAGGTGAAAGGATAGATGTCTATGTAAAATTTTTTAAATGAGCATAGAAGAGAAATAGGTCCATAATTAGTAGTTTTTTTTTGCTTATTTCCTTTTTTTAAGAATTGGTATAATTAGTGATGTTTTCCAGATATGTGGAAAAGTACAATTTTGTAAGCTAAAGTTAGAAATATGTGTAAGTACTGGGGTGAATATATTTGCACATGCTTTAATGAAAAAATTAGGGATTTCATCTAGTCCCACGGATTTACTTGATTCAAGTCTGTAACGCCCCCACAGAACAAGACTATTTTCGATTACTGGTATGTACTGTTAAATAATTAGGAACATTAGGAAATTTGTTAACTGATATTACATTATTGCTAGATTTAACAACTGCTTTGGAGAAGTAATTGCAAAATGATTAGCAATCAATTTAGGATCAGTAACTTCCTCGCCATTTATTTGCAGTGTGATATCCATTCATCATTATTTTAACATAATTTCAAAAGGTTTTCGGATCTGCCTTAATTATGTTGTTGATATTAGTTAACCAATTTTTCCTATCAAATTTTAATCTATTTTTAACTAGTTTTCGTTGAGCAGAAAATTGATTATACAAGGGAGTGGTACTTTATTTTTTTCATTTTATGAAAACAATCTTTTTTTATCATAAGTTGGGTGAGAATTTTAGAAAACCAAACAGGATATTTACTAGTTATTTGGAAAATTAAAAGAGATGAATTGATTAATATAATTTTGTACTTGAGTAGTTAAATAATGTACCATTTTGTTGATGCCACTGTTCTCAGATTGGATTCTAATCAACAGAATTAAGTACTACGTACAAAGATAAATAATCCCCTTTTGCATGGTTGCGATTTGTAAACTTATGATATACCTTTAGGAATCTTATACTACATATTAAAATGTCATAATAATGCAGGATGGAAACTGTTCTCATTAACCAGCGATAATAACACTTGACTAATTCATTAAAATTTTGATTAGTAAAAATTAGATCTAGTAAACGTGTATGAGTTTTAAAATTAAATTGTTTAAATTTAAGGAATTTTTTGATGCAAGCAATATTTGCGCTTTTATTTTATCATAATAATATGAAATATCTTGTGTGTGTTTAAACAACCAATTAATTCCTGGAACATAAAAATTTCCAACAACAATGATTTGATTTGAATACTACATTATTTTAGATTCTAAAAATTTCAAATAATTTTGAAAAGTAACCACTTTAATATGAGGGGGGAAATAAATATTTCCAATTAAAGTGTTATAACTAGGNCAGAACTGCAGTTCATTCTCCGCAGCTCTCTCTACGACCTCATGTGCTGGAGCTCTCTGCAGACACAGACATCCTCCAGTATGATCACCGCTACTTACCAGACATCTTCAAGACCTTCACCAGCAACCCCCGAAGAAGTCTTCATCCCCTTTAACACACACTACCCTTCTGGTGGTGACACCAGAGTACCTTCTGGACAACAGCATTGAGTAAGTTAGGGGGTCAGTTAGTATTATAGCTACCTAGTCACATATACTCGTCTAGTTTAGACCCAGGTCCCCTTCACCTGGTATTCTCGTGGTCTACTTCTGTTACAGTTTCTTGTTAATAGTTTGTACGGGCCACTGTGGCTATTCCTCACGGGAATAAACACTTTTCTACCTAACCTCAAGAGTACTTATTTCTAGGGTGACTGACTTTTAACCCCCGTAGATGTCAACCGACCAGGGAAAACAGGAGACCACGTCATTACAACCCTTGTGCCGAACCTAGAGTAGGTCTGTGGACTCCTTTAACCGAGTGCACATACATCTCAAACACATTAGACGACCACCCATACTGTGGATCAGGTATGGCAAGGTACCTGGTGCACACATACGGTAGAGCCACTACCACTAGGAACTCAATCCACAAGGCGGCTAGTCAGCCAGCCCAACTAATTGACTCCATCCACTGTGCCGAAATGAGTGATAAGATTGGTTCTGGAGGTCTACTTCCCTTTGGACCACACCCACGTCGCTGTCGGACATCCAGGGTAAACCCACCACTCTAACCACTGCACTGTAAAGTCGCCGGTTGGAGTAACCGGATAAAACTCTGGTTGGCTCGGCCACGGCTGGCTTTACACCTAGTTAGGGATCCTCGTCGCCTGCTCTTTCATAGCATGGCCGACTTTAGTGCCTTCCTTTATGCCATACACCCATTGGAGTGGTGTAAAGTGGCAAGCTAGGAAGGCAGCTACTGCCTACGAGCCCAACTTGAGCTATAACCCAGCGCCAACTGCCCTCTGCAGTCTAACTCCCCGGGAACGAGTTTAAGCCACCCGACAACTGGAGAGGTCTCACCTCCCAGTCCCTCCATGGTCCCTATTTCAGCCACCCTATAAGACCACCGGCGAGCCAGATCAAATTGTCGCCGACTTCCACCAGGGACTCCATGTACAACGGGTATATCAAGCATGTGGTTCCCGCCCAGCAGCCCTCCGTGGGCTCCCACCAGCACCGCCAGCCGCTGCACCACCTCCGCCCAAGGACTGGATACGAGTTCCAGCAGCAACAGCAGCCGAGTCAGGAGCTACGCCCACTCCAGGTAAACCAGTGGCTGTGTGTAATCCAGTGTTACAGAGGACAGTTAAGTCCACACCAGACTTTGTGCCTTGCAGTCAAGACAAGCGCCCTAGCTTATATACCAGCCGGGTACAGAAGCAGCCAGTAAAGTTAGCCCAGTCATATCGCAAATGTCTCTGACAGACACACTAAACCTTGCCAGACCGTGACGTTATCAGTCACCCGACGTCACGCATCGCACTTACATGTATTAAAGAAGAGAAATAAAACAAAATAATTTTACTAACACTTTTAATTGAATGTTAACACATAGAACTACTACTCCTCTAAGTTACCAATTTTACTGGGCACACACCAGTCAGCAAGCCTGTTAAATTATATGGAGGCAGGGGCAACAACATTTTCCAAAAGTTGATCTCAAAAGTGCTTAATTAACAGTCAACATCCTAAAAAAAATTTCCGCTGTATAGCAGTATACAACTAGGACAGCAGAGGCAGTCAGGCTCAGGCATTCCTACCCCATAAAAAACTCCCACCACCTCCTTTTTGTTCTCTGTGACAGTTTTAAATGACAACCCCTCTGCTGTCCTTGCTCTTCACAGAAGAAAGTTGGTGCCCCCATCCTCTTCATAGTTCCTCCTTTCTCTTGGCAGGGCCTTGATGTCGTCGTTAATAATGTGCCACAGAATTCTGACTTAAAAGCAGTGCAGACCCTACTTTGATGCAGTTTCTGAACTTCAAAAGAATTTTTCACAAACAAAAAAAGATCCTGCAATTTGTTAAATTCTTGTGCATTTCCCATAGCATTTAAAATCCGTACATTTCACGCATTTTCGCGATCGCTTGACATTCTGTATATACTTTCATTGAAAAACTAAAATTTTAAAAGACTGCATGCTATTTACATCTATGGAAGATTTTACCATATCATATTTTCTCAAACTCTGATCATACGAGACAATCATTATTTTTGTTCAATTGAAGAACAATCCCTTTATATGTATCAAGTAAGTGCTCTATAACACAAACTTTGATTACATGAACATGAAACCGTAAGATCTGTAAAGATATAGCACTGGGAACATACCAAGTCTTCTCCGAATAATCTCAGAGGCAAAGTGCCCTTGGTTGATCATCTCCATGCCAGTGTTGTCCAGCACTACAATGGCATTGCTGTGTGCTGCCACCTCTGCTTCAAAAGCTTGGTGCTTCTGAATCTTTGCCTGGAAAAAAATGTAACCCTTGTAGCACAACTGAAACAATGTGTTTCTATTACTCTCTGTCTCATGTAACTTGGCAAGATTTTAACAGTTTGACGAAAGTAGCACCAATGTTTACTCTTCATTTATGTATCATTTCGCCATCAGCTGGTGTGTCAAGTGGCGGCTGTATATTTTATTAACACACCGTCAGCTAATCCACTTGCCATATTGTACTGTAATACTGAACAAATATTAAGGCATTTATGGACTGACATATGTCTAAAAAAATTGTCGGTTATAATAGTAAAAAAAGAAAACCTCACAAAATATTCAATATTCAACTATTTTTTATTTATTACAAACACCGTATTTGGGTTAACATTTGCAAGATAGTAATTGTAGTTCTTATCACACTTTGGATGCTACAGCTAATATGTTAAGACTGGAAATAAAAGTATTTTGGGGAACTTGATTGGCAACGCACCTTCATTCGCCAACAAACTCACCAATAACTTCTGCAAAGCTGTCATTCTCCTATTACTGATACTAAAAAGCTCGAGCAGGAAATATGTGGAGTAGAATAACTTAAGAATTGCTTAAAAAATACCAACACGTGTCCCACTTTCTTAATTTTATTAACAGTATAACAACAAGAATTCAAGGAAATGGGTTTGCAGGAAGAAATGAGCATGGCGTTTAATGGATGTAGGCATAACGATTACTGCCCAAAAGAAATTACTAGTAATCAAAATCGCTGTAAACTGAAATACATGTTAGTTTAAAAATTATACAAATCTAGCAGAAAACCTAACTGTTGGTACCTGTTGGTAAATTTGTTATTTTAAACAAGAAAGCTACTTTTTTTCTGGTTGGTAGTTTCGGAAGCCGGCTTACAGGTGGCGGGGCAGGGCATGTTGTGAGCCGAGCGTGTTGCTCAACAAGTAGCAGCAAGTTCGCCTGCCGCTTGATCACGTCTTTTTTAAAGTCCACTTTTCTCCTTTTAATGGCTTGAAACTACACAAGTTTAAAATATATTTCAAAAAATTACTTAATAATTCAACAATACCCTGCGATATTTCTGTAGACTTTTGGAATTAATATCAAGCATGTATGGAAAGTATGAATGGAGAGCGGGCATACACCGTAAAAAGAACTCCCAATGTTTGCAGTTGCGTTTCATTTGAATACGGACCGTTTTAATGTGCATTTCATTTTCGAGACCTACATATAACTAGTATAGCACAAAGTTTAGTTTGTAACACTAACAACTGCTGTTTTGTGACCATGTAAAATTAAATGTATTAATTAATATAGGAACTCTTTCTTATCCGCGTATATTTGGCTTGTCTGATGTGCATGTGCAATGCAGTCAGAATAGCCAATGTAATATTCAGTAGGGCTGAGCCGATACCGGTACCGATATATCGAAACCGGCCGATATCGTAATTGTGCGCAATTCATGTTTAANGTAGGGCTGAGCCGATACCGGTACCGATATATCGAAACCGGCCGATATCGTAATTGTGCGCAATTCATGTTTAAATAACTGATATTTTGCCCTAAGAATCTAAGATGATGCTGTTTTCAACTTGCCATAATTGGAGTGGCTTAGCTCACTATTTGGTTTTATTAAAATAATCACTATTTTTAAATTGGTTTTTACTAAAGTACCCAACTGGCTGTGTTTATTTCCAAAGCAAAATTAGGCACGTTTTGCATGATTGTTTATAAAAACATGTAAACAACAAAACAATAGTAGCCACCTTTTGCATTTACTGAATTTTATCTATGTAAGCAAGCTTGCAGCATAAACAAAACACAGTTTGCCTTTTTTTTTTGTTTGTTTTGTTGGTTTGTTTGCTGTAGTAATATGACGGTGTTAGGTTAGGGTACAAACGTGGTGAAATTATTTACGTGTGCCAGCAACAAACAAATGATATGGCTGGAATTAAAATTTACTTGTGGAATTTCTTTTTACCGTAAGCTACACGCAAGAATGCAAGGCTGTTTACAATATTTGCAAATGTTTCGTTTCGAGAGGCGGTACATCATTGAGGTCCTATAGTACCACAAACTTAAAACGGCATCTTGAATGTACGCACCATTTTAAGTGTTACGTTTTTTTTAAGAGTTTCATTGCGTAATGACATGCTTTTGGAGATTATTTTTGTCTTATAAATATGTTTAAGCTTAATATGTGGTTCCTAGATATATATTTATCATATTAGTTAGGCCTATCACTGAAATAATAAAAAAGAAGACAATTAGAATTTTATTTAAGTAAATGTTTAAAAATTAAGTTTTAAATTTTTTGAAATTTTTAATAATATTATTTTTTCTTGTCAAAACAGTATCGGTATTGGTATCTGCAATATTGGAAAAGGCTCAAAAACCATATCGGCGCACCTCTAATATTAACTTTTGTTTGTTCATGCATCAGCTGATACAGGATTTTGTAAATAGCACATTGATTGGTATACGTCAATTGCCACTCACTGACCGTCAAGATCTTGCCAAGATATATGAGAGACAGGATACATGACAAACATAGCACAATATTGAAACAATTCTCAAGACGTGGAGAAAAAACACACACACAAAATCAACAGCTTATGGAATTTACATGCTAGTTCAGTTCTGGCTTCAATACTAAACACAGCAGGGCTACATTCCACAACCAACATGACGAATTGTAATATTGCGAACGCCACAAACAGAACACCTGTGACCACAAGCGGATAATTTTTTGAATAATGGGTAAAATACAGATATACTGTACTTCATGAACAAAGACAAAAGTGTTAAATCAGAATGATGCACTATAACATCAAAAGTGACTTGAAAGTTCAAGCCAGCATGCCTTGTAAGTCTGGCCATTACAAATTTTATAGCATTTCAAGAATCACAATGCAGATGCTTTTTGAGCTAATCTAACTGCAACAAAAAACTGTGGTATATAACTGCACATAAGCATCTTCATCAATTATAAATGGTAGCATGAATACAGTTACATTCTCAGGATATGTACACATAGAAGGTGTTTTTTTATTAATATGTCCAAATTCAAACCACACTATCTATGGACTAGCATAAACAAAAAATCCTGGTAACAAAATTTTTGGAAAGGTCATCTAGTATTTTGAAATTTAAGTTGAAGTTAGGCAAAACAACGTAGGGAGTCTGCAGATATATGTACCTGCTTGAACAACAAGTTTCATACCACGAAGGTGAATGGAATTGGCGCGCCTTTACTACTCAATTATTAATCTCCTATTGTTCCTGTAGTTTGACACACGCGTACTAACAAGCAACCACTAGCGGCACCCACGTACCTCAAGTTTATGGTGCCCTATGTGCGGTGTTCTCCGCATGGTGCGCCAGTTCCGTTCACCTTCATGATATGCAACTTGTGCACACAGGTACATATAGATGTAGATCCCTGCCCTGTTTTGCCAAACTTCAACTTAAAATTAAAAACACTAGATGATGTTTCCAAAAATTTTGTTAATATTAGTCCATAGATGATGTGGTTTGAATTTCGACATGTTATTTCAAAACACCTTGTATACATTGACAACACACCATTATTGCTCAGCATTGTTGTACGCTTGGACTAAATGCTGAGTGGTGACTGCTTCTCCACCCACCCTTTCCATAGCAAACTCACCAATGTCACATTATAGCTACCCCAACTACAAAGCATGCTGTGCAGTGGGCGCAGGTGCAAAATATCGAAGTCTGCACGGGTACTCATCCACTAACCCTTCAGTACCATTTTGCCATCCTATCCTAGGTGATATCGTGTTGGAAACAAACTCACTTGGTCTGACCAAATATGCACGTCCCTTTACACATGTGTCTGGACATGCATCCAGTATAGAAATTTGCATAGTAAACCATACATTTGTTTTTTTCAACGTGTCTGGTGGTGTCTGTGTCCAGTGTTTTATCTGCATTCAGTGTAGGGGCAGCCTTAGATAACAGCAAGGATGGTAACTTACTGGTAGGTTAAAATTACTGACTTGACTGATTGAAAGAAGGGGAAGAACTGCCAAATACATACTTTCAGACTACAGACACAAATTATGTGTTGAAAAATACAGAACTTTCCAAGCCTGGCCAAAGAGACAATGCCTGACCATTAATGCTTTTGTGTCGGCCTCACATTTTTTGATGCGTTGTTTACAGTGGGGAATACAAATCCTATAAACAACATTGTGTACAACTTTAAAAGTAAAAACAATTTTAATTTGTGGAAAGATGATGATTAAAAAGACTTGCTGGTACACCGAGATATAAAAATAACATAGATTACAGGCTATCAAATTTTAAAGTTTTCAGATGATAAGACTTATAAAAAGTTGATGCAAAATAGTTATTTCTGGATATATTCAAAACCGTCAAAGACACTAACAATTCTGTGGATGTCTTAAAATTTATTTAAAAAGGTAGTTAAACGATAAAAAAATTGCTGAAATAAAAAAGTACTTGGACGTTCTGTTGTCCAACAAAGTTGTGGTGCAGAATATGTCGACATTGTTCTGTGTGTCTGTTATTTGCAGCATGTTGTTCAATTGCTTCAAAACCTCATGTAATACTGAAAGTCTTAGTAGATGCTAAGCAATATTTTCTGCTTCACCTGCTTTACACTTTGAGACACAGTAACCATTTTTATTAAGCCAATTTGAGTGAAAACTACACTTTCCCCATTTTTTCAGATATTTTAACTAAACAGCAGTTTNCCATTTTTATTAAGCCAATTTGAGTGAAAACTACACTTTCCCCATTTTTTCAGATATTTTAACTAAACAGCAGTTTGTCTAATTAAAAAAAATACCCATCCACTGAGTTGACTGAACCTGCAACAAGAGGAAATATGTAACTACCATCTTTACTTTTACTTAAATCCTTTAAGGTTCTAGCTGCCCCAAGCCTTTAACGCTACTGATATGCTGCAACAGCAGAGAGCACATGAACCAAAGCCCTTAGATATGCTTCACTGTGCAGTAATTGGTTTATAATAGAGACTTAACATATTCGTTAGATAATTCATCTACGTACATAATAAAAAGGACCAAGAAATATTTTATTTATAAAAAATACTGACTTTTAATAACCAGTTTTCATCCTTGCAACAGTTTCAGTTCTTATAAACATATACACATGCACAAATTTTGCTATACAATTCTAAATATTCTAAAATTAAATTCCATTATTTACACATCCTTAGTTATAACAAATTATGTATGCAACCAATAAGAGGTGGTAAAAAATTACAGCACACACATAACTTCTCTCCCATGAGTGTTAAATACATTTTTAAAATGTGAGTCGCAGAAATGTCATTCCTATGACCTCGTGAAAAAAGGAGCATTAAATATATTTAAATGCGTATCTATAATGCAGAGTAACTTCTTGATAAATTCAGTAATTGATGTAAATAAAAATGTAACAAATTTGCACAGTATGCCCATCTTCAGCATGGGTAAGAAACATTTATGAAAGGCCGCCAGCTAGTGATACCAGTGGGATAGCCCGTTATGGTGAGATGGTGATCAACAATGGTAGACTGAAGACTGAGGATGAAACAGAACTATTCAGAAATGATTTATAAATGAAACTCCACAAATGTTAACAAGAAACTTATACCGGAAATATTTGCTGTATTTGCCTTTTACTGGTATCAAACATTTCTATATACAGTATGAATCATTCTTCAAGAAATTGAGAAGCTTCGTATTTTTACTGCTTGTGTCTCAACAGTCTTGCTTTGTGCCTGCTATGATTTGTGCAGTGAAGAAGTCTCCAAATAAAAATTTTACTACAGCAGAAGGATTACAAAATCTGGGGAAAAGTTAGAGATTCTCAACCCATGACCTTGTGAATTCGAGGGTCAGATTNGTATCAAACATTTCTATATACAGTATGAATCATTCTTCAAGAAATTGAGAAGCTTCGTATTTTTACTGCTTGTGTCACAACAGTCTTGCTTTGTGCCTGCTATGATTTGTGCAGTGAAGAAGTCTCCAAATAAAAATTTAACTATAGCAGAAGGATTACAAAATCTGGGGAAAAGTTAGAGATTCTCAACCCATGACCTTGTGAATTCGAGGGTCAGATTCTTTCTGTACCTAACTAAGACTCTGTAGTATTGGGGAGTTAATTATAATGTTACAAAAAAAACCTAGATAAAATAACTTACCTGCAAATTTGTAGGATCTTTGTAACTCTCATCTGATGCTGCTTGTAGTTTCTCATTGATCCATGACTCAAGCTCATCTGCATCTCTTTTGAAATACTAGAAATCAAAAACAAATTTTGGTTAAATTTTTTACAAAAAACACATTCCATATTGTTTAGTAGTTTGTGATAGTTTCTGAAAACCATATATTTGAAAAGCAAATATATTCACACTTTTTCCAACAAGCTGTAAAATTTTAAGTTATCAATTTTTCTACACATAAACATGNGAAAAGCAAATATATTCACACTTTTTCCAACAAGCTGTAAAATTTTAAGTTATCAATTTTTCTACACATAAACATGAGCTTGCAATCAGACGATCGCATTGTCACAAACATAACACCGGTAATTGGGACACGAGCCGAGCACTTGAACCACAACACAAGGAACCCCCTCCAATGGGGCAGAAGGGCCTTGGAGAGTTTGTTAGTCAACAAAATTCCAATATTAAGGCTAGAAGTACGGCGGTCACAATCTTTTGTCTTTGGTCGCCGAGATGAAGACACCAGAAGATGGAGTGTGCCGACCGCCGTAATACGTCTACTGTCGTCAGCCTTCTGAGCCATGATTAAGGTGAAAACATTCTATTTAAATAGCATCCAAACTAAATAAAGTTCTGTGGCTTAGTAAAATTATATTTAAATTTTATTATCTCCCTGAGTTCTTCTGATTTAAATCATATTTCATGTAACGAGTTTTAACTAATATTACACCAAATTGCCAACCACTCTGTCTCAGAGTACTACACATCTCCCAAATAATTAAATGTATAATTTAAATTAAACATAAATTGTAACAGTATGCAACTTTCATTATAAATAAACTGAGCAGCCTCAATGTGTTATATAATACTTTGTTCATTAATACAACACTAGGGGCTGGTTTTTACCACCTACTGTTAATCTCCCAGTCAAAAATTAGCTGCTGGCTAACACTGAATTTAGTTTTACCGCTTCCTGTCAATATCTAGCAGCGACTTATAGCTCCCAATTACTGGTTACCAAGGATGAAACACGGACTAGCTGTTCCAACTGGTGGTTGGGGAGAAAAAAAATTGCCTCGTATTTGGAATGCACTGCAGAAGTACAACTATAAAGAGTATTAATGTAATAATAAATACCATCGAGTGATTCTAAATACTCCTTAGAGATGCGATTATTTTTTTGTGTTCATATTATAAATACTACTATCCAGTAACATATTGACGTGACTTTCAACAATGGCATTTTCGTTTTGATAATAAATTCTTGTTTTAGAAATTACTGTTCTGCTATCTTGCAGGAAACCGTGAACTAGAAAACATGTAGCATGGCTGCTGCCCCTTACACAGTGAATCATTAGTGCTTTTTGAGAATAAAGAAATGATGTTCAGACGTTGGCATGAATTTAAATAATAAAAGGAATTGTTAAATTAAGTATAGTCCAATGACAAATTTGTACATTGCCCATATAGTATTTCACTGAAGATGTAAATATTGAAAATATCTGTTAATATTTGTTTATTGTAATTATAAACAATTGGAAGCAACACGTATGAAACAAAATATTTTTTTTCACAATATTTCACCTTTGTTTTTTGATATAGGAGAAACAAAATAGTAACAACACAAATTTGGTATCGTTAAATAAAAATTAGCTACTAATAATTCTTTAACTCCACAATAATATGTTTACCATATAAAAATTAACTAACTCAATTTGATAAAATAACGTTCTTGAAACACTACAAACTCGAAAAGTCATAAGCTTTTAGTAACTTTGTTACAAACACCTACAAAATCGGACCAGAACTTCGAGATTACAAACAGGAGGCTACACAATAGTGGTAAAACACTGGCTTCTATTTAGCCAGCAGTCGAGCCCAACTCCCAGCTGGCCAACCTCCTGATTTAGCAGGAGGTGGTAAAACCCGCCCTAAAATAATGATAACTTTCAGTTACAAAGTAGTAGCCTAGGTCAGCTAACAAAAGCAGTTGCTGATCTGGAAAAGAAGCAGTATATATTGTAATTTACTTTTAGATTCAGCTAACTGTACCAGGAATGGATTAAATATGTTACCACTACATTTTGCTGTGCGACTACAGATGAAATTTTCCTACCTGGAATCGTCTAGAATCTTCTAGCTTCTCTCGCTTGGCTCGGGCTTCCAGCTTGAAGTTCCCATATCGGTGGAGGACTTGTTCCCGCCGGTCCTGTATATCCTCTGCTGACTCCAAGATTTTCACCTCCTTGGGAGTGATCTGATCCATGTTGGATCAAAAACTTCTGGAAAACAATATAATAGTCATAAATCAATAAGCCAATCATTCAACAGCAAAAAAGCCGTGCCAACATTAACTTCATATCATTCACAAAATCATACTACCATTTTTCACAATTTTATACGTTACTAAGCTAATCAATGTACAGAAATAAATTTCAGTCAAAGTTCATTTGACCCATCAACATTGCAAGAACACACATGAAACAGTTCAAACTTTCAAAAATAGATTTTTTTTTTTTCAAGATTCTAGAATGTGTGTCAACACACTACAAGAATACCACACATTGAGCCAACAGTTTATCTGCCTTTATATTGTGTACAACAGGTGCCACCTTGTAATTTATACAACTACACTAGAACAATAATTTTGATCCAAATAGTTCATGAACAAAAAATTTAACACATTTTTCCAATCTTACCATGTAAACGAGACCATCAGGAACACAAGTTGTAGTATTTACATTCATTAGTTAGTAATGTGAATGACAAGAAATCAGAGAAAATACTGTAAATTAATGATTGAAGAAAAAAATTATATTGATATGAGCATGGAAGAGGAAAAAGGGGGTTCAATGAAACTGATTTGGCTAAAAACAGCTGTGACCAGTGAACATAACTATAAATAAACATCCTTTCAGACATGTTGCACCAATTTATGTCCTCATTAAACAGCACAGTGTCACCAGGACAAATGTACACAGCCACCAAATCATATTTGGAGGAATCAATCTTGTGTATATGGGATACCTCCAACACACAGCTGAAAGCAAATATCCACCACTCTGTAGTTAAAAAATTAAAGACCATTCACAAGGAGAGAAGTTGTTCACTGTTTACATAATATGTACTTAAAGAGTAGTTCTCATTTCCACAGTGTCGCAATACATAGGTGGACCTAAATTGGAATCAAATTAATTTACCAATCGTTTTTTCTTTTTAAATAAACATTTCACTGGTCTTCAATATTTTTAACAGGCAAGCCTGTAATAAATGATCCCATTGCAGTGAAAATTTTAGAGCAACAAATACACCTGTTTGAAGAATCTGCCATGAAAGCTACTCTAGATGATGTTAAAGCTGGCTTATGCATTAAAAAAAAGAAGAAAAGAATGGTGCATCTAGGAACACCCTTTCAGGCAAAATAAGAGGGAAAAATATTAGTTGAATGAGCCATTTCAGTGGCAAAGGCTGATTTTCCCATAACAAAGAAGACTTGCAAAACTATGTTCAGCAATTTGCCAAAGAGTTGAACAGAGATTTTTCTGTCCAAGGCAATTGCTCTCTTAGGAAGAAAAGAAAGTGGTGACAATATTTCTAAAGAGAAATCTGGGCAAGACCCATGGAGCAGTTAGGCATTGTTCAAAGACTTGCAGAAATATTTAAACAACAGATATGAAACTGTATAATCAGACCCACAAAGAATTTTCAATGGAGACAAGACTTCTTTGTTTCTAAACTCTAAAGCAGCAAAGTAATTGCACATAAAGGTCACAGCAGTATTTATCAGCAAGTGAATGCTGATCAAACAGAATGCCTTAGTGTTGGTAAGTTGGAAGTTTATGTCCACCAACTGTGTTTCAAGTATGGACATCTCCCTCAAGATGTACATACATGCCTGCTCAATGGAGTATTTGCAAGTCTCCAAATGGATTGATGACAGGCAAGTTTTTTATAAATTTTAACTAATATTTTTTTTATTTCTAGTGGGTTGAGAAAAACATTTATTATCATGTTTCACATCACATTCATCACATCTGACAATGCATACCAGTAAATTTTATGATTAGCATGGTATCATTCTGGCAGCTTTGTTGCCAATGAATGTCTGGCTCTTCAGACCACTGAAGAATGGTTGGGAGAAGGTTTTGGCGAAATGTGGACTGTGTCCCGGTAATTATTAAGTTTAGGGGCTTTTCTGTAAAAATAATTCACGAAAAATAGTATATTTTCACTCTACTAATGATGCAGAACACGAATATACTAGGGGCATTAACGTCCGACTAATTTCGTAATATGTGCCCACCTAACCTAACAGAACCTAACCCCATGATGGCTGAATCACTATTTTACATTTTTAAACTAACCTAGGATTGTTGGGTTTTACACTAAACTATGATTGTAGGGATTTAAAGGAACCGTAAAACACACCAAAATAATTTTAATTGACTCACCTAGGTAGAATGCTGGTATGATTCCTCTGACGTTAATAGACGTAAACAAACATATTTCACAAGTTTTTAAAATATGTTCTACTTATTTTAACATTACACCCTCTAGAATATGAACCAAGGTAAGCTGTGCAGAACCCATTAATGCAACTTTTGTTGGTCTAGGACGTTTCGTTCAAAAACGTAAACAAACTGGCTATACTGCTCATTTTGCAATTTTGTTCAATTTAATATGTTGTACTTATTGTAAAGCTACGCCCCTAGTATATTTGTGTTCTACGTGATTAGTAGAGTAGAAATATATCATAATTTTGAATTTTTTGGTTTTTTTTTTTCAGAAAAGCCCCTAAATTTAATAATTACCATCATGGTAATTTTTTTAATTTTCTACTTGGGTTGGAAGCAGAGGACAGCATGAAAGACATCCAGGCAGGCATATTTCCTTTCTATAGTCTATTTGCAGTTCCTACACACTTTTTGAATCAACCATTTGAAAAAATTACCCCATTAATAATGTGTGTGGTAATTTCCAAAATATGTAATATATCACAAGCATTTAATACTCCTCTTAACATTAAACTATCCCATTTTTGGTAATATTAAATTTTTACTTATATTTTATTTATAAATTAAAAGTTTTTATTTATAGTCAATACAAATTAAAACTGTGAGAAAATAGGTGTGTTAGAAATAGCTAATAAGAAATAGTTCTTATGAAAAATATTATTACACTGAGTGCGCACGAATGCAGTGCGTAGTCCCTATGGTGTAATTTTCTAGATTTAGTTAAGCTTTGTTTGCATGAGGCGGAGGAATATCGCAGAAGTAGAACTTTAGCAGGGCTTTAGAAAAGTTGGAAGTAACCGTGAATGAACTATAAAGGAATTTAATGGACAGTATATTTGCACTGGCCGGTAACATACCACAGCATACAGGCTGACAGTGGCATGATTCAAAAGTAGCAATGAATTGCGGAGGGTTATAAGCAGTTGGTTGCATAGTCATA
Organism: Clitarchus hookeri; assembly: GCA_002778355.1. Lineage (NCBI taxonomy): Eukaryota > Metazoa > Arthropoda > Insecta > Phasmatodea > Phasmatidae > Clitarchus > Clitarchus hookeri. The sequence continues at coordinate 95,111 of NQII01003091.1, read as the reverse complement.
AAATGCCCCGAGGCCTGGAGTCCCCTAACAATAGTATTTAAACTTTTATGAAGCCATCTCTTAAAGGCACAAGCAGTGTGTTAACTTTAGCCACTCATACGTGCAATGCAGAATACCAGCAGCAGCACCCTCTGTGCTCTCTCTTCAAACCCCAGATGCCCACTTAAACTGGCGTTTGGACCTGGTATTATTAAGGGTACGCTGCAGAGATTGGGGTGAGCGACATGTGCAGACCAGACTTTCTTCCCACCGCTCAGGTGTGTCTGACAACAGCATACAGGCAGATGACGGATGTATCATCTTTGTATCCCAAAGTGAGTACATGTGGCGGCACCTTTAGTGGCTATCTGTTGTCTAGTTAAATACTCATAATGCCAGAACACATTGAGAAAATTGAACAGATTCTTATACTGAGCAACACATCCATCTGAAAAGTAATACAACTTAGAAGGTTTCTTCCTATTTTGTGACTCAAGGAAAGAAATCAGTTTCTTATGAAACAAGTGCACAGCAAGTGTCCTGAACTAAGCAGTCGGAAATGACAGCAAAGCTGATATGGTGAATACTGCCAGTTTGAGAATTCCTGCAGTAAATTGCAAAAGGGTGAATGGTTACTTGAGAGTTATTCCAGTGAAATGACTGAAGATGCAAGATGAATAAATAATTTTCTACAAAATCCAACAAAGGCAAACCACGTCTAAAAAAATTACACCAAAGGAAAGACGCACCGCATTCGTGGAGTGGNACCAAAGGAAAGACGCACCACATCCGTGGAGTGGAGAGATTTGTGTGGCTCTTTACATCAAGGTCTAAAGAGCCAATGAGGGTGAAGCAGGGCAAGTATGGAGCAGCACTGGAAATCAATAGCGAGGGAAACTGGAGATCCCCACCAGTGTCATCATTCAGCACGATTCCCACATGAAAAAAACTGTGAGTGACCCCGCGTATTTTCTGTGTTTTTATTCCTATTAATTACAAAGTAAAAATTATACTTTTAAAATATAAGTAAAAGACCAGTTTAAGTAAAAGTAAGATACTTTTATGTTAACACAAATATAAAAAGCTTATGATACGTGACATATTAAACTACCACAAGTCATAGAAGGGTAATTTTTCAAAGGTTTGATTTTAAAAAAAAGTGTTTAGAAACGGAGAATAGACTACCTCCTAATACTGTTGCAAATCATGTTTAAAACTCAAGATGCCCAAATAACCAAAACAATATTAAGACTTGCTGTTCCGAAATATTACCTCTCTTACCGCCTCAAATCACATTAACAAACGAGACATCATCCCAGCTGTACAGACACATTCGACAACGACCAAAGATCAAAACGTCATCTTGTAACTACGAGCACCGGCGCAGGGAACACCCCTGCAGCGTCGGCGTACTAGAAGCGGCAGGACTACTGCTCACGTCATGTGACCAACTGTACCATCGATTAGCGTATCCCGGAGGGGAGGGACGACGCGCCATGGCAACGGTACTGCAATGCCGTAATACGTAGTCAATAACAATGCCAATTCTGCACCACCTTCACCTGTAACGCTAACAATAAACATGCATACTCGCATGCCAAAGTGATCTGCTCGCACCGCGACATTTCGACTGGAAACAGCTAGCCAGGAATAGTTTATTTCCGTCACTGAATTACAGTTCCGTTCCAAGGATATGCCTCAACTCCACATTGCGTTATTTTCCGATGCCGAAATATCCCAGATTTGGTATGTCTTCCTCTCTTTACAATAACGCCGTACGGTTATCGTAGCGATGGGTGTGGCTTCTACAAATCTAAACTGTCAGAAGTTCCACAAACATTACTTCGTTACTTTACAATGCCCTATGAAATTCTGAACGAAAATAGTTACGACAGGATGTAAACTTACCTCCCAACTCAAAATGTAAGAGCACAGACACAATTCAATCAAAATCACGTTCAAAATTAGTGCAGCTCCAGAAATTTTAGCCCACAATCCACTTATCCCTCTATCTAGTCCACAATTTACTGTGTACTGTATTTAGAACACTACGTCACAGGATGATGACATCATCACAGTGTTGTCAGATCGACAAGTATATTCCCACTTGATATTAAAAAAAATTAAATATTTACAAAACAGTGTATGAAATGGGTCGCAAGAGTGTATTCCCTTAATATAATCAATATATACATATATTAAGTTCTAAACGGGGTTTTTACTGTTCGTTAAAATACAAATTTTCAGAATATTTCAACATGTTTAAACTCCCCGGTAAACGCGGATGGTGGGTTTACGAACTGCAAAGAAAACACTTTTAATGTTAAAAAATAACATAACTACGTCAAGAGAAATAAGGTTAGAACTCTGTATTTTATACGGCGTTTTCGATCATTCTCCAGTGCATCAACAAATGTACACCGGATGTTCGAAAATGACTCTTCGTTTTTGAAAAATCATCGATGGATCTACCAGTAATTGATACACAGGTGTAAACTGGTTGAGGCTAGTGATGGGCAAAATTGAATTATTCTCGGAATCGAATTTCATTCTAATAATCTTATTTGAAATCGAATGAATCATTCGGATTCAGAATATTCTGTTTTTTTTTTCTCCATTCGCTCTTTCAGATAAACGAATCAATTTTCTTGCTGCTGTTTATTAACAATTGAAAAACACATTCTTATGGCGAATTAATGAAATACGTTTTGCAGAAGTGATGGCACTTGTGTTTATAAAGTAGTCGTGATTTTTGTAATTAAAAAGATAGCATTTCAAATTTTTGAAAACTATTTATAAAATGTGACATTTTTATCTGTTTTTGTGACTGTGAAATATTTGTTTCTGATAAAACAATATAAACAATATGAATCGCATAAACTGTTCTGTTGTGTGGAACTATTTTTTAAGAACTTGGATTCAACTTGTGTGATTTGTCTAATATGCGAAAAGAGCTTGAAGTTTTTTAGTAATACTTCGAATTTACAAACACATTTACACAATTTACGTCCTTCTGTTTTAATGTCATATACATTACTATATGAATTAGAAGATGATTGTGAAACTAATTCATGTGTAGGCAACAATTCTGCAAATGCCAGTGCATCTTCTTCATCACATTCAGGTAGACCAAATGTCCCACAGCAAGCTACGGTCCAGACGACTGAGTTATCTAATGTAGCTGCTGCAACTAATACTGAAAGGCAACATGTGAAGTGGCCCAAGAAACTCAGACTTTACGGTTCCACATCTACAGATATCACAGAAGCACACAGGTCTGAACTAGATAAGGTACTAGTGAAAATAATAGCAAAAGATCTACAGCCCTTGTCTATTGTTGAAAATCAGGAGTTTCTAGAATATTATAAAAAACCTGGAACAACAATATACACCTCTAAGCAGGAAGATGATGTCAACGAAACTCTTACCTGCCATGTACAACAATGTGCATAAAACAGTAGCTGATACTTTGCATGCTGCATCTTATGTTGCTATAACAACAGACATGTGGACAGGAGAAAATGCTACATCATACCTGATAGCTACAGCACACTGCATTTCAGAGAGCACATTGCACTCGTTTGTTCTTTCAACAATACCAATTACAGATAGTCATACAAATGAGAACAACACTGCCTATATTCGTAACATTATTTCTGTGTGGGGTGTGTTATCTAAAACTGTTGCTATTGTCACCGATAATTGAGCTAATGTAAAAAAGGCTGTTGAACTACTGAAGAAACCTCAGCTGTAATGTGTCACACACACGCTCAATTTATAGAACGATACAACATGGAAACGTTTTCTGAAGTTGCGCTAACCTCAGAAAGCTTTTTCACGTCGTATCATTCCTCTCCAACCTCACTTCCAACACATCCTTGATGTTAATTCCGAAAGCATACAGAAATATTTCATAATATTCTAGAATTATTTTTTCTAATAATTTGACGAAACGACACGAATTTGAAATATATTTCCAACCCGTAATATAATAACTATCAACTTTATACAAAAAGAGACTATCTGTTGAACAAAAATAGGGTTGCTCAAACTTCGCTGTGACATGGTGTGCGGGCCATCTGTTGGATATTATGCAAGGTATTACCAGCTAAAAATGAACCGCCTTCCTGCGCAATATATAACGAATTTACAAACAATTGCCAATAGTTATATTTTTCCACGAGCTCTGCATAATTTTTAAAGTAACATATATTTCATGTACAACGATTTGGAGTAAAAGTAATTTATATTCAGCTGATAATCGTTCGTCTATGTAAATTATACGCCATATTGTTCTCTCGAAACCCATCTCCTTGTTTCCGTAGAGAGTGAGACATGCGTGAATAGTTTTTAGTAATTCTAACATTATTCCACGTCACATATTTCCAACTCCGATATATTAGCTATAACGTCCAAAGTGTGATAATAGATACAACAGACCGTCTCGCAAATGTTAACCCAAATTCACAATCTCAGACCAATTAAAAAAGAGTTAGCTAATATTTTATTATTTGCCACATTTTATATTTTTACTTTTATATCCTACTTATTTTTTTAGACAGATGTCAGTCTTAAAATATCTTAAAATTTGTTTAGCATACAGCACAGTGGCAAGTGGATTAGCTGACAGCGTGTTGATAAAAAATAGAGCCCCAACTTGACGGACCAGCTGATGGCAGAAGAATACGTAGTCAGATGTAAACAATGGCGCTACTTTCACAGACCTGTCTGAAAATGGCCTTCTTATACAGTATGGACTATAGCCTGCTTAATCGCGAGTCCGGGCTGCTGAGGGATGAACATCGTGCTCGTGGCTGCTCGGACCCCGGGATCTACCCACCCCATGGGACCAGCGAAGGCCGAGGACTTCTGCGAGTGCGGCGACTATTCCGCAACTCGTCGCGTCCCCAGGTGGCGGATAGGGGATCCCCAGGCTATGGGGTGGCTGGAAATATTCGAATACCAGCCTGCAGACCAACTGGCCGGTGCGATAGCGCCGTCGTTTTGGATGTCGGGGACCTGGGCGGCACCGTACGAGTTGGCGAAGCGCATCGACGGGAGGTGCTCAATGATCAAGGTGGGGAGGGATATTTCGAGGAGCTTAAACGTGCGAAATGTAGCGAACCTCACTGCTGGATTCTGCGAGCTGCTGGCTGTGGATGTGTGAGGAATGGCCATGGAATATGTCGAACCTCGGAAGCTTCCTGATGTCAGCCTCCACTCCTGGGCCAGCTGCATTCGCCTCCAACCTGGTAGATCCTGGATGTCCCGCCGAGCCAGAGCTCACCACGACCGATGGATTATTTAGGAGGAAGAGGTAGGGGTGGCTCCCCTACGGCTTTTCCCCATCTTCAACTATGGCGTGGAGATCCTGATGTCAGCGCGGAAGAGTGAAGATGAAGTAGGTGCCATGACTGAGCTGCCCAGTTCGCCGCCGACTTCCACGACGAGAAGCTGGGGGGCCCTGCATTTAACAGCTGCTGTCAATATTATTGTGCAGGTGCGCCTGCGCAGAAATATTGACAGCAGTCTCTTCTCAACGGTGCTTGCACCCACAAAGACTTTCTCTTCTAGAGTTTCATAACCCACATTAAATAGCATGTTACCCATACCTGCTGCCTCCTTTAGCATTTTTAATGCATGATAAAGTTTTGAACTTATTTCCTTTCGAGAGGGTTTTTACTGTGTCTATGAAGGTTTTTCCCCTCTCGCTTCTTAGAAATAACTCAGCTATTACACACTCAGGGGTGCAGTCATGGCCACAAACCTGGCCATGGCTGCTCTATCCCTCTTTGCCGCGATGCACGCTTCCTTTCCTAAATTCCNCAGTCATGGCCACAAACCTGGCCATGGCTGCTCTATCCCTCTTTGCCGCGATGCACGCTTCCTTTCCTAAATTCCCCCTCATGTAGGCGTATGGGGCTTAGCCCTGAGACGCAACATAGTCCATACCCACCCCCGGACAACACTTAACACTTAGTTATTAGGGTAGTTAGTAAAAAAAAAAACCCTGCTTGATCCACGAGTTAAGAAAGCTACTTTTGGTGTGGATAGAAATGCGAAGCATGCACACGACTCTGTTATGGATGAGCTTGCAGAATTGTGCAGACAATACCAAGGCACGGAAGAAATAATTTCATCTGGCAGTGGAATGGAAACCAATGAGGTGGGGCAAGACTCCATATGGAGCCATTTTGACAGTAAAGTTGCGGGTATAAAATCAACCACAACTCCGGTCAGCAATAGCATAGTAATGATGCAACGTGACCTCGAAATGCCCTATCTTGACAGGAAGGGGAACAGTATTAAATTTTGGTCTGCACAACAAAATGCGTACCCAGAACTTCATCATTTAGCTATGAAATATTTATGCATACCAGCTACGTCCGTACCAGCTGAAAGAGTGTTCTCTAAAGCAGGGCAGATACTGTGTGCCCCAAGAAACAGGCTATCACCTCAATTAGTGGATAAACTAATATTTTTGAACATGAATTCCTGAGATGTTTATTAACTTAGGCTGATTACAGTAACTTAATGTATTGTGTTATATTTAAGGTTCTTCATAAATACCACGTAAATTGTAGATATGCCACTTGTGAATATGAGTGTTATAATAACTTTTTTACTAGCGTATCAGCTGAATTGTACAGAGATACTTTATCACACACAGTTTTTAAAAAAATTATAGAATAGTTGTTACAATAAGATTATTTGCTTTTCCACTTAAAGTTTCTTTCCAATCGATAGCAACAGTGATAAGTATCTATTGGTGTAAAAATTTACGATTAATTTCGTGTTTTACACGATTTAATGTAACAAACCTGGATACATGACATGTTACCATGCTTATTTTTTGGCAGAATGGTATCATGTAGTGGAATAACATTATTTTTGCCATAAACTGTGTTAGAAACGAAAGGGAAAATGTAGGTATGTTTAAATTTGAATACAAAAATTGCTTAAAGTTGCATCTCATTTTTTAACGACGTGAAAAATATACTTAAAGAGCTATCAATAGTTAGTGTCATCTGTTGTTGAGAAGGAAACAATCAAAACGAATGAACCATTTGAATTCAGCTGACAAAAATCGAGAATTTAATTATATCACGATAATCGAATTCTCGAATTATTTTACTTCGATTTTGCCCATCACTAGTTGAGGCATTTTTTGAACGTCGGGTTGATTTTCAACGGTGTTTTCGACTGCATCCAGACACATATTAATACCATTATACACAAATACTAACTTTTTCATTGCACATTTATAAAACTCGATGCAAAGATTACATTTGTATGTTTTGGAATGCTTCAAAATTACAAGTAGGTGATGGTTTTATTTTTTATTTTTTAGAGAAAGCGTTCGAAAATTCATCGGTTGATGTTCTGATTCATACCCACCTGATCCACCGAAATTTCAGGCCGGTTGAACTGGTGGATCAATAGGTTTAACCAGTCTCACACGAAACAGTAACTTTCGAAAACGCGGACTGTATCGGTTGGATCCGGATAAACCGATTGACCAACCTGTTTACCCAGCCTGAAATTTCGGTGGATCTGGTGGATATGCATTAGAACATCAACCAATAAATTTTCGATTGATTTCTCTAAAAAAATATAAGTTAACACATTCTTAACTTGTAATTTTGAAGCATTCCAAAATATACAAGTGTAATCTTTGCATTGAATTTTACAAATTTGCGAGGAAAGAGCTATGATTTGTGTGTGTAATTGTGTGCATATATATGTGTGTGTATGTGTGTGTGTGTGTGTTCAGAAGCAGAAGTAAATACTGCTAGAAATCAACTTGATGTTCGAAAATTGACTCAAATGGTGTACATCAGTGTATCAACCACTGGCAGATCCATCGATGAATTTTCGAAAATGCGGACATGGTGATAAGAAGGGGAAGAGCTACAATGACGTTACAAACATGAAGCTAAGTCGTCTGCTACTAACCATATTGTAGTTGGCTAGAAATACATGGCGGATAACTATTGTCGCTAGTAAAGTTGTGGTAATTACTCAATAGAGTTATTTCAGCAAAAATTTGAAGTGGCATGTAAAATATCAGAGTTTGATACTGACATAGGCCATCAGTTATTTNAGTGACATAGGCCATCAGTTGTTTTACCTATAGTTGTACAAATAAGTTTGGAAACCGAAATACAAGTATGGCTTTTCACATGTAAGTAGTGCATGATGTTGAATTAATTTCAATATATGTAACTAGCTACAGTGTATTCATAGTGTACCTTCTATATGTGCAGTTTCCTTACTTTTCCTTGCAGGTTCCATAAAGATGAACTAAAGTTCAAATCTTGGACTGTAGTACTTCGGCAGGAAAATTGACAACCTACCGTACACAGTAGAGCATTTTCTGACCACTTTAGAGAAGACACTCGGAAAATAACTTCTCCGATTTTTTTTCGTAATAACAGATGGAACATTATGTTTTGCGTTTCCATCATACATGCTTAAGGTAAATACTAAATATTTACCGCAGGCAAACATATCATACAACGGTCATTTAGGGTAACAGTGTACCAACACAGGCACCTTTACACTACACCCGAAGTTTTTATGTGCTTTACTGTGTTATTTATCAATAAAGCTATTAATTAGGGAATTAAACATCAATGTAAACATATTAAATTAAAATGTAGCATATCGTTGTTACAAAGTTAACCTGAAGTAGCACAAAGTACCCCAGATAACTGTATTTTAAATAGCCTAGTGTTATGACAGTGTCTTGATCCCAAATGTTTAGTTAAGGTCTCCCTAAACTACTAATCCATTGGCAATTATTTATTTATTTATAATTTCCCACATTGATTTAGTTAGCAACAGCACCATAGCCACATAAATAGCACAGTCACACAGATACAGCACAAAAATATTTATTACATTTGCAAAAAACATGTTTATTTTATGNACTGACATAGGCCATCAGTTATTTTACTTATAGTTGTACAAATAAGTTTGGAAACCGAAATACAAGTATGGCTTTTCACATGTAAGTAGTGCTTGATGTTGAATTAATTTCAATATATGTAACTAGCTACAGTGTATTCATAGTGTACCTTCTATGTGTGCGGTTTGCTTACTTTTCCTTGCAGGTTCCGTAAAGATGAACTAAAGTTCAAATCTTGGATTGCAGTACTTCGGCAGGAAAATTGACAACCTACCGTACACAGTAGAGCATTTTCTGACCACATTAGAGAAGACACTCGGAAAAGAACTTCTCCGATTTTTTTCGTAATAACAGATGGAACATTGTACATACTAAATATTTACCGCAGGCAAACATATCATACAACTGTCATTTAGGGTAACAGTGTACCAACACGGGCACCTTTACACTACACCCGAAGTTTTTATGCGCTTTACTGTGTTATTTATCAATAAAGCTATTAATTAGGAAATTAAACATCAATTTAAGCATATTAAATTAAAATCAAATGTTTAGTTAAGGTCTCCCTAAACTACTAATCCATTGCCAATTATTTATTTATTTATAATTTCCCACATTGATTTAGTTAACAACAGCACCATACCCACATAAATAGCACAGTCACACAGATACAGCACAAAAATATTTATTACATTTGCAAAAAACATGTTTATTTTATGGAAATTGAAATATTTTACAGGTATGTTACTGTCCTCAACAATTCTTGTGTCATGTGCTGTGTTGATAGTGATTGTTCTGTTCATTACGTAAACACTGTTTTTAATGTTTTTAAATTCACATTTACATACTTTAATAAAATACTCCAGTGAATTGTTAAAAATGTTGGCTTTTCTCGGAAAAAATAGGGAAAAAATCTTGGAATGTAGATTGTGCCAACAATACTAATCATGCTGAATATGAATATCGTAGAAACATCACAATATTTAAATATGTGCGATATTTAATATTTAAATATGAAATGCGATAGTGCAGAGCACAATGAAGATCAGGGAAATTGTGGGGTAAAACACGTAAAATATATTTCAATTGAGTTGCATAGCTATGTTGCAAGAATGCTTAATTTAACCAAACATCAAGGTAGGTAAATCACAGGGCAAGGATGTTCCTATGCACTATTGCTCATATATGGTGTACCACTCTTAGATTGCATTACAGTGTGAATGGCGCACACTATTTNAACTATGTTGCAAGAATGCTTAATTTAATTAAACTTCAAGGTAGGTAAATCACAGGGCAAGGGTGTTCCTATGCACTATTGCTCATATATGGTGTACCACTCTTAGATTGCATTACAGTGTGAGTGGCGCACACTATTTTAGATTACTCCAATTTTGCGAGGTAACTGGCAGGCTGACTAACAAATGAGTGGCAAAGGAAATGATCTCATTAAGATAATTGTATCTGTTTACCTCCCTGAAAACTCTTAAGAGAAATAAATCTTGATATGCAAAGCTAANAGTGGCGCACACTATTTTAGATTACTCCAATTTTGCGAGGTAACTGGCAGGCTGACTAACAAATGAGTAGCAAAGGAAATTATCTCATTAAGATAATTGTATCTGTTTACCTCCCTGAAAACTCTTAAGAGAAATAAATCTTGATATGCAAAGCTAAGTGGCAACTTTCAAACTGAAACCTGTGATAAACGCTATAATTTTGATAACATAGACCGCACACAATAAAAATGAGATTTTTTTGAGGCACCAATAAAGATAACTTATAATGGAATAGTGCACAAAGGAACAAGGACAGCGTAAACGAGAGTAATCATATATTGGAAAGAGACAGTGAATTACCATTACATTGCACACTGCAATCTAAGAGTAAGACACTCTTTAGGAAAAAGTACAGAGTGGACTGACAGGAATAAACAACACTATGACGCGGTCAAGGTGACCCAGGGCTGGGTGAGTGTGGGATTGCCCGGTGCCATAACTCAGCAGAGAATTAGTGATGTGGGTCGTTCGGTACATTACCCAGAGGGCCCTGGATGCCTCTATCAGTTTGAAGATGAAGTTGTCACCCACTTAATTTTACACTACTTACACATGTTGACCTTGTGGCAAGACTGTAGGCCTTCTAGTACCTGAAATATATTACAAAATTTGTGGGTGGTACTTCAAGGGATGTAGCACCCTATGTGTACCGCAGGACAATGAATCAACAATCACTGAATTTTGTAAAGCTATTTACTCACGTACTTGATAACATGTTCAAGAACTGGACATGTTAATATTAAAAGAAATGTACCCAACATGTATGACCTGCCGGGGACCTAAGTGTGAAAATGACATAAATTAGCAAGGTGGTTATGCAGATACGAGGTAGCATTAAGCTCTCTGATGAAAGTGCAGGTGTTTCTCCCCTCGGAACAGAAAGAAATCAAATGTTCCGGTTAATTAAATTACCATTGCAATGAAGTGATTTCAGCCTTAATGATGGTACCAAGAGGGATAGCAGAGAAGACATCCATGCTGCTGGTCTGGCTCGGGTGTCAAGACGAACTGAACGAGTGGCATCGGCTTCCGTGACAAGTTACGTGAACCGACATCAAATGCTGTATAGTGAAACATGACATAGGCACTATGTAACATTATTGCAATGTTGAAAAATTATATAAATTAAATGAAACACATTGGTGACACACCTGTTGGTTAACATATGTCTGTTAAGGTTAAAGTTGTTAAATTGATGGGAAGTGTCACCACATTAAATTAAATGTTACTTTGATGGATGCCTTTAAAGGCAGTCTTCCTTTATGAAAACATAATTACTCTCTAATAAATAGGCATTGAATACACTACTATAATTTCTTGTGAGAAGTCTGTGTATTTCATTTCCTGTGACGTGTTTGTATTTCATTGGCTACAGTGTTGCCAGGTGGCTGTCTCCTAAAGGAATGGACGAGTCCACCTAGGCAAAAGAGTGTAGAAAAGGGGTGTCGGTTGCCATGCTCGATGGCCCTTAATACAATAAAACTTACACCTGACAGTAGCTTTTAATTAGATGAAATTGTGTGATATGTTTAGAAAAATGCTGCACACTATCGGTAGCACTTTGGGTCACTTAGCACTTTAGCTTGGGCCTGCAGGCCAGTTGATGTTACTTGATGGTGTTACACTGCTACGACATAACGACCATAGGCCAGNCTGCACACTATTGGTAGCACTTTGGGTCACTTAGCACTTTAGCTTGGGCCTGCAGGCCAGTTGATGTTACTTGATGGTGTTACACTGCTACGACATAACGACCATAGGCCAGTGCACCCAACGGTTGTTGCTTTGGGGTAAACACTGTTTCGGATGGCCTACTGATTTATTACAAAAGCTACCTCTTGTAATAAACAAAGTAGGACGACCTATAGAGTCTCGTAGTACCTGTTGGCAAGAAGATGTAAGTTCCGTTCCTGTCAACCTGCATTAGGCACTCTTTTGGTCTGATGTGATTGGTGCGGCCAGGTGCTGCTGGTGCAGTTGATGTGACTACAGCGGCCAGAGTGGGCACAAAGAACTTGTGGGCGGGTGGTTCACGTCAAATGGCCACTCCTTTGGGGACCATTTGACCGCACAGTCCCCCATGTGTCCCATCACACATTCAGGCGCAACAGGTGATGGGTGGCTTCAGCTTACGGCATGGTCTCAGTGCATAAAGCCCGTGCCTCTGGTAGATGATTCTGGTTGCTGCTGGGGGTTCATGGAGCTGACCCCGGCGAGGCTGACGTCAGGTGTAATGCATTTGAGGGTGGGGATGTCCCCACCACATTTTGATGTATGTTAGGTGGGTCAGGTGACATGGCCACTTAGAGCAGCAGACTGGGGTGGTGGACCCATCCTCATCTGACTCCTCTTTGCTGCTGTTGCTGCTGTATGGACATCGGCATGATGTGGGTGTTGTCGAGGGGTAAGTAGAGGGCCCCGGTGAATGGTTGTGAAACCTCGTTCGTTGCCCTTCCCCCAATGTTTTCGCCGATGCTCTCCGGTATGAGGTCCACTTCTGGTGGTCTTCTTAGGGTGCCATGGCAGAGCCATCAAGAGAGCTGTCCATTGGGGAGCTCTGTCCCACACGTGTCTCTGGCGGCTCTCCATCGGCGGAGTGCCTTGTGACTAGCGCCGTGATGCTGGGCATCATGTTGAAGTGGTGCGTGTGGTGTTGGTGTTTGAGCTTGGTGCCGGTGATCCTCCCAGGGTACTTCTTCCTCCGCTACGTCCCTTGTTGGCATTGAGACGCTGGGCATCGTGGTAGAGAAGACACGCCAGGGAATTTTNCTTCTTCCTCCGCTACGTCCCTTGTTGGCATTGAGACGCTGGGCATCGTGGTAGAGAAGACACGCCAGGGAATTTTCGCATCGCTGCTGGGACATTGTATCCCGACTTCGCCTCTGGTGGCGATCGGTGTACAGGTTACCTGGTGCTCGATGTCCTTCTAGTCAGGCATCGGGACGCTTGGACCTCCTCCTGTTTCTCAGCCTGGTGAGGAATATGGTGTATCCTTGGCAGCTTCATCACTGAATGTGTTACGATCCACTTCTGGGCGAATCCGGCGCAGAAGTTCGCACCGCTGGATAATTTTTGCTCCCTATCGTAGACCATTTGGCCAGGTGCCAACCATTGTGGTTTCCGCGAGCTGCAACTAACTCTGCCTCCCTGCGATATTTTCTGGCTGTCCAGTCTTTTGGTTTGCCCACACCATCTGTCTGGCAATCCGCAAATTCTCCAGGTAGCATAAGACCATGACCCATCGCCTTATTGTGAATAGGGTGGCAGGAAAATGTTTGGCTCATCTTGTGTGGTCCTTCCCCACTCTCAGGCGTAACTGGGTCTTGAGATCTTGATTCCTTCTCTTTGTGGGGTTGACCTTGGGTGGTATATATATGTTGTATGGTTGCTTACCACCGACCCCCTTCGAGTGCACATCTCACACCAGTACCTTCCAGTTAACTGGGTACCATTGTCTGTGAGCAGTGTTTTTGGGTACTCACAGCCAGGATAGAACTTTGTTTCCAGTGTCCATGCAATGGTGCATGCCCGTCCACTGGTGCCTAGGCAGGCTTCGGTCTTTCTAGAAAACCGAATACTCACGACTAGGATTAACCTCTTCCCTGTGGAAGTGTGNTGCCTAGGCAGGCTTCGGTCTTTCTAGAAAACCGAATACTCACGACTAGGATTAACCTCTTCCCTGTGGAAGTGTGGGGGTAGGGGCCCATCAGATCTAAGGACACCGCCTCGAACGATTCCTTCGGCACCCTGGGTTGCTGTTGGGTCATCCTGTCTGCTCTCCTGCTCTTGAAGTGGTTGCAGGGGGTTCACTCCTTCATGTACCTGCGTATGTCCCTGCTTGCTCCTGGCCAGTGGAAATGCGGGTGGAGATTCCTGGCCGTCTGGGTTGTCCCAGGATGGCCAGCAAAATGGCTATTTTGGGTATGCCTTAGCATGTGTCCCAGGTTGTATCGGGATGACAGGTCTCAACGTTTGTGTCCTGGATGCGCCATCACTTACCATTACACTGAATGATTTCCGCCTTCTTGACCCGCGTTTGTGCACATTGATGTTGGGTGTTGTTGACGAAGGAATTGAGTTCATCAAGCCTGGGTTCTGTGTTTGGTGTGATCTCTACTGTGTTGCAGGTTACCTGCCAATTGCCTTTTGTCGTTGTGGTGTTGGCAATCGGGAGCAACAAGTCATACCACTCGCCCCTGTCGACTGCTACCTCGATGCCTGGTGCTCTGGACAATTCATCAGCTAGTTGATTCTTTGCTCTGGGGAAATGTTGCACAACTAAGTCGTACGATTGTAACAACAATGCCCACTGGGCCAGTTTGCTCCTGGCTTCTGTCATGGGGTGAAGCCAGGAAAAGCACCTGTTGTCAGTTCGTAGGGTAAAGCGCTGGTACTCGAGGTACACCCTGTAATGCTTCACCTCGCAAACCACTGCCAAACCCTCTCTCTCGTTCACATCGTATAGACCCTCATTCGGACCAAACTTGGTGCTGCTATACTGTANACCACTGCCAAACCCTCTCTCTCGTTCACATCGTATAGACCCTCATTCGGACCAAACTTGGTGCTGCTATACTGTAGATTTGGCGCTCATTGTTGTCACCTAACTGAAATAGGACGGCGCCTATGCCCTTCTCACTGGTGTCTGTTTGCAGGTATTGGGGCCTACTGGGATCGTGAAGAGCGAGGGTTGTACACTGCCGAAATCTGCTCATCAGTTCCTGAAAGCATCTTTCGTGTTCACTGTTCCCCTGGAACTTATGGCTCGGGGACAGTGTGTATGTTAGGGGCACCATTATCGTTGCTAAGTATGTAATTTTTTCCCTTAGACAGTTTACCAACCCGAAGAACTTCCTGAGCTGTTTGTGTGTCCTGGGTGCCTCATATTGGTCTATGAGTGACAACTGTTCCGGTGTTGGCCTACTGTCTTGTTCGTCCACTAGGTGACCAAGGAACTGAATGCATGGTTTACCTATGTGGCACTTCCTGTTTGCACACCTTCACTTGTTTATCGCTACGCGTTCTAGTACCAATGACAGATGTTTCACATGGTCTTCCCAGTTCTCCGACCAGATGATCACATCGCCCAGGTATGTGAGATAAAATCCCCAACAAACCCATCGAGCACTTGTACCACCATCGCCTGGAAGGTGGTGGGTGCACATTTGCCCTAAGGCCAAGACACAGAAATGGAGGCGTTACCCATCAGAGGCGGTGAATGCTGTCTTGTGGTGGTCTTCTGGCATAATTGGGACCTGCTAATAGCCACTGCACAAATCCAGAGACGCCATAACCTTCGCCTTTCCTAGTGTGTATAATGGGTCCTTTACACTGATGTATGTATGGTGGTGGTGTGCTTTGTGTAACTAAATTAAGGTGGTGGAGGGAAGTCCACACAGAAGCACCACGTTCCATCTTTCTTCAGTGCTAATGTGATTGCGCTGTTGTATTTGCTGTGTGTGGGCTCGATGACACCTTCGGCTAACATCTCCTTAATCTGTTCTTTGATAATGGTACACTGGTGTGGTTGGTAGCTGTGTGGTCCTGCGAAAAGAGGGTGGTCGTGTTGTAATAGGATTGCTTGTTCAGCAATTGTTTTCTTCCTTAAGGGATCTGCATCTGCAAACACGTTTCATCTTTCCTGGAGGATTTTCTGTACTATTTCTCTATATGCTTCTGGCACTTCGTGGTCCATTTCGTCCAACTGGACGTCCGAGGTGTAATTGGTGGTCCGTGGTTAAGGTTCGTAAACTGTGCGCCGTTCCTTTCAGCAAAATGGATTATGCGGGCCGCTGGCTCTACTATTGTATTTAACTTTCTGAATGGAAATACCAAATATGGCGTCCTCCCGCAGGTCTGCTGACACTAGAACTGTAGTAGTTGTTTCCATACCCCTAATTCGGACAGTGACTGTCACTTCTCCGAGGGTTTGCCCTGTATGTTGGTGTATGGCTAAATGTACTATTTGTTTATCAGGCCTTATCGTTTCCTCGTTTACGAACTCTGCTCTCGCGAAATTATGTGATGCCCCTGTGTTAACTAGCCCTAAACACTGGACGTTATTCAGGGTGACTGGTATCCTGATCATCCTGTGTGTGCCCTTTGTTATTTGCTGTAATACAATTTTTTGTGGAGTGGGTGTTACTGTGAGTTTGTTTTGTTGACGTGTCGATGTTGCATGCTCTTGTTTTCACCAGGGGCAGTAAGCATTCGACTCGCCTATCCCATCAACTCGTTTCTCGCCGGTGGTTTACTGCCATTGTTTACCTCCTCCAATTGCTTCCTGCATGTAAGGCATTCACTATGCCATTGGTATTGTTGGCCTGGTTAATACTTCCATTGGAAAGGGGGNATTGCTTCCTGCATGTAAGGCATTCACTATGCCATTGGTATTGTTGGCCTGGTTAATACTTCCATTGGAAAGGGGGTCATTCCCTCCTAATTTCTCCTGTCTACGTAGTTTCAGATGCAGTGTTTGAGCCAGTTGTTACAGGTGAAGAAGGTCGGCTATTCCCCGTGTACTTGTGAGTTGTTCGGCTCACAAATTTTTGTTGTGTCCAGCTGTTAACTGTGCATTCCCATTCCCTGTATTGTGGTCACGGGGGCATGGTTAGTATGGCCCATCCCATTCCCTATGGTGCACTTTCTGTTCGCGATTGTATTGGTCTAGCAAGGCTGTGGATCTCATAAATTACTCCTCACTGCTGTGTATAAGTGGTGCTAGGGCCAATTTAAATTCTGCCCTTACGGTTGATGCTATCACTTCTAAAATTTCTGTTTATCACATCTGTGGGTGAGGATGGCCGATGATATTGACTTTTCAGGTGGCAAATGAAGTTAGCGTTTCAAAATCTCCTTGTGCTTATAAAACAGTACGGCTTTGAGCCTGTAATGAAGAGAAAGTGTTGGCGAAACGCCTCTGAAATGCACTTTAGAATTCGGTCCAATGCATATCATAGTGGTCAATGGACCACCACCATGTGCATGCCTCGCTTGACAATTGGCCTCCTATACAACTAGGCCACTCTGGTTCACAAACACCATACCTGCCCAATCGTCCTGTGCAGTCGCTCAGGATCGCCTGCAGGTCCTCATTGCTGTTTCCCGCGAAGGTAGGCAGTGACTGAGATCGGGCTGGTGTTGTGCCCGTCCCTGTTGTTGGTGCCGCAACTGATGGTTCTGGTGTCCTGGCTACCTGGTGAGGCAGAGGCCACACAAAGCTAGGGGTGATGTGTGACACCAATGGTTTTAGTCATGGTTCTGCTGCTCCATCCACGTCCGTTGAATGTGCTAGCGAGCTGGGTTGTCTGTTGGTGTTTTCACTGTTTTAAGTGAGGGGGCATGGCACTGTTACTCGCGGTACGTTCACGTAAGGTTCGCATCGGGAATGTTACGAGATTATGTTTACTACGTCCCGTTGTGTGGTGCACTGTCAGTGTATCATTCGACCACACTGTTCACAAGCGATCGTTCCCGTTTGCCTGTGTTTACATTGCAATTGATAGCATCGACACTGTGATAATGTGTCTCCTGTTATCAAGTCTGTTGTTATTTTGGTTGGTAGCACTGTTTGTTTACATTGGTTGTACTTATTTCGGCCGTGGCTATCTATGGTTGTGCGTTCTATTCCTGTGAGGCACTAGGCATAGTATTTTTGTGGCAAATTACGCACAGTATTGTTCCGTTTCCAAGTCCTACAAATAATATTTGATTATCGCATCGTCGGTTGCAAAAATTAGTTAATAGTGTATTGTCTAAAAATTGTTCTCTTTGCTGTTTATTTTCCTCAAATTGTTCTGTTCGCTGAACAGATGTACACTGGCACATGCGTGTGTTCACGAGGTCGACGGTGCCTCGGACCGCTCGCGGTCTGTTGCACTCGGTGTACAATGATATCTGTTTGCCGTCTAAGGTACTACACCAGTACCTTTGCCCAATCCGTTCCCTACTAGCACGTTTAAATGTATTCCGCTAGATTGTATGCACTGGTTTTGGGATCGTTATCCTGGTAAAGTGCGTATGTGAGTTCAAGGAACGTCTTGTATTCCAGTCAGTTGGATTCTGAAAACTCATCTGGCTCCTTGAGAAATATAAGTTCGTAAAGCCTGGTTNGGTAAAGTGCGTATGTGAGTTCAAGGAACGTCTTGTATTCCAGTCAGTTGGATTCTGAAAACTCATCTGGCTCCTTGAGAAATATAAGTTCGTAAAGCCTGGTTGTTCCACACATCTTGTAATCGTCTACTTGGATTATCACACCTGGTAGAAACTCTATTTAACCAACACTGACGAACCATTTATTANCATCTTGTAATCGTCTACTTGGATTATCACACCTGGTAGAAACTCTATTTAACCAACACTGACGAACCATTTATTATATGCCTGTTTACACAGTACATGGTGCCATTATTATGAGATACATACAATAGTAGGTACCGACGAGTCAGAGCATNATATGCCTGTTTACACAGTACATGGTGCCATTATTATGAGATACATACAATAGTAGGTACCGACGAGTCAGAGCATAGGATTTTAGGGCTTTCTTCGTTCCTTTCTCTTGTGTGACAAATCCACACCCAAAACATTGTCCCGATCAATTTATATGTCAACCCATTTCTGCTTCTTCATAGGCTCTACAGTATCGTCGACCTAGGTCTTCATGACTACACATGCTCCATATATCTCCTGGAGTTCAGGGATACTGTGAGTAATGGGCTTGAAGATTTCATCATGTATAAGGTCTCGCGAAAGTCTGGCTCTCTTGGCGAGCAAATACTTCGAGCGAACCGACTGTATCGCTCGATGCAGTTCGCTAGTAATGCTTGAAATCGCACTAAATTAAAAGGCTTACTGTTGCTGTATTTTATATGTTTAGTCGTGAGTCTCCGACAAACGATTTTCGATTATTTCCAGGCGTTCGCTGCAGGCGTAAACTATGCCCCAGCTGTGTTTTTGAATATCCATCTTCGTGGCGAGGCAGGAAATCAAGGACGTAAATGTATGTTCCATGGAATGTTTCAGCACTTTCAGATTTTCTTCAGGTTGTGATGATGCCGCATTCAATCTGTCGGTAATTTGTCTTTGAACACTTATTTCATACTCGTCCATGGCCATCAAATCGCGAACGATCTCCATTTTTCACAATTCATCTTCGGCGCGAGCTCCAACAAGTAAATGCGAAAGCATTGGCTCTGTTCAAATGGCAAAATGCATAATTATGATATTATGCCTTCAGCAGTTTGGTGAACGAAATG
Organism: Clitarchus hookeri; assembly: GCA_002778355.1. Classification (NCBI taxonomy): domain Eukaryota; kingdom Metazoa; phylum Arthropoda; class Insecta; order Phasmatodea; family Phasmatidae; genus Clitarchus; species Clitarchus hookeri. The sequence continues at coordinate 75,408 of NQII01003091.1, read as the reverse complement.
TTTAGTAGCAGCATATTCGGATCGTTCGGATTCGCCAATATTTCGAATTATTCTTCTACCAGCATCGCAAGTTCCATCGTTTTGACGTGAACAANGGATCGTTCGGATTCGCCAATATTTCGAATTATTCTTCTACCAGCATCGCAAGTTCCATCGTTTTGACGTGAACAATCTTGGCTACGACGATAAAGCCAACTCGATCTGCTGTTTTTCCAGTGTTGTGAAGTAATATGTGTGCCCGGCGCCACAGTTCTGCGGTGAGCTGATGAGATGTAGGGTCGTTCGGCCGACAGCCTAGGGACTCTTGTAAACACTCCATCATACACACGTTGCCAAGGTTGTGGGCCACCTCGCACGCCTTACTTGATTATCAATAAAAACAGTGGTCCTGGTTGTTAAGGTATTTATTACCNTGAGCTGATGAGATGTAGGGTCGTTCGGCCGACAGCCTAGGGACTCTGGTAAACACTCCATCATACACACGTTGCCAAGGTTGTGGGCCACCTCGCACGCCTTACTTGATTATCAATAAAAACAGTGGTCCTGGTTGTTAAGGTATTTATTAACTCGTTATGTACACTCAACTATACAGAAGACACGTGGCCTGAATGGCCCGGAACTACAAGCGACCACGTGGTCTTATCATGTGAAGCTCGAAATGCACTTTTGATTCCCGATAAATAATAACGTCGCTCTCCCCTCGGCGCAATGCAAGTTAAGTAAGGAAAGAGATGATGATAATGATTTATAATGTTATGGATGCGATTGGATACTGTTCGACAGATGATGTCCTTGCTAGGGCTTCTGCGGAGTGGGGAGAGCGTAACGTCCGAGCTCGTCCAAGTCCTGGCTAATACTGGCCGGAAATGTGCGCCGGCTTCCGCTACCTAGGCGCAGCTGACGCCATGCGGTGAAACGGTGAAACACAATATACACTGAAAGATGATTATGGGATGGAAAATGATATGAACTAAATTAACACAAGAAAACATAATTACCCTTACACAAATACATAATAAAAATGATAATACTTATTCTAAATGTTTTCATTGCACCAGCCACAGCATTGCCAAATGTAGAATGTCACATGTCTCTGGCTGTGGCTGGGCAGATTGTCTCCGATGACAAAACAAATTATTAATTAATTACACACTGACACTATTAACAAATACACTGACGAAATAAACTGAATAAATAATAAACACTAATGCACTCGTGCCCACAAGCCTGTCGGTGTGGTGCGTCTGGTGTGGACATAGTACGGCAGTCAGTGGGCAAAAGGACTCGTGAACGTGCGGTTCACGTCAGTTTCTTGGTACGAGACAACCGCCATCTTCGTATATGTCAAGATGCAGCTTGGGGATACTCTGCCTGAATTTCGATGTGCTGTAACTCATTCTCGATGGGCAACGATGAACTGATCGACGCTGTGTGTTTGGCAATGTTTCAATCGGCGGCACGGCAGCTTCGTTATCACTGCAAGGGGAATATTTAAAGAAAATCGTCAGAAGCTGTGCTACGAGATAAAATTGCATCCTGGAGCATTTCCAACGTGATGGAGGCCAAGGGAAAGATGGGCATTGGTGCAAAGAACAAGCTGAAAGTGCAAGTGAAAAGAAAAGTGGTGACGAAAGGAAGAAAAGCATGCAAGACCAAGAAAACATATACTGGTGGATTTTCCCATTGCTTTTGTCTGCATGCAAGGCCCTCGGTGTCTAATTGGGGCCACGATTGGTATCGCCCGAGTTGTCAACACAGCAGCGAATGTGTGGAAGCAGTTGTCCGAAGCCCAAAGGCAAAATGCAAATATGGAAGCGATCGCCATGGGTAATGAGTAAAAAAACAGCCAATGCCTATGCCTAGGGCCAAATCCAGTAGGTGGTGGAAGATTGCAAAATTGACGCATCATGAAGAGGAGTTAATGAAATCTCTACCGAAACCACGGCTCCCAGTGGTGAATTTGGAAATGTTCATGCACAAATTGAAGATACATAATTTTCATGGAGTGTTTATGCGAGATACTTTGCCGCCTAAACCCAGACGTAATGAATGTGCCGTAATCAACCGGGACACAACAGTCAGGCCCGGAACTCACTGAGTAACATGAAAATAGTGCAGACTGCTACGACAATTTTCGGAATTTGCATCCTCCTGGGATGTGTCCTGAAAAATTGCAAACTAACTTACAACTATGAGATGGAGCATATGCCGAACATGTCGAACTGCCAACACTTGTGTCTTCGCTTCCTTGTTCGTTCATACACGAAGTTGAATAAAATAGGTATACATCGACAGGAAACTATCTGTAATGTCAATAATGCTTGCATTGATGAGTCGTAGCACCGAACTGCATGTGATATGCTTCCCTCCACTCGACCTGCAAGGGGGATGGTGTATAGGTGGAAAAATGTGGGTCTTGAAAATATAATTCATTACTGAAATGTGTCTACTATAACCAGAACCGAACCAGGACGACCATTGCAGAAGGACATTCAAGACCTCGAATGCACCTGTCTATAATGTATATGACATCGAAGAGAGTGTTGTAAACAGCATAAAGAAGGTATGTTGCGGGGAATAAAAAATGTTAATGAAGGGCTCTGGCTGGACACTTTATTAAATGGATCATATGCAGCTGAGAACCAGTGTATACCAACCATTTATGAAATAAGATGGTGTCCTCTTCTTGCCTTTAAAAGTCATCAAAATGAAGTGTTTGTATGTATGTACAATTTCGTAAATAAATAAAAATTAAATATCACATATTTTGTTATTTTTTAAAAAATAATAATATAAAATTGATTTTAATAATCTTTTAATAAAATCTTATGATTGAGATTAATTATATAAATAATCCATGTTTGGAGGGATGTCTCGTTGCCAAAAGGTTTGCAAATGGACGACATGGGAGCTTTCCGGTGGTAGATGCTAAAAAAGAATTAACTAGCATGTCCAGTACTAGATAAAAGTGCTAAAAGTCGTAATTTAGTGGTCAATGGGCAGATACGATTGATTGGTATAGGTGGAATGATAATTTGTTATATAAGGCCAATGATTAGTTTGTGGAAAGGATGGGAGAAAGGTTTTGGTGGAGTGGTGAGCAAGGGATGGGGATTTAAGGATACATGTTCCCCGATCTTTTAAAAACATTTTTGCGATTTTTCTCGAATTTTTATAATTGAGAGGGTTTTGGTGAGGGGGTGTGGTGGTGGCAAGGGTGGTGGGGTAAGTGTGATGTTACATTATATGTTCTTTAATTTTTAGAATTTGTTTTCTTTTATTCTGGATTTTTATAATAATTGCCAGGTTGTGTGGCAAGGGAGTGAGTGCGATGATGGTGAAGAGGAGTTTGAGAGGGGCATGGGTGTGTGGAAATGGAAGGTGCTGGATTGGGGTCGAGGGAGTGGGTCATGTCAGCTGACCCTTCCCGATCTGCTGGACCTGGCTCGGAGCCTCGACTCCTCCTTTACTGCTCTGAGGCTTAAGTGACTCATTCTGCTAAGAGCTTCGAATCCTCTTGCTCGTATGAGGACTTTACGGCTCTTACTTCGTGGAGCTTTGAATCTGCTTTCCCCATTTTTTAATTTTTTGAAAATTTTTTCTGAAAAACTTATTTTTTAAAAATAAAATCGTTAATTTCTGAAGTGATTTTTGGTGTGAAACAGGTTGTTTTGTCGACAATATGGCAGTGCCAGGTCACCGGTTACAAGCACTCATGACATAATGGCACACAATTCCTTCAAACTCTGATACCTTGATAGCTGCACCATATCTCTCATTTTATATATACTAACATTATTATTTGATCGATTACGAACATTTGAGATCCACCTTAGTTAAGAATATATTTACTAACGAAATACAATTTTGAACTACCATCCACACCTTAAAGCTTTTCTGCAGAATGGTACACACACATAAATGTACTCGTTAGTTCTTGTTTGTGTCATCATAAAAACTGTGTGTTACGCATAAATGAGCGGGATTAACAACATTTTTGAGTACACTAATTCGCTGTCTCCCAAAACGATTTTAGCNTGTGTTACGCATAAATGAGCGGGATTAACAACATTTTTGAGTACACTAATTCGCTGTCTCCCAAAACGATTTTAGCTTGGGAAAAACACTCAAGTGGAATGCTATTTTCAAGTTCTGTTTTCTTCCTTTATATAAACTGTAGCAATATATAAATATATTGACTGACTCTATGTACACTATCGAAACTGACAATCAGTCAAGTTACAGGAGAGCACCAGAAAGATTTTCTTGCATATATGTCTGTATATACAAGGTATTTATTTGCAATGTTTTGGCAGCTTATAACTATTATTTGCGCAGTTTTATACATAGTGTTGTAAGACAGTAAATTACACACATTTCGAACATTTCCAGTTCATATAGTATATGCCGTATGGGGGTTATTGGTCAGTGACTCCTTTGGGAGGGAGGTTTCCTGGTGCTTGAGGTGGTGAGGCAGTACCATGCTATGGTAGCCAAGCCTGGTTAACACATCAAAACTAGAAAGGGTGGATGATGTGTCTCTAATAGCCTCTCTCCACCCATGGCGACCCAAGGCTACCAGTGCCACCCCTGTGCTTTGCAAATTGGGCTCCACCGCCAGTCTCCCTGTGGGAACCAGTTTCCCCGTGGCTGGTAAGGGGTATCTGCCATGATGGTTTGAGCCAATAGTTGGTACCTAGGCCCAACCACTTGGCGGGGTGTTGGACCACGTGGCATTCAGGCCGATGGGGCCCAAGGCTGGAATTTCCTGTGTGAAGAAATTCTAAAGTATGGTAAAGGTCAGTGTCCGATGACAGCTCCTCCGACTGCGCTGCTGATGGGTGGCGATGGCAGGGAGACAGTGATGAGACATGGAAAAACTATGGAACCTATGGGTTGATCATGATGGAAACCTCCCTTTCAGAGTCTATCGCACGTCACCCATTTTACTGGTGGTTGTATTTGGTTGGGCGGTCGAGCATTGAAAACCCACTAGTGCCATGGCAAATAAGTGGGAGCACGGGCTGATTGGGTTGGCGCCACCAGAGGTTCTCTCTGGTGTACCGATCACTACAGGTTGGACTCGTGCTGGCAGTGGTTAACTCCGTATGCTGGAGGAGGTCTGGAGAGATTCCCCCTCTCAAAGAAAGACCGGGCGGTGAGTGGCAACCTGCTCCGGTTGTGTCCTGGCAAGATGCTAAGGGTATATATAGAACTCTGGTAAAACCACACGCTTGGTATCTGAGTACGAGGGTATCAGACCTTGTGGTAGGGTGTCTCTTGGTCGTACTTGTGAATCAGGTTGGGGCTTTGGATTTGATTACTTCAGATACATAGCTGGGACACCTGCGTTGAGAGGGCGTGACCCCTCTTCTCCACCGATTGGGCGGTCGTAGCGCAGGATGGCCTCTGGCTAAGAGCACAACATAAAAATATAAAAGTACAATGGCCGAGAGGCTATGTATATATTTCATACCTAGTATATGCAGTATATACAGGTGTATAATACATCTTAACTGGCACTTACTATACATTATGCAGGATTTGTCCCAAATGCTGTTATACTAACTGACACATTTAATACTCTACATCGTATACAATTAAAAACAAAACAACACATTTGCCACATACAGTGTTTCTGGTTCAAAATAGTTGCAAAATTAGTATGTATAAAATACAAAAAGGCGAACATAATAGCACTGAACATATAAGTGTTGGGAGCATAACACAAATTACAACAAGTGATAATGTACAAAACGTAAACATAGTCCTCTGTAATTTATAAAATAAACAGAACAAATCAAAACGGTTACATACCAATCNAATGTACAAAACGTAAACATAGTCCTCTGTAATTTATAAAATAAACAGAACAAATCAAAACGGTTACATACCAATCGTACACTTGTTTGTGAAACAAATAAGGAACAACTGCTGGGATTGAAGACCTACTCCTGCCTACAACCAACTTCATCGTACGAGACAATGACATCATTTTTTAGAGCTTAAAATACGTGTGATACTCTCTAGGTATTACTCTGCAGTTGCACAAAGTAATCAAATCTTTACACTTGGCTTCTGGAACAGAAAGGGGGACAGTATACAGGTTCTGTAGGACGTTACTTTGGGTTGTTCGTCCTCTTGGTCTAGTTTCTTTAATTGTATACAGTGGGACTCTTTTATAAAATTGTATTTAAAATAAAGACAATTTGGTTTGTTCTTTGTCAAAATCATCTCCTTAATTTTATTCAATTTCTCAGTAGCATTATTTATAATTGATTAGCAAAGCATCTCAATTAGTATCTACAGTATTATTTTCAACACCCGCACTCCAGTGTTGCGCGATGTATACTGTCGATAGTGACAGTTTTGTCGTTTTCCCTATGAGCACTCCACCGTATGGGAACTGCTGCGTACTATAGATTCTTTGCATTACTCATTTGTGCTACTTAATGCATTTTACTTCATTTCTTTCGCATATGCCTAAAGTACATATGAATACAATGCATTTACACTGTAAACTGGGATTTCATAATTTTGCAGTTTCGATAATGTTTGTACAGCTAGTCGATATTTATTTCAAATTGAAAGTGAGAATTAAATAAGTAGACACAAATCGTAAAACATAAAGACGAAACACTTCAATTGAATTGCGTGAACCACGCGTCCACGAGTTCCTTGTGCCCACTCTGACTGCCGCAGTCACAACTACACCAGCTACACCGGGCAGCACCAACTACATCAGACCAAGAGTGCGTAGTGCAGATCGCCAAGAACGGAACTTGCACCTTCTTGCCGACAAGGGTTATGCAACTCAAGAGACCGCCCTGCTGATATATTACAAGAGGTAACTCTTTTAATAAATAAGTAGGTGATCCGAAACTGTGTTTACCCCAAAGCCCCAAAGCCACAGCCATTGGGTGCACTCGCAATTGGTCATTGCGTCCTCGCAGCTGGCGCAGTTAAATACGATGCCACGCACCACCGAGTGACACTATGCGACTGGTANTTGGTCATTGCGTCCTCGCAGCTGGCGCAGTTAAATACGATGCCACGCACCACCGAGTGACACTATGCGACTGGTAGCCCAAATCTGAAGAGTTAAGTGCTCCAAAGTGTCATCCAGTAGTGTACAGAATATTTATAAACATATTGAACACAGTCACCGCATTCACGGCTAAAGCCNCATGTGGCTAACGGCTAGGGCGATTTTTCAAAGGTTCTTTTCAAAAGTATCGAAGATACCGTGAATGGATTATAGCCCAGAGCTGAAGAGTGAAGTGCCCCAAAGTGTCATCCAGTAGTGTACAGAATATTTATAAACATATTGAACACAGTCACCGCATTCACGGCTAAAGCCANCCAAAGTGTCATCCAGTAGTGTACAGAATATTTATAAACATATTGAACACAGTCACCGCATTCACGGCTAAAGCCAGGGGTGTTTTTCATTGTATAAATGGCAATCAAGCATGGCATTCGACACCCCTTTGTCCAGGTGGACTCGTCCATCCCTTCAGGAGACAGACACCTGGCAACACTATAGCCAGTGTAATTCAATGCATCATTGGAAATGAAATTTAAACACTTTTAGGATAAAATGTAATAACTTATTTAATGTGTATTTATATAACAGTAATTATGTTTTTCTAAAATAGAGATTCCCTATAAAGGCCTCCAGCATTGTAAGAAATCATCTAGTGTGGTGACGTTCTCGGTGCATTTTTCAACTTAAACATTAACCGACATTTGTTAATAAACGGGGATGTCACCAATGTGTTTGCTTTAATTTGTACAATTTTTCTTGCCATAATCACATCAAAGAGTGTACATGTAATGTTTCATCGTTCTGCATTTGATGTTGGTTGTCGTCGTTTGTGACGACAGTCAACATCACTCGCCCCAGTTTGTCTCAGCACCTCAACAAGACCAGCGGCGTCGGTCGCCAGCTCCGCGAGCCCCCTCATTACAAGCTTGTTGGCTGCAATCATTTTCACTACAATATCTATATATTAGTCAACCGGAACATTTGTGTTATTTTAATGTACTGAGGGGAGAGCCACCCGCACTCTCACCGGAGAGTTTAATGCAATCGCATCTCAATCTAAGACCATGTGTTTTTCACCGATTAAGTGCTGAGCCCATTACCAGGCATAATTCACGCATTATTCAACTGTAGCAAGGACAGTGAATAAACCGCTCAACTAAGTGAAATCAGTGTCAAGTCATTGTAGGGTATCCTTGTAGCTTCACCGACATTTCTTTAGCATAGTTCAGGCGTACGAGACGGCCTACAGTCTCTTAATAAGTTATAAAAGTGTAACAGTAAGTAAGCGACAACTCATCAACCAACTGATGGAGGATTACCAGGGTCCCCATGGGTCGTCGACCGGACGATCCTTATCATTAGCTCACCACTGAGTTATGGCACTGGGCAATATAACATCAAACCAGCACTGGGTAACCTCGCGACCACGTCATGAATAAAACGACTTGAGTCATCAACATAAAACAATGAAGAAATGTACTACACACTACAACGTAAAAAAAAAAAGAATTTCGCAAGTGCTAAATTTATTTTGTAGACAGGCAGTAACTGCAGTAGAAAATATTCAGACATCGGCATTTTAATTACCGTTTAATAGGGCAGGAAAAAATAAAATAAAATTATGAAGCTGTTCAGTTGTAATTTAACATGATAAAAATGGAAATTAAATTTTCTGTTGCAAAAATTACCTCTCTCACAAATGTGACAAAACTCATTACAAAACATGACGACATAGAAACAATATGAAAAAATTCTGTCATTCAAACAGTTAAAAAAATTTAATTAGCTGAGTCGGTAGTGCAAAATGGCTCCTCAATTACGGTATCTGGTAAAATATCCGGAAAATGTGGTCAAATAGGCAGGGATAAATAATATCTGCTTCAATATAAAAGTTTAAATTCAACATCTTAAAATTTCAATTAGTAATTAAATTTTGAAATGACTTGAAAGAAAATTTACAGCCTTGCATGTCAAGCAGACGTAACATGGTGGATGGTGTCTTCCTGGATGCTATAGGCACTGGCAACGAAAGCACAAAATAAAATTAATATCTGGCATTTATGGGCCTCTTCTTAAATTCGCCCCGCACATTTAAACACTTTCGCTCCTCTCCTCGGCAACCATATCCTTGCATGGTGCAGTAATGTTACAAAAAAAATTAAACTTTACAGTTGAACTTAATTAGGATGAAATGCCCCATTTTATGTTTGGAAAAAAAAACAACTAAAATCAAGGTTTTTTTTTTTGCAAAATCCTCAAGCTGGAAATTATGAATAAAAAGTGACACTAAGTACAAACTTGCACTGAAAAANTTTTTTTTTTTGCAAAATCCTCAAGCTGGAAATTATGAATAAAAAGTGACACTAAGTACAAACTTGCACTGAAAAATTATGTAAGCATTAATCTTCCTTGAGATGGAACTAACTGAAACTATGTAATTCAAAAAGCCCTAGACAATAGAATAGAACTAGGGTTAAGAAAAAATAAAAGTCAGAACTTAATTAAAACTAAATAATATACAATAAACAAACTGTCGAGCTTAAAAAAAAAAAAAACAGAGTGGTGATTCCTAAATGTACAAAGCCAACTAAATAAATTTAATGTGGGATTCCAAAACCTCAATCCTGATCAAAAATATAAACAAAGCAAATAATATATTGTGATAAATTAAACCAAGAAATTCTGAGCTTGTCAAGTGTAAAAAAATAAATAACATACTTACTGATCTCTGTATACCATTACGAAACCATTAATTACCTATTACTTAACGAGAAATTTATTAAGTATATTATGAAGGTCTGTGATTGACCAACACGGATCAAAACGAATTCAACAGAAAATAATACATCTTAGTTAAAAACACCAGCATTGTTCTCATTTATTCCTGCATACCCAAACTGTTGGTTCCATGTTAATTTAGCGAAGTCATCAGCTCACAAGGGCCCTGCTCCACGATGATTTTTTTTTTGTTTATAAAACTCGTGAAATATATTTTTACTTGTAGAAATGTAATTCATAGCAAGCACTGAATTGCTTAACTAAAATTGTANTAAAACTCGTGAAATATATTTTTACTTGTAGAAATGTAATTCATAGCAAGCACTGAATTGCTTAACTAAAATTGTAGCGAAAACTACAGGGAAAAATTAACTCAAACTCATAGTAACAGAAATATTTACAACAATTTGACTCCCTTACACTAAACCACCAAATTCCTAGCTTATATTTATAGATTTTGAGCAATGGAGTNCCAAATTCCTAGCTTATATTTATAGATTTTGAGCAATGGAGCGGCGCCCAGTTCTTGCGAATATTTATTTACTTAATTTTTGTTAAAGTGGGCAATTTCTGTCACTCTATCACTTAACCCATCGAACTTATGCAGTAATAAGTACAATAAAAATTCAAATGTAAACTATTATTTAACTTATTGAATGGCGTAAATATGGTTACAATATTACGATGTTGACATTATCCCTCTACAACATAGCCCATTTTGCCCCATGCCATGCCACCACAACCAACCAACACCAGGTCGGTTTATTTGAATTCATGAGCCATGCACCTAACAGGTCACACATCGGCCATGTGCCACAGTGCAAGCTGTATGATGAAGTTTTTAAGTGACTCGGTCAGAGATACCGAGAGGATGAAAGCCGAGTCCAACAAAAACATTTCCGATATGCATGGCAAGTGCTTTAAAATGCCATAAATAACATCTGCTAAGTGGAATTCCAGACAATGCTCGTTTTCATAGGCATAATTGATTGACATTAGAGTGACACGATAAAGATGGTGCCAATTGTTGCGGCTCTTGATAATCTCAGGGTACGGTGGACCATTCGTATGCAGTCTCTCGATGAAATGTTGGAAGAGTCCCTAGCTCCTGATACTTAAATGGAAAATTCTGTGGGCATATTCAGGCTGACCCACATGCCTTAAACTGTAAAAGCTCTGAGTTAAGCATACTGGCTATTAATTTACGTGAAATTGGGCGAAGGAGAGTTATAGGGGTCCTGTACCCCGAAACGCCCGAAGGGAAAGCTTGGAATAAAAGTCACTGCTTCTGCTGTTGCTGCTGCTGCTCCACCGACCCCACTCCAGTAGCTACCAGGGCTAGCAGTGACAGAGAGCAGGTTCATTACCTGGTGGTGACCCATCGGCTGGTGGCGGCGTTCCTGCTGTGGCGCTGCCGCTGTGCATCACTCCCTCGCCAGCGGTGGACACCTCCTGAAGCCATCCTGACACAATCGACAGTGCGGCAAGAGGTCCTGGGGTGTTACCTGTAGCAGGCCTGATGAGGAGGGTGAAGTCCACCATCGAGGTGGGTGCCGCGAGGCCAAGTGTTGTGACATGAGCAGGCCATGGTGCTGCTCCTTTTCTCATGCTGGTGGTATGTCTGGGATGGAATTGACATAAGAATAGCGGCACTGGGTGGCGCCGTGCTGTCCGCGATTGTGGGTCTCTCGCCTCGACGATCCCTGAGAGGTGCCTGGAAGCTGGGCGTCGTCGGACATGTGGGCCATTGCAGATGTTCCTCCGAGGGAGGTGCAGAAGCATCTTCCTCTTGCATGAGTGGTTGGCAGACCTCGACATCATGGTCGCCATCATAGGGCAACTGGGCACCTGGTGCAGCATCGTCGACATCACCTGGTGTTAGGCGCAGGTCATCCCAGTGCACTGTGACAGTCTTTCTGCCGAGCCAGACCAGTTAGGTGGGGGGTACGATGCCTCGTGCGATCAGGTGCAGCCCACTACACTTCGCCGCAAAGCCCATGGGGGGAGTCTCTGCGGGCTGCGGACTGCGGGTGTGCACGGACATAGATATGTTGACTGGGTCATAGTTTAAGTGGTGGTCGCATTGTTGTCAGCCACCACAACATGATGTAGCCTCGCTGGCGAGTGCGTATCTTTTGGTGCTCCCTCCGACGCTGTTCACGTCGGACATCACTGTTGACTGGGTCACCACTGTCTTCTGCCAGTTGGCAGTTAAACTTACCAGGAAGGGTGAGGTTGTGGCAGAGCAGGACGTAGGCAGGTGACTTTCCGGTGGCGATTTTGACGTGACAATGAAGGGTGGAGAGGTCACCGAGTCACCGAGTCAGCTTGCTGCATGCCTCGCATATTGTGTGGACCCAGACTAAAAAGTGGTTGTCGGTGCGAAGCGTGAAGTGCTGGTACTCCAAGTACACTCGGTATTTCTTGATGGATCATACCATGACCAATCATTCTTGTTCGTTGATGCCGTACATCTGCTCAGTTGGTCCGAACTTGGCACTAGCGAAGTCGATGATGTGACGTTCGCCATTGTCACCGAACNGCCGTACATCTGCTCAGTTGGTCCGAACTTGGCACTAGCGAAGTCGATGAAGTGACGTTCGCCATTGTCACCGAACTGGTAGGGCACTGTACTAAGTCCTTCTTGGTTGGCATCGGTGTGCAGGTAGAGGTGTTTTGTGCCATTGTACCTCGCCAAGGTCAGACACACTCGGAAACGTGACTTGATTTGCTAGAAGGCGTGTTAGTGGGGCCATCCCATTGAAACCACCACTGGGTTGACAGCAGGTCGATGAATGGTGCTGTGATGATGGCAAAGTCCTGGATGTGTTCCCAGAGCCAGTTTATTAGCTTAAAGAACATCTGGAGCTGCTTGCACGTACATGGTGGTGGGTACTCGTCATCAGCCGCTGTTGTTTGGGGTTGGGTTTGTTGGCTTCCTCGTCGACGACATNCGTACATGGTGGTGGGTACTCGTCATCAGCCGCTGTTGTTTGGGGTTGGGTTTGTTGGCTTCCTCGTCGACGACATGCTCCAGGAAGTCGATGCTGGTCTTTTCAAGTTGGCATTTTGCAGTCGCGCACGCGAGACTGTTGATCGCCAACCTCTCGAGCACAAGTGATAGGTGGTGTGAAAGCTCCTCCCAACTTGCCAACCATATCATCACATCTTCCAAGTAGGCGAGCGTGAATTCGCCGATGAGGCTGTCCAACACTCTGACCATCATTGCCTGGAAGGTGGCAGTTGCACACNGTACACTTCAGTCCGAACAGCATGGTGCAGAACTGAAAACGCCTGTCGTCGTGGGCCTCGAAAGCTCTATTGCCATGGTCTTCGAGCTTGATGGACACTTGCCAATAGCCACACTTATGGTCATGGGATGACATAACCTTGGCTTGCCCTAAAGAACTGAGGGCATTTTTGATGCTGATGTATGGTGGTAACGCACTGTGTAACTTGGTTCACTGGCCTAAAATATACACAAAACCTCCATGTGCTGTATATTTTAGGTTCCAGTGTTATGGTGGAATTAAAGTAACTGTTGTTGGTTCTATAACACAGTTATTCAACATTTATTGAATTTGTTGTTTAATTTTTCACACTTGGTGTGGTAAATAACTGCATGACGTAGTGTGTATAGGCCTGTCTTGCACTAGTGGTATGGCATGCTCAGCTACTGTGGTTTGACGAAGGGCATCGTGAACTGCAAACACGTATCAGCATTCGTCAAGGAGCTGCTGAAAATTTGCCTGGTGTTCCGGCGGTATATTGTTGTCATAATCCGTCAGTGAAACAGCTGGTACTGTATAGGCTGGTCGCCAGTCAAAGTTATATACTGTGTATCGCTCCTTTAGGTGGACAAGGATGCGGCGTGCCACGGGTTCTACAATGGTATTTTGCTCAGTAAGCCTCAGTACACCAAGGATGGCATCTTTCCTAATGTCCGGGGTAACAACTGCTGTGGTTTCTGTTTCTAGGTCACGTATGCGAACCATCACTGTGGCTTGACCTAGTGCGGTGCTGGTGTGCTGGTTTGTGGCTGAACGAATTACATAAGTAACTGGAGTGATATATGTAGCATGTATGATACTATGTTGCAGGACGTTATGTGAGGCAGCAGTGTCTATTAATGCGTGCCAATGATGACTGATAATAAATGCTAAAATGCGAATTAACTCTGAATGACTGCTACTAACCTGGTTAGTTAGTGCTTGTTGCGGTGTCAAGTGTGTAATATTGTCCAGTACTGGGGTGTCGGGAACATACGGCTCCTTTACCCCTGCTTCCCGTTTCCCAGATGGCTGCTTGCTTGATTATTTGTTTGTTTGAGGTGGGGATTGTTAGGACATGCACTGTGCCAATGGTATTCTTCATCATCACAGTAATGGCATGGAGTTGAAAGGTGGTTGGCTTATGTCCCACTTCACATTTTTTGTTTCATGCACTGTCTGTCACACTATTGATTTTGTTGTCACTTGCACCAGTAAATCTTTTTGTACTCCTTCCTGTACTCTAATTTCTGTCTTATTATTGACGGAAAGAGTGTGTTTTTGTACTGTTTTGCACTGCGTCCTGTCTTTCACACTGTCCTGACGTTGCTACTGGCTCCATCATGCGGCACTCGTATCTCGTTCACGGTGCAGCTGGTATGGATTTCGCTCCAAGATTTTCGCAGTGTGCATGAGTTCATCAAGGCTGCTATTAAGCAGTGTTACCAATGATGCACGGTACTCTGGGCACACTGTTTCCGCCACCACTTAGAGTACTTCGCGCTCGGGCAGATGTGGATGGAAACGTCTGGCAAGATTTTCTTTTCCAGTGATAAACATGGTTAGTTTCTCCGTTGGCTGTTGCTCTTCTAATGTCAGTTTCCTTGCGCTTGAAATTCCTTGAATGCTCGTCCATAGTGGTATTGGAAAGCATGGAGGAACTCCTCGCACAGTAGACTGTAGTTATTGGTAGATTGCCACCAGGAACATGCTTCTCCAGATAGTGTTGCTCCAACACAGCTAGGTCACTCCTCCACTCATACCCCATAGGACTGCAGGCATGCTGTACAGACACTAAGGAATGAAGATGGGTCCTCTGTAGGTGCTCCCGCATAGGTGGGTAGCGGCTGGAATCACGAGGGTGTGGTTACACTGCTTGGTCCAGGAGTAAAGGTTGGGATGTCTGCAGTGGTTTGGTGTTGCCTTCCTATACTTTGTGACCACATGCTCGCAGCTGGTGGAATGAAGTTGGATGTGGGAATTTGTGTCACAGGGTTGGTTTGCAGAAAATGTGGTGCGTGAGTTGGTAGCACTGGAATCATATGTTGGGGAAAGGCAGGAATGGGAAAATAGGTGGCGAGTGGTGGTATGTAAAGGGCAGATGGTAGGAGAAGGAAAGGTGTTGCAGTCAAGGCTGGCTGACAGGGTGTGAAATGAGCGAGCGGCGCTGCATTTTTTACATCTTCCAAACATTGCCCGTGTACATGCACTGAACACACTCTGTATTTCAACACGCCATTACTTTCGCCCTCTTGACATAATGGATGGTGACATTACATTGGTTTACAGTCTGGACCAGTTAATAAATCTTTGCACAGTGTAGAAGTTTTCAATTTATTATTATTGCTATGATACTGTGAGCACTGAAAGTTCCAGTTTTGTACAGTCATGAGTTCGGTCGCGGTTAGGCAAATTGAATGGTAATACTGTAGGAACAAAGTACACTGAAGAGTAGGGATACCTTGGCCCGTGCACAAAATTTTGTTGTTTGGGAACAGAATGTTTGTATTTTGTTGACTGATATTGTCCAGAACTTCAAATTTTCACTGGCTTTGAATTTTGTTTATCACATAAGAGCTGTCCATGTGTTTGTGGTTGTTCGTGGTGCGGTTGTTCATTGGGCTGGTATTACAAGTACACTTGCAATATGTTGTGCCTAATTCGTATTTNAGTTGTTCGTGGTGCGGTTGTTCATTGGGCTGGTATTACAAGTACACTTGCAATATGTTGTGCCTAATTCGTATTTGGCCACTATAACTTATGCGATAGGGCGCAAAATTGCCAACATAGAGGCGTCGGGACGCCTACATTTGTCAGGCTAGCCATTGTTGATGGTCGCAGCATGGCAGCCGAACCCGGTGGTGGGGGTCAAGGGCACACCCCACCCCATTGTGGCTGACCTCCTTGCACCCATCTGGTGGTGTGTACCGCCTGCAGTGGAGGGGGTGTACACGCTTGGTCACATGGCCCACTGTGCCGATCGATACTCCCAGCTGGTTTTAAGCAGAGGAGGAGTGAGTGCAGGTTCACACACCTGCTCTACTGCATAGTTCACAGTGCCGGAGGAGGAGTGGTGGTGACGCCTAGCTGTCCTGTTATGGTCGACTCGCAATGTGGTGTGGCATCTATGGGCATAGTTCTGGCATATGGACAGCATCAGAGCGTTCTCTCAGGTTGGTCACACTGCTCCTGATGTGCCTTTGATGTTGCTGGGTAGGAGGCTGGGGGATAGGTGGGAAAATTGCACAAAGAGGCGTTAAGGTGCCAAGAAATGTTGATTTTTCCTGAGTCGAAATACGTGACGAATTATGAGGGTAAGGTACACCACACAGAAGGGTGCCAATTAATGCTTGTTGGCTAAGTGGTGTTGTGGAATAAGGGAAGTTTTGAGGGACTGTGAAAGCTATTGTTAGGTGGTTTGTGAATTTGGATAACCGACTAGGTGCCAGACACCATTGGTAGGCGGTGCCAATTGTTGCTGCTGGTGACGATCTCAGGGTACTGGCGAGCCATTCGTATGCATTATGTACACAGTCCATCGGTGAAATGTAGGAAAAGTCTCTCGCTCTTGATACTNACTGGCGAGCCATTCGTATGCATTATGTACACAGTCCATCGGTGAAATGTAGGAAAAGTCTCTCGCTCTTGATACTTAAATGGAAATTACTTTGGGCATATTCAGGCTCACCCACGTGCCTTAAACTGTAAAAGATC
Organism: Clitarchus hookeri; assembly: GCA_002778355.1. NCBI lineage: Eukaryota > Metazoa > Arthropoda > Insecta > Phasmatodea > Phasmatidae > Clitarchus > Clitarchus hookeri. The sequence continues at coordinate 58,599 of NQII01003091.1, read as the reverse complement.
TGAGTTGAGCATACTGGCTGTTAATTTATGTGAAACTCTGTGAAGGCAGGTTATAGAGGACCTGTAGCCAAAAACGCCCGAATTCAGTGCTTGAAATAAAATACACGAAGTCTGAAAACTTGCATGTANACTGGCGAGCCATTCGTATGCATTATGTACACAGTCCATCGGTGAAATGTAGGAAAAGTCTCTCGCTCTTGATACTCAAATGGAAATTACTTTGGGCATATTCAGGCTCACCCACGTGCCTTAAACTGTAAAAGATCTGAGTTGAGCATACTGGCTGTTAATTTATGTGAAACTCTGTGAAGGCAGGTTGTAGAGGACCTGTAGCCAAAAACGCCCGAATTCAGTGCTTGAAATAAAATACACGAAGTCTGAAAACTTGCATGTANATAGAGGACCTGTAGCCAAAAACGCCCGAATTCAGTGCTTGAAATAAAATACACGAAGTCTGAAAACTTGCATGTATTACTTTTGCACAGAAACTCTTACATCACTCTGGGTGAACACTTTATACGGACTCTGGTCTGCAGACCGCCAGATAAGCAAAAACGCGAAAAATACACATTTGTGCATAAGAGTGAATTATTGGTGCTATAAGCTTCCCCGGGCGATGCTATTCCTGGAGAAGAGGGATGGCAACTCCAGGTGCAGAATTAAAGGTTCCGGTATGTTGCATGAAACTATTTCATCTAAAAGTGATTGGCGCGAAAATGTGAAGGCACCCGAAGTGTGATGCTGTGTGTGCCGACCTCTTGAGACACTCGACGGTGACGGACTCTGGAGAGCTCGCGAGGCGTGGACTATATCGGTACGCAACTCACCCTGCTCTACTTTCTGTTTACCTGTAACTTGCAACAGTTAAAAGGACATTAACACTTGTATGATAAATTAACAAAATAAATACACAAGTATTCCCTGAATAAAAACAGTTACAATTTAAACTTGGATGGCATGAAATAAGGGTGAAACAACTGAGGTGAAAAACACATGAATTTGAGAATTACAAAATAAAAAACTCTTAGTGTGTCTTTCTATACTTTCATATACCTGCTTTTGAAATTGCCCTACAAATTATATATGCTGGATCTGCCATTATGCACCATCCCTGCCACCAGTTGCTTGGTGAGAAAGGGGGGGAGGGATATGCGGTCGCGCTGCAGTGCTCTGCACTTTCACAAACACGCACTGCACTCGTGTTGGCACTCGCGGTAGGCTGAAGGTACACTAGTGTAGTTAATACGGTGGACGTGCGGCATGGCAAACGGTATGTATGCCAGGACTCCGTACTTTCTCATACTCAAGGAAAGAATGCGCACAAATACACACAATTAAAGAAGTGTTAAGGACATAAAATAAAAAAATTTCATAAAGATTTAACATAAAGTAAAAGCAAACTGTTAACAGCCAGAGTAGTATGTTGCAATGCATACCTGACGTCACCACACTTCGTGCGAACTCGGCTTCACCAAAAGAATGATTCAACATTTCTTAACACATTTAATTAATGATTTACATTCAGTGTCATTTGAATATTAATTAAACATGAACAGCCAGTCCAACTCATCAACACTCCAATAACTACAGGAATTAAAAAGCCATTCACTTAAGAGTGGTCCCTTCAGGACATAGGTGCTTTATGTAGAAGGGTTTTGTTTGTATTTGTTTTCAGTTAANATTCACTTAAGAGTGGTCCCTTCAGGACATAGGTGCTTTATGTAGAAGGGTTTTGTTTGTATTTGTTTTCAGTTAAATAATATCAGTGCAATACGTTAATTTAGTAAGTGCAAGTGCCTCTTAAAATATGCCCAAGCTGATGTGTGCTCCGTACGCCCCTTGTCGAAGGGAGACGGTTGGGCGTGCAGTGTCCCTCGAGCTGTGAAAGTGCCGGGCGCCAGCTCAGTGTTGAGCAATGAGATCGGGTCGTGGGTAATCACCCTAGGGGACTCGAGGTAACACACCGTCAGATAATAGGAAAATGCGAGCTGTATGGCCGCTGCGCACGCCCGGATTAATGAAGGCACTATTGGTTATATGAAAGATGATTATTTTATTGAACACTTAACCGAACAGACATGTGGTGACCGCGTGGTCGTACAATATGACACACACTAATGGATTACGATTAATTAAGGCGCGTGATGCTGCTCTCCCCTCGGTGCGATGTATCATAAATATACAAGTTATTTCGTGGATGATGTGATGATACGATTACTGAGTGAGGTTGCAGCCTCAGGGGCTGGCACCGAGGTTCTTGTGAAGCGAGAGACTTATCACGTCCGCCCGCGTTGAAGTGATGAAGCGTACTAGGCTGAGAACGGCGCCGGCTCCCGCTATATTCCATACTGTATAAGAAGGCCGTTTTCTGACAGGTCTGCGAAAGTAGCGCCACTGTTTACGTCTGACTACACGTGACTATGTATCCTTCTGCCATCAGCTGGTCCGTCAAGTCGGGGCTGTATTTTTATCAACACGCTGTCAGCTAATCCACTTGCCATTGTACTGTTATGCTAAACAAATTTTAAGATACTTTAAGACTGACATGTCT